>SJYQ01091758.1:157463-311872 GCA_006410935.1 Redunca redunca | reverse complement strand
AGAATGGACTGGTTGGATCTCCTTGCAGTCCAGGGGACTCTCAAGAGTCTTCTCCAACACCACAGTTCAAAAGCATCAATTCTACAGCGCTCAGCTTTCTTCACAGTCCAACTCTCACATCCATACATGACCACAGGAGAAACCATAGCCTTGACTACACGGACCTTAGTCGGCAAAGTAATGTCTCTGCTTTTCAATACGCTATCTAGGTTGGTCATAACTTTTCTTCCAAGGAGTAAGCGTCTTTTAATTTCATGGCTGCGGTCACCAACTGCACTGATTTTGGAGCCCAAAAAAATAAAGTCTGACACTGTTCCCACTGTTTCTCCATCTATTCCCCATGAAGTGATGGGACCGGATACCATGATCTTCGTTTCCTGAATGTTGAGCTTTAAGCCAACTTTTTCGCNACAGTCAAAGGCTTTGGCACAGTCAATAAAGCAGAAATAGATGTTTTTCTGAAACTCTCTTGCTTTTTCCATGATCCAGCGGATGTTGGCAATTTGATCTCGGGTTCCTCTGCCTTTTCTAAAACCAGCTTGAACATCAGGGAGTTCACGGTTCACGTATTGCTGAAGCCTGGCTTGTAGAACTTTGAGCATAACTTTACTAGCATGTGAGATGAGTGCAATTGTGCAGTAGTTTGAGCATTCTTTGGCATTGCCTTTCTTTGGGATTGGAATGAAAACTGACCTTTTCCAGTCCTGTGGCCACTGCTGAGTTTTCCAAATTTGCTGGCATATTGAGTGCAGCACTTTCACAGCATCATCTTTCAGGATTTGAAACAGCTCAACTGGGAATTTCATCACCTCCACTAGGTTTTTTCATAGTGATGCTTTCTAAGGCCCACTTGACTTCACATTCCAGGATGTCTGGCTCTAGATGAGTGATCACATCATCATGATTATCTGGGTCATGAAGATCTTTTTTGTACAGTTCTTCTGTGTATTCTTGCCACCTCTTCTTAATATCTTCTGCTTCTGTTAGGTCCATACCATTTCTGTCCTTTATTGAGCCCATCTTTGCATGAAGTGTTCCCTTGTTATCTTGAATTTTCTTGAAGAGATCTCTAGTCTTTCCCATTCTGTTCTTTACAGTAGGACCTTTTTTAGCCATTTCTATATATAATGGTTTGCATTAGCTAACCAAACTCAACCCATCTCTCTTCCCTCTCCTCCTACTTGGCACCTGCAAGTTTGTTCTCCATGTCTGAGTCTTCTTTCTGTTTCATGGCTAGGTCATTTGTGTCATATTTTAGATTCCAAATCTAAGTGACACCATAAGGTATATGTGTTTTTCTTTCTGACTTACTTCACTTAGTATGCTAATCTCTAAGTCTCTCCGTATTACTGCAAATAGGATTATTTCATTTATTTTATGGCTTAATAGTATTCTATTGCGTATATGTGCCACATATAGGTATCATCTTTATTCATTCATCTCCTGACACACATTTAACTTGTTTCCGTGTCTTAGCTGCTATCAGCTTAAGTGTACGTGTCTGTGTTTGAATTCTAATTCTGTCTAGATTTATGCCCAGGAGTGAGGTTGCTGGATCATACAGCAACTGTAGTTTTAGTTTTTTGAGGAACCTCCATTCTGTTTTCCATAGTGGGTGCGCCAACTTACATTCCCACCAATGATGTAAGAGGATTGCCTTTTCTCTACACCCTTTCCAGCATTTGTTATTTGTAGACTTTTAATGATCATCTTTCTGACTGGTGTGAGGTGGTAACTCATTGTAGTTTTGATTTGCATTTTTCTAATAGTTGTGTTGAGCATCTTTTCATGTGCCCATTGGTCATCTGTATGCCTTCTTTGGAGAAATCTCTGTTTAGGTCTTCTGCCCATTTTTTGCTTGGGTTGTTTGTTTCCACATGACATCTATGTGCTTAACTTTTTAATCTTAAAGTTGTAGTTCTTTCTCTGTAAAATGGGAATAATTTTTTTTTTTATCTCCTAGAATTCTGTGAGATTTATTAACATAAGAGAGTATTATGCTCACATGTTATAATAAGATAGAATGACTAACATCTATGAGATATGACTGAATTGCCAATGAATATGGAGGTAATAGTAGACACAATTTTTTTTCTTAGCTTACAGTTTCTTTCACTGACTGCAGAGACAGCTAATCTACACTAAGACCAAACAAGACAGCTAATCTACACTAACCATATCATTACCTTTTGCTTCAAATGATTTAAATTAGAACCTTGACTGTAAAGAAAAGTCAACTGCATAGCAAATCTGTCTGAAGATATGAATGAAGTTTGATAATTGTAAATAACAAATATGTCTCACTTAGAGCCAGTAAAGTGCTTCTGAAAAAAAATTCCATGTTCTAATAACCTTTCCCCAAAAAGCTGCTTTGGGGTCACTCTAATAAAAACGCAATGGCACACAGTGTTGCAGTGAATAATTGACACGTTTGAACTTGCCCCATAATGGGGAGAATTTCTTTGTTTTTGAGCACTTGTATTTTTCTGTCTAGAGGCAGTCATATGCCCTTGGATTCACCAGTAGGGCATGTGGAAATATCTATTTGGAAGTCAGTAGCATGAAGAAGCAGGCTTCCCTGGTGGCTCAGAGGTAAAAAATCTGCCTGCATTGTTGATCCCTGGGTGGGGACGATCCCCTGGAGAAGGAAATGGCAACCTGCTCCAGTATTCTTGCCTGAGAAATCCCATGGACAGAGGAGCCTGGCGGACATGACTTAGTAACTAAACCACCACCAGCAGCAGGAAGAAGCGAGAGCCACAGAAAGGCACGTGGCAGCTGTGCTGGACCCAGTCTGCATGCTCTATCCAGATTCACTCATCCACCCAGTAGTGTAACGAAAACTGTTACTTGGTTTTTGTCTCCACAGTAGACTTATATCTATACCAGGGGTTCAGATTATTTTGGCATAGAGCTTCAAAAAACCTTCCTGAGTGATAGAAGTGTCAGTAACCCTTTGGACCACATGTGAGTTTATGTTAACAAGGCTCCTAGCTGTCTTTGGGATGGAGGTTAATTGCCAGAAACAAGTCCTACCACCTGATACCCAGAGAGGTAAGTGTGGCTGGAGATTGAAGTCAATCAAATTGCCAATGATTCAATCAATCTTGCTTACATAATAAAAGCTAGATTAAAAACTATGAACAATGAGGCTCTTTAGCTTCCTGGATAGTGAATATATTAACATACCAGGAGGGTGGCACCCCCTGATGCTATAGAGAAAAGATTCCCCCTCCCCCGTCCACCCTGCCCTGACTTCTGACTGTGTCTTCAAAGTTTGGCTGATCCTGAGTTGCATCCATTATGATATACCTGTAATTATAAAGTACAGCATTTTCAGTGAGTTCTGTGAGTTTTTCTAGAGAATTATCAAACGTGATGGGCATCATAGGAACACCCACTTTGTAGCCAGTTTGTCAGAGATGTGGGTGGACCCCAGGACTTCATTCATCTGAGGTGAGGACAGTCTTATAGGACTGAGTCCTTCACCTGGGGGATCTGATACTCAGTTCTGATTGTTCTAGAATTAACACTCTGCCCTTAGCTTGTAGGATTTGG
Organism: Redunca redunca; assembly: GCA_006410935.1. Classification (NCBI taxonomy): domain Eukaryota; kingdom Metazoa; phylum Chordata; class Mammalia; order Artiodactyla; family Bovidae; genus Redunca; species Redunca redunca. The sequence goes on along the minus strand of SJYQ01091758.1, from coordinate 308,314 downwards.
GCTAACTCTAGGTCATTAACATCAGACCTGAGTGGAGTTGTAGCATGCCCAGGTAGAGTGGGGAAATGGCTGTTGGAAACCACGTGCCTTCTCTAGGACTCAGATTCTGGCTTATTTTGTCCTTGCAACACCCCCAGTGATGCCTTATGTTGCTCCTAGTCCCTCTAACAGTACCCCTCATTATCTGTGCCTTTCCCAGTAGTGCACACTGGGTTCCAGTGTGGCCTCGATTTGTAACCCCTCCCCAGTGAGTGCTGCAGGAGCATCAGAACTCAGATTCAAACCTATGAGACTCATGTAAACTTTGATTTCTCTAGTGGTTGCATGAAGGTTCCAAATAATACAACCCCAGTGCCTTGCAGGATGTCTTTCACTAAGAAGGAATAAGCAGGTAAACCACCATGCTGCCTGCCACCAAGGAATCTGACAACATGCAGTGTTTGCTTATAACCTCTCTAGAGACATCCCACATATTTAAAGAAACACTGAGGTTCTGTGTGAAATTTTAGCCAACTCAGTAAAGCACTGTGTGATCAATCACTGAGTCATATCCAGCTCTTTGAGACCCCATGGGCTATAGCCTGCTAGGCTCCTCTGTCCATGGGATTTTCCAGGCAAGAATACTGGATGCCATTTCCTACTCCAGGGGATTTTCCTGATCCAGGAATAGAACGGCATCTCTTATGTCTTCAGCATTGGCAGGCAGATTCTTTACCACTGCGCCACCTGGGAAGCCCCAGTAATGCACTGCTTCCCTGTTTTTCTCTTCTAGTCCCGCTTTCCAGGATTGCACCCACCCTTACAGCATTAGAATGTAAGCTTTTCCTTAGACTTTGTTTTCTAGGAAACCTGAAATAAGACAGATGTGTGGTTAGCAAAATCCTGCATTAAAAGGATCTGTGGCTGCTGGTCTACTCGTCGTATCCCATGTCTCATATCTGTAATATGTGTGCCAGCTTCAGATACAGGGTGGGCTCAGATGGAATCATCTGAAAGTATATTTGGGCATTATCCCTGTTTGTATACCACACAAACATGTTTTTATGCCCCTTCTAGAAATGTATTTGAAGCTAACAATCCTATCTCATATAAAAATAATTTAAAATTGCATACATTATAAGTCACCAAAACCTTCCTATTTTGGAGGTGATAGGATGTCTTTATTATATAATAATAATGATGGTTGATGGCCAATGTGTTTGTTGTATTTGACAAAGTAAAAATTGCCCTGATTTTCTAAAACAAACTGCCTTCCCCCAAAAGTGTTTATCAAATTCAAAAGCTCTTGAAACCACTAGAATTCCCCATTAAAGGACAGGTCCTAACTATCCATTCTTTGGCTTTTCTTTGACCCAAATATAAGACCCACTGAGCCTGCCATTTTCCACAGCTATGAAAGGAGTAATTAATTGGGGGCTTAGGGACTGTTAGTGAACCAGTGAGGGTGAATAAGTTTCTTGTTAGATACTCATTGGGGATACAACAGGGAAATTACTCACTAGATTGAGACTATGAAAAAAAATTATAGAAGACATCTTTTTCACACAGCCACCATCGCTTCCTACATAACTCATGTAGAAATCAGTTACACTGTAAAATATCAGATAATCAGGTCACCTGTGTCTAATGTTAATAGGACAGTACATTTACTGAGTCCATATCTTCCAGAGCGCTTCTGCTAAATGAGACTATAATTGCTTTCTTAAGCACACACACACACACACACACACACACACTTACTGGGGAACCAAAGGAGGGAGATTTCTGGCCATAGTGGAATGAAAAGTAGGCTAATATTCTCCCAACAAACAGCATAAAACTGGACCCCAAAAATGCAACCATTTCAGTGCTCTGGAAATTGACCACAACAAAGGCAAATGACAAATTGAAAAGGATTTCTTTAGGAAAAACTGCTAGAACTTCAAGTGAGAACAGTGGGAATCCAGTTGAGATGCCTGTGGCTGTACCCGTCTACTCTCTGGCTCCAGCTTACTTGGTGCTAGTGCGTTATCTGGATGCAGCCAGCTGTAAAAACCAGCAGCCATGGTTGGTTGACATGATTTGGAGCAGAGAAAGTCCATACCTAGCAGTGTTGTCTATGAAAGAAAGAAACCTGGTCGACAGCAAAAAGAGCTCTGATTGCCTGAGGTTGCAATCTCAGGGAGAATGGTAGACCAGCCATAAATTTAACAAAGCGCTCTTAGTGAAAGTCAGCAGAGATTTATATGCTCTCATACATTCTGTATTCATACTTTTCTGACCACTACCATGTGCAGGAGAGACCTGAGAGCTCCTGGCAGAGGACGGAATCTGAGGCAGACTTCACAAAGCCTGAACTTTGAATGCACTTGTTAAACATACAGATCCACAAGGAGAGGGTAGGTGCCTTATAATGGAACATTTAAACACAGCATCTGCTCCATCACTGGCTGACCAGTCAACAAAAGAGACATTATGCAGACTCAGGAACAACTCTAAGAAGCCAAGTGAGAAAATAAGAATAAAAAATTGAAGCAGAGACATCAGTGACTGCACATAATTGGAGAGATCAGTTCCACAAACTGAATCCAGGTGAGTTATAAAACAATCTCCATGAATCTGAATCCAGATTTGCTACACTAATTTATATAATATATTCAACTTTCAACAATAACAACAAAAGCAAAACATTCAAAAGAAACAAAAAAATGTAAGCCTTACTTGATATATTGGCATTAGCAAAGATGTTAACACTATATATAACAAATATTATAAATGCATTCAAAGAATTAAAGGAAAACATAATGACAATGAGAAAACAAAAATACCCAGCACTCAGATCTTGATTTCTAATACTGTTATTCAGTACAAGGATGCAGGAATCATTACAGCAATGGCTGAGACTGGAAATATACAAGATGAGCTTGGAGGAACTTGTGGTTTAAGAAAATACTTAAAAAACAAAAACTACTCTCAGGTATTCTAAATTCTCATACACAGCCTAGGTTAAGCCTCCAAAAATTCATTAGACGATCAGCTGGGTTGTATGGTAGTTAGATCCAGGGATCCCACTACTGGGCATATGCCCCAGTTCAGTTCAGTTCAGTCGCTCAGTTGTGTCTGACTCTTTGCGACCCCATGAATCGCAGCACGCCAGGCCTCCCTGTCCATCACCAACTCTCGGAGTTCACTCAGACTCACATCCATCGAGTCAGTGATGCCATCCAGCCATCTCATCCTCTGTCGTCCCCTTCTCCTCCTGCCCCCAATTTCTCCCAGCATCAGAGTCTTTTCCAATGAGTCAACTCTTTGCATGAGGTGGCCAAAGTACTGGAGTTTCAGCTTTAGCATCATTCCTTCCAAAGAAATCCCAGGGCTGATCTCCTTCAGAATGGGTTGGTTGGACCTCGTTGCAGTCCAAGGGACTCAAGAGTCTTCTCCAACACCACAGTTCAAAAGTATCAATTTTTGGCTCTTTTCTTCACAGTCCAACTCTCACATCCATACATGACCACTGGAAAAACCATAGCTGACCCAAGAAAACCACAATTCCAAAAGACTCACGTACCCCAGTATCCATTGCAGCACTATTTACAGTAGCCAGGATATGTGAAAGTAACCTAGGTGTCCATCAGCAGATGAGTGGATCATGGAGATGTGGTACACATGTGCGATGGAATGTTGCTCAGCCATAAAAAGGAACAACTTTGAGTCCGTTCCAGTGAGGTCAATTAACCTAGAGCCTGAAAAACAAATATCGTTTATTACTGCATATCTATGGAATCGAGAAAAGTAGTACTGGAAAACCTACTTGCAGGGCAAAAATAGAGATGCAGACACAGAGAACAGACTTTTGGACATGGAGAGGGAAGGAGAAGGTAGGACGAATTGAAAAAGTAGCATTGACACACATGCTTTCTCATGGGTAAAACAGATGACTCGTGGGAGGCTGCTATAGAACACAGGGAGCACAGCCTGATGATCCGTGATGACCTGGGGGGGGGGGGGCAGGTAGTGGGGCAGGGAGGCTCAAGGGGGAGGGGATATAGATGTAATTATGACTGACTCACATTGGTGAACGGCAAAAACCAGCACAACACTGTAATTATGCACCAATTAGATTTTTTTTTTTAAGTTCAGCTGTTTTCTTCTTATCCATATCTATAACTCTTTTCTCCTTCTCTCTGTTCTACCAAACATGAAAATAGCCATGGTTCTCATCTCTCTTAGGAGGAATTTGTCCACTTTTTGATTTTAGTTTGTCAAATTGCTTTGCATTCTCAGCTCTCTGACAGACGTAAAATGATGGTGATTTTATAAATTATCTTACTTTTTAGTGGGAGTAACATTTTCTTGTGACTGTCCACATCCTAAATAGAGATGAACTTTCTCTAAATATTTGAAACAGTTCTCAAATTCTTATCAAAATGATCTCCTAAAGTTCTGTCATTCAGGTTTTTCTGCTGGAAACTTCTCTCCACTTATTTGCTTGGAAATTTCCACTTATTCTTCAAAACTTCAGTTACCTTTTACTTCTAAAATAATTCATGGTTTCTCAACTTCTGTTGACATCTAGGGCCAGAAAATCCTTTGTTGTGGAGTCTGTCTTGTGCATTGTAGGATATTTAGCAGCATCCCTGGTCTTTAAGCACTAAGTGTTGGTTGTATACCACACTCCTCCTCTGATTGTGACAACCAAACTGTCTCCAGACATCCCCAAATGTAGAGAGCAACAGGTATGCCTTGCTGCTGCTTCTGAGATCAGTGCAGGGGGCAGTTCTTACTTGCTTTCATTCTCATGTTATCTTGGATCTGCTTATCACATTAGCACTTATATTTTGTTTTATGTGCCTGTTTCCTCTCTCTGTCTCTAACACACACGTTTATATCAGGTGAAAAGTAATTAGTATTTCAAAACCCCTGATGCATTGAAGAAGGTGAATGTTAGGAGGTAGAGAGGTAGGGAGAGAGTTGATGGCTGTGATGATGTAAATAATTTGAAAAGGCTGGGGGGAAAAGCTAAAGATCTGTATACAAGAAAAGGGAAAGATTGAGGGGAAGGTTTTTGTGTATGTGTATTTGTGCATATGTGTGTGTGTGTTGGTATGGAAATATGAGGAGGAGGGAATAACCCCCTTTCTGGAGAGGGCTTTGAGTTGAAGCCAGAGAACTTAGAGAAAGTAATGGGAAAAGGATGGTGAGGAAAATAATGTTTGGCAGTCAAAGTTGTAATCTGAAGAAGTTAAAGAGGTCTAGTCAGGATTCTTATTGAGTTTTGCCATTTAGCATAAAATTGACATTCTCATTCTACCCAAAAAAATCATTATCATTGTGGAGTTGGATTTGCTTTTATAAGGAAGTTGCAAAGGAAATTCCATGTCCTGCTTTGAAGCAGACAAGATGTTGGTAACAGTGCTGGAGTGGTGCAATGTATATAGTTACCTGTTCTTACATGCTTTTTTGTATATAGTCTTCATGCTTTGGGTGCCAGTTGAAGGCAAGATGTATCCCTAGTATAGAGCAGAAATCACTGCAGATAGTAGCCTCTCGGGATCTGTTGTACAGGACCATGGATGAGAATTAGCTTCTCTTTGAGGGATAATGCAATGATTAGTGAATATTAGTATCCTAGCAATGGGGAAAAGTAATAAGCTGCCCATGCAACCAGGGGAAAAGAACTCCTGTGTATTTCTCGTCCTCAGATGTCAGACGAGGACTGGTACTCTTGGGATATAAGGTAGTAGTGGAAGAAAGAGAGGAGGAGTAATATTTATGGAGAATTTACTAACACTATATCAAATTTAAGATTGAAAGATACACCCATAAGTGTCAATGATAATTTTAATGTCAATCATCATTTCTAAAACACATGCAAATTTTACAGATTTAAATATGAAATAAAAGTTAATATTAGAATTGGAAATTCTGGTGAAAATTTGTTTCTGAAAGATATAAGGACAGAAGCTGATCAAAAGTATCTAAGAAAGACTGAGTGGGGTGAACCTGAAAATCATATTCTAGAGATCTAAATGGGGGAAGAAAAAATAAATAGATGTCTTATTCCAAAGTATTCCATGATGTTAACATAACCCACAGACTGTGAGGCAGGAACCAGTTAAAACATTCTAAAGTGCTGACAAGGCCTTCTGTATCAGGGCAGCAGTTTGAATGCATGCCATACTGTTTGAATACCAAGCAAGACCACTTCCCTTTTGCTATACAGCTGTGGTCAGAGAGGGACAGTTCCTTGGGGAAGGGAGTGGAGGAGGGGATATAGAGAAAGAGTTTGTTGTTCCTGAGAGGACAAAAATCTCAGCATGCTAGAAGTCTTTCCATCCCTCCCCACCTCCACCCCACCCCACAAAAGCTTGGGAACACCATGCTGAGAGGAGAATCCACAAAGAAGATTAAGAAGAAGGAAAGCAGACAGGGGATCTGGCCATCTGATGGAGGAGAGTGAGCAAGGGTGGTTTTAAGTGTGGGTCTGGAAACAAAGAGCTTGCATTTGATGCCTGTCTCCATCCATTCAGCCAATGTGACTGGGGTAGCTACGTAGCCTCCCCAAAACCTCAGTTTTCTCTTCTGTGAAACACAGATGATAGTAGTATCTGCCTCACTGGGATGGCTGCAAGATTGTCAGCCTACTAACTGCACTAACTTAAGTACAAGATAAGTATTCAGTTCAGTTCAGTCAGTCGCTCAGTCGTATCTGACTGCGACCCCATGAATCGCAGTAGCCAGGCCTCCCTGTCCATCACCAAATCCTGGAGTTCACCCAGACTTGCGTCCATTGAGTCAGTGATGCCATCCAGCCATCTCATCCTCTGTCATCCCCTTTTTCTCCTGTCCCCAGTCCCTCCCAGCATCAGAGTCTTTTCCAATGAGTCAACTCTTCACATGAGGTGGCCAAAGTACTGGAGTTTCAGCATTAGCATCATTCCTTCCAAAGAAATCCCAGGGCTGATCTCCTTCAGAATGGACTGGTTGGATCTCCTTGCAGTCCAAGGGACTCTCAAGAGTCTTCTCCAACACCACAGTTCAAAAGCATCAATTCTCCAGCGCTCAGCCTTCTTCACAGTCCAACTCTCACATCCATACATGACTACTGGAAAAACCATAGCCTTGACTAGACGGACCTTTGCCGACTAAGATAAGCATTAGCTATGGTTATTCTTAAAAAAGTAGCATGCCTCTTAGAAAGATATATAGATATGGATAGAGATATATAAAGTAACCCTGTGTGCATGGTTGAGCAATGTCTTTAATATAATTAAAGAAGGAAGACAGGTAACCAGATACAAAAGACATGGCAAACACATTTGTTGACATGTGACCAAGAAGCCAAGACAAAGTCCCCTAGAACAAGATTTTCACCCTCTTTGGCAGGATGTGGAGGCAAGTCATGCAGAATTACAACTGGGCTTCCCCAGAAATTGCTTGTCAGCTGCAGCAATGACTGTTCCTGATTGGAGTAATATTGCACATAGACATTATCCTTCAGCAGCGTGCCCACTAACATCACTGTTTTATAGAAGTGGTTTTTGACTTTGCACAACAGATTCATCTAGGGAGATTTTAAAATTATACAGATTTCTAGACCCCACTTCAGACCAATTGAATTGGAATCTCTGGGAGATTCAGGCATCTGTGTTCCAATGGGCAACTCGAACTGAAAATCATTGCCTTAATGCTGTGGGTCCCAAGCTGGAGTGTGCCTCATAACCATATGGAGTGCCTATTAAAACACAGGATGCTGGACTCCACTCCCAGCCCTACTATTATTCATTCGATCATTCTTCTGTTACTCATTATGCTGACCTCCACCCTTCGATCTACTGTTATTCTTTAGGTCTAGGGTGGGACCCAAGTGCCAATGTCCTTCAGCCAAAGACCACCAGGAACCCACCTGTAGTTAAATAAGTTAGATTTATTATTTGCTGCCAGGAGGAGAAACACACATCTTAGGGAACCATGGATGTGTCAGAGAGAGGGTGCTCAGAAGACCCTGCTATAGGCTGTGGGCTTTGGTTGAAAGACTTGAAGGAAGGTTCAAGCAGGTGTGAGTTTGCTCTCAACTGGTTGCTGCCAGTAAAGGGAGATGATTCCATGAATGGATATCTCAAGAAGTTTTATCTTTAGGGAGGGGAGACTCACAAGAGGATAAGCTATACTTGGAAGAGAAATAGAAGCCGCTCATTTTGGCCAAGAGAGGGAATGTTTGGTAACTTGTGGGCTGCACAATGACCTTGGTTTTGTCTGTATTTAGATAAAATTATGAAGTGGCCTTGTTTTGTCTTATTTTATCATGGTTTCAGAGGAACCTTGCGTGGGGTTGGTATTCGGTGAGATTTTTTCTGTTCAGTAGAGGAATAACATGGCCCATGGAGAGTGCCAGGCCAGCTTTCAAGTGCCAGGTACCGCCCTTGCCCCTTTTTCTCCTTTCTCACAAGTTCCAGGTGATGATGATGCTACTAGTCCAGAGACCACCAGACTTTGAGAAGCACTGTCTACGAGGGTAAAGAGATCGGAGACCTGTGTTTGGAACAGGTACATAATAAAAATGCATGAACATGGCCTTAAAAAGCTAGGGCACAGAGTTTCGAGGCAACAACAAAAGAAGAATAGCGTAGCCTGGCAGATGATGTAGCTTGGGGAAACTAAGTCCAGCGCAGATGGATGCAGCGCAGCAGCTTTCAGGATGGATGCGGAGAGTGCATCTGGTTGTGTTCTTCCTCTCCAGTCCCACCTTCCACCTCAGGGCCTTTGTCCCTGTTTCTTTTGGGAATGGGCCCATTTTTGACCATATTCATTCTTCATGTGTCCTTTGATAATGTCCCTCTTTCAGAGAGGCCTAGACCCGCACTCCATCGGATTCCCTCTTATCACCCTCTTCTGTTTCCTCAGTGTACCAATCATGATTTATAATCGGATATTTTTACTCTTATGATGGCTGATTTAATGTCTGTCTCACCTGGAGGGCTACAGTCCATAGGGTCACAAAGAGTCAAATGCAACTGAGCATGAACTCCCCTACTAAACTGTGAGCTCCCTATGGGTAGAGCCCATGCTTAACTTGCTGACCACTGTCTCTTTCCCTTCCAGTACTTTTCTGAAAGACACACTTCCTTCCACAGCATGTGCGTATCACAGATGAGTCCCTCTTCCCTCTATCTAGCCCAATCCATACTGCATCTTTAAAAAATTACTTATGGCTTTGGCTTGTGAATGACGCTCTTCTCTGTTTTTCATTGCTTATATAGATCCTATCCAATGCTTTATATTTTTCTCTGATTACTTCCATGAAAAATATAAAGTGTTTGGTGAAATCTCCATGAGCAAAGAAACTTGAGTTTCACATCTAACAAATCACAATTTGTTGTCAAGCCCTCCCTGTCTTGGTTCAATCTGGCGGTGCTTCTTTTAGTTGCCATTTTATGAAAGCTAGAAGGGACTATCTTTAAAATAAAAATTTTCCTTCAGGCATTTCATGTGTTTGAGACATTGCTTGGATCTGTTGTTTCAATTAAGTGTTCTGACACACTTCCCTTAACCCTTCTTCTGGGGCTGGGCTTGCTACAGCAGCCTCCTTGGCGATGGATCTGGGACAAGAGAAGAGATTTTGCCAAAAATGAGATCCAACGGAGCCTCAAGAGTTTTAAATTTCAAGCCAAGCTGGGTCCTATTCAGATCTGGTTTAGCTGGCTCCTGGATTCTGAATGCACATGCTTCAAAATGCTCATAAAATGGTAACAGAAGACTCTGGACATCAAATGGCACTCACTGAACATCACTTTAATGGGTTAAGTGAAATGAAACAGGAACATATGGATTCCATTGTCCTAAAAATACACAGGGGTTTAAAATAAAGGCAAATAAATAAGTTCCTTAGTGACATGTGTTTTGGGGTTTGCTGAACCAAACACATTGGAAAGTTCTCCAAGACATCTATCAAGTCTAAAATGCAGCTGGCTTCACCCACTCCCTCATGTGTGGTCAATAATTTCGTATGCCCACTCTTCCCTTGCACTCACAAAGCCATTTGGTCTCCTAAGATTGAGCCAAGCTCACTGTCATTAGTATATACAGATGTGAATGAAGCTCTGTTTTCTGTTCCCCAAGCAAAGATAAGAAATGCTTTCTTTTCTCTCTACCCCAGTCCATCCTCCTTTGCCTTGTCTTACATTCTCTTCCAAAGTGTTGCTGCTTCCCTGTACTGGACAAAGGGGGTGGTCAATGGGCATCCTAGATGGGACTGGCCTCCAGTACAGGCCTGCAAGACTCAAAAACTTGAACTGGTTGTTAATTGTGCTGATTCCTGTAACCCCTTGAGTGTCCCTTAACTCTAGACCCTTGGCGCCAAGTATACACACTGTTGCCATGTGTGTACACACACTCTCTTTGTCTGTTCCTGCCTCCCAAGTACCCATCCTTGCAAATATGAGAAGGGCTTCCTTCCACAGTTGCCCATTTATACTCAGAGACTTCTTGAGTAGGCGAAGTAGATAAACTATCATTTTCCTTCCAACAGCAAAATGGACTTTTGGATGTTTTGTATGAGCACGGGCCTTATTTTCCTGTGGTATGTAACATACCTTACCACAACAGTAAAAATGGTTCTGCTGCCTTTGTCTCAGACACACACTGAAGAGAGCCTGTGGCCATATTCTGCAGGCTGTAAAGATCACTAGCCCCAGAAAACCTTCAGAAAAATTATTGCCACCTCTTCAGAAAAGGTAAAATGGACATCTGGGATCCCTGGAGGCTTCTAGGCATCTTGTTTCCCTATGACTCTACTGCCTCACCACTCCAGCAAGTAATTCTATCCAGGCTGGACCCGAGGATCAAGAGCCTCTCTGTACAATGTGATCCCCAGAGAAGCTTTGGGCAGAGGGTCTCTCGTTTTGCTTTCTTCCAGGTGAACAACTCAAAACAGGGGGCTGTCCCTTTCCTGAACAAAGCAGCTACAGAGAGGCAGTCAGTGCACACTGGGGTGTCATCTACAAATTGTTTGGCTTGTGGGGCTGAGTCACTCATCTGATGGAAAAGAAGTGGCTGAGATTCCTTTGCTTTGTTTTGGTTTGGTGTTTCCTGCTCTAATCTTTTCTCCTTCTGCTCAACTGTTTCCTGTTCCCTAATGCTTTGTGGCTTGTTTTAAAAATATAAGGTGTTTTTTTTTTCTTTTTGGAGAGGGGTGTCAAGAGAATAAGGGCATAGGGGAAAGGGTGTTAGAATGTTGGATAACGAATAAAAAGTTGGCTCAGATGAACAAGAAGAGACCAATTATCACTAAGGGGGAGTCAAGAATGACTTTGTGGTCCTGGAGCCCTGAACAGTTAGTAGAATAGGAGTCATGTTCATTCTTGTCAGAAACAGTTTAAAAAGGGATCAAGAATGTATTAAAGCAGGATAAATTCCCTTCACTGTGTTCCCTGAACCTCTTTGTTGCAACTTTAGTCCTTGTTCAACAAATAAAAGAGAGATTTGAATGCTGAGGGTTAAAGGGAAGCCTGTTCCTCTCCCTTTAATATATAGAAGAGCTGAGAACATTTTCCCCTGACATAGCATGACCCCTGTCAGGCTCCTAGTCAATAAGACAGAGTGAGGTCTCCTGGTGTAAAGTCCCACTTCGAACAAAAATGTGTTTAGAGACTCCCTACCTCTCTGTCCATGCACTGTCAAGCTTTCTAAGATCTCTCAAGATTTTCAGAGGAACACTTGCATAATTACACTTCCTGGCTGTTTTCTGGCATTTGCTGTTGTGTAGAGTGGCTGCAGCTCTTCCTCTCACCCTCATTTTCTAGTTGCACATTATGCTCATGNTTGTGTAGAATTCCCTGTGCCACTATGGAGAACAGTGTGGAGTTTCCTTAAAAAACTGGAAATAGAACTGCCATACAACCCAGCAATCCCACTGCTGGGCATACACACCAAGGAAGCCAGACTTGAAAGAGACACAAGTACCCCAGTGTTCACCATATCACTGTTTACAATAGCCAGGATATGGAGGCAACCTAGATGTCCATCCATCAACAGGTGAATGGATAAGAAAGCTGTGGAACATATACTTAATGGAATATTACTCGGCCATTAAAAAGAATACATTTGAATCAGTTCTAATGAGGTAGATAAAACTGGAGCCTGTTATACAGAGTGAAGTAAGTCAGAAAGAAAAACACCAATACAGTAACTAACGCACATATATGGAATTTAGATAGATGGTAATGATGACGCTGTGTGTGAAACAGCAAAAGAGACATAGATGTAAAGAACAGACTTTTGGACTCTGTGGGAGAAGGCAAGGGTGGGACGATTTGAGAGAATAACATTGAAACATGTATATTACCATATGTGAAACAGATCACCAGTCCAGGTTCAATGCATGAGATAGGGTGCTCAGGACCAGTGCACTGGGATGACCCTGAGGGATGGGATGGGGAGGGAAGGAGGAGGGGCAGTTCAGGATGGGGGACAGATGTACATCCATGGCTGATTCATGTAAATGTATGGCAAAAACCACTACAATATTGTAAAGTAATTAGCCTTCAATTTAAATTAATTAATTTTTTAAAAAAGAAATCCCTGTGCTATACAACAAGCTCTCATTCAGCTCAGTTCAGTTCAGTCGCTCAGTCATGTCTGACTCTTTGTGACCCCATGGACTGAAGCATGCCAGGCCTACCTGTCCATCACCAACTCCCGGAATTTACTCAAACTCATGTCCATTGAGTCAGTGGTGCCATCCAACCATCTCATCCTCTGTTGTTCCCTTCTCCTCCTGCCTTTAATCTTTCCCAGCATCAGGTTCTTTTCAAATGAGTCAGTTCTTTGCATCAGGTGGCCAAAATATTGGAGTTTCAGCATCAGTCCTTCCAATAAATATTCAGGACTGATTTCCTTTAAGATTGACTGATTTGATATCCTTGCAGTCCAAGGGGCTCTCAAGAGTCTTCTCCAGCACCACAGTTCAAAAGCATCAATTCCTCGACGCTCAGCTTTCTTTATAGTCCAGCACTCATAGCTATACATGACTACTGGAAAAACCATAGCCTTGACTAGATAGTCCTTTGTTGGAAAAGTAAAGTCTCTGCTTTTTAATATGCTGTCTAGGTTGGTCATAGCTTTCCTTCCAAGGAGTAAGTGTATTTTAATTTCATGGCTACAGTCACCATCTGCAGTGATTTTGGAGCCCAAAAATATAGTCTGACACTGTTTCCACTGTTTACCCATATATTTGCCATGAAGTGATGGGACCAGATGCCATGATCTTAGTTTTCTTAATATTGAGCCTTTAAACCAACTTTTTCCCTGTCAAGTCCAACCACATTCTCAAAGTTAAGAAATATCTATATTAAAAAAACCTGTGACTTTTCTTATCCATCATAATTTTTCCTGTCATCTTTTCTTAAACAGCAGTTCAGGTCTGCTCAAGGCCTTCCCTCGAATACCTCTTTATACCAATCATCATTCATTTCTAGCCCTCTGGGCATGCGGGCATGCTAACTCACTTCAGGCATGTCTGACTCTTTTGTGACCCCGTGGACTGAAGTCTGCTAGGCTCTTCTGTCCATGGGATTCTCCAGGCAAGAATACTGTAGTGGGTTGTTGTGCTGTCCTCCAGGGGATGTTTCCAACCCAGGAATCAAACCTGCATCTCTATGTCTCCTGCATTGGCAAATGGGTTCTTCACCACTCGCACAAATCCTCTGCTAATGCTGTCGCTCACTGAGGTGCTCCTGTGCTTAGAGTAGGTTTTCTTAGGTGGCACAGTGGTAAAGAACCTGCCTGCCAGTGCAGGAGATGCAAGAGACACGGGTACGATCCCTGAGTTGGGAAGATCCCTGGAGTAGGAAATAGCAACCCACTCCAGTATTCTTGCCTGGCAAATTCCATAGACAGAGGAGCCTGGCGAGCTACAGTCCATGGAGTCACAAAGTTGGACATGACAGAGCGACTAAGCATGTGTGCAAGCACTCATGTCCTCGGGGTCACCTCAGTCTCTACAGATCAGGAGAAAGAACACAGAAACTACTTGTAGACAGCCTAAACACACGTGGCATGTGCAAGACACAAAGAAATGCCCCTGCACAAAAAGCAAGTTATTTTTAGCACTGAGATTCAGTGAGAGTTCATTGCAGGTAGTTTTCATTAAGTGTGAGTCACAGGTAATCAGTCTTTGTGACATAACCTGTGAGTTAGTGAATTCCTACAGGTCTTGATGAAAACCATTCTTTATCTATGCGGTTATTAACGGGTTTGTAAAATTGCATAATAAGGTGAAACGAAGCCTTAAAAGCTTACTTCTCCATGCTAGTTTCAAAAAATAAACAAACAAAAAAACCTAGTCCCGCACCATGTCTCATGGCTGGGCTATGACTTTAAGATGTCTACCCTAGGTTAGCAAGAAAACTGCTCTTAAGGGGCTGCCTTTTTCATCAGAGGACTTACCACTTGGCATAAAAATTGAAGGACTCAATGATTAAAAAGACAAAAATGCAGGATATATTCATATTTCTGAGGTTATATGGGACTGTGAAAATGTAATTTCTAAACATAGGTTCTAATTTTCTCTGGCTACAGAATGACATTATGTGTGTGAGAGTTCCATTTTCAGTGGTGAGTTCATCTTTTACTACCTTTTATCAGAGCAAATGATGGTGTACTAGGCACTTACTTCTCTACGCCAGGAGGGGTCAAGTAGATAATTAATGAGAATTAATCTGTAAAAAAGAATAAAATCTCCAATTTGAATCCTGGTTTATGACTTGGTTTATGATGCAAGTGTGAAACTTCAAAGGGAGTTAACTCAACGTGGCACTTTAATTGCGTTTTATTATATTTAAAAGCTTTATGGAAATTTTGCTGCCTGCCAAGAAATGGCCTTTGAGAATACTTTCCTCCTCAACAGGCTGCTGGGGCCCCTGTTCCCAGAGCAACTACAGAGAGAAGCCGCTCGCACCTTCCTTGTATCTGAGAAAGAAGTTGCAAACAGCTGCTAGGTGGTACATTGGCTTAGGCAACAGCCAAGGATCATTTCTCTAATGGAGGGTGAAAGCACAGAAGCCAACAGTCACCCCTCTGAAGATTCCGAATTCAAACATTGCCAAGGGCAAACTGGAAAATTTGTGTTTAGGGACAGGCTTTTAGTGAATCAAAACCACGAGGTATCAATTCTACAGTGATCTCAGAGATGGCCATTTCCTCTACTCACGGAAAAAAAGCACCAACAAAAGCCAAAAAATAAAATAAGTTGGACACACATATCTCTTCTTTGTACCTTAATTCAAGAGAATTTTCTTAACCATGTTGGCTTTGGCAAAGAAAAGACACCCTTTCTTTAATAGCCATATTGTCTCCCCACCCTCTTATCTCCTGTAGAGCATGACACTAAGGAAAAAGGGTTCCTAGGTTAACATGACCTCGGGTCTGAATCCAGGGCTGAGAGCCAGGATTCCTCCCATCTGACTCCAGCCCTGGTGCTGACTTGTCCCATGACCTTCGGCAAAGCCGCTGAGGCTCTGTGCTGGGTCTGCCCCCTCCTAAAATGACAAAGATGACGCCGTCCACCCTGACCTCACTGGGGCATTGTGCAGACTAGTGGTCTCTGGTGATGGCAGACTGAAGGAATGCTTAGAAAGGGAAACTGTTAGAGGAGAATTGGTTGATTTATTTGGCAGAGTAAGCGATAAAACAGTATGTTCAAAGGTGTTTCTGCAAAACAGAAATCAAGTAATGATATTGAAAAGTGACTTTGTTGTGAGAGGAAATTGCCCTCCGGCATGAATAGTTGGACTTTTCCTTTTACCCCTACTTATGGATTTGTTTTGTTGTTGTTGTTTAATTGCTAAGTCATGTCTGACTCTTTTGCAGACTGTAGCCCACCAGGCCCCTCAGTCCACAGGATTTCCCAGGCAAGAATACTGGAGTGGGTTTTCCTCTCCAGGGGATCTTCCATACCTAGGGATTGAACCCATGTCTTCTACATTGCCAGGCACTTTCTTTACCTCTGAGCCACTCATGAATTAGCACTATCTTTCCATAAATGGTCACATCTATGGGTCTTTGAACTAAATTCACTTCACTTGAAATAAAGTAGAGAAAAAAATACACCATTTCCTCAAAGATAAGACACAAGTTGTAGGGAAAGACATGTAGAGATTGGGATAATATTGGCAGTTGTGGGGAGTACTGCATTTTTCCAAGTGCTATTAAAACTTATTTATAGCTTTGGAAGTTAAGAAGAGAGATTCAACATCATATCTAGGGCTGTGAGATGATGGGCAGCATTTATTATTCATTTCATCATTCAGTAAACATATACTGAATATACTTGTTTGGACATAGTTCTTATCTTCCAAGAACTTAGACTTCATAAGAAAATATACATGGCATCCAAAATTGTTGCAGGGTCCTAAAATGAGTGTCACAGTAGAGATACAGGATGATACTATACCAGCAGGGATAAAGGTGAAGGATGTCTTAAAAACTCTGTGGAAGTCAAAATCAAATCTGTCTTGTGAGGCTGATGCTTCTCAGACAAAGTGATATGTAAGCGTTTCCTGGGAATCTGAGGAGATTCAGACAGAAAGCAGAGGGACCTGTGTGTTCAAAGGTATACAAACCAGAAACAATATCGTAAGTTCAGAAAAGAGGTAGATGGAATTTCTGATGAAACAAAGAAAGTGGTAGAAGATGAAGCCAGAAAAGACAGGAAGGTCATCAGGGAGGGAGAATAACTCTGCAATCAACCTGCTTTTTTACCCTTATTGTTTAATTGAAGTATAGTTGACTTACAATGTTGTGCCAATCTCTGCTATACAGCAAAGTGACTGTTAAACACATATACACATTCTTTTTTAAAACATTCTTTTCCATTTTGGTTTATTCCAGGAGATTGGACATAGTATTCTGTGCTATACAGTAGGACTTTGTTGTTCCTTTCTAATTCTTATTCCAATCATTTACTCACCATGGTACCCAGGGCAACTTCTTAATTTCCCTCATAAGTGAAATGAGGGTGGTAATAGTGCATACACCATAAAGTTGTTATGAGAACTAAATTAAATACCATGTGGTAATATGTGTGATTAGAACAGTAACTGGCACAAAATGACTTCTCAACTAATGTGAACTTATTGTTATTAGTTTAAGAAATTAGGTCTTTAGTCTTCTATAGTCAGGGGAAAGCTATGCAATTATCTTAAGAAAAGCAATGCCATGTCAAGATTTATATGGACAATCAGAAGGAAATAGATTGAGAGAGGCTTTGTGTTAACAGGGAAGGAAGACTGAGATGAAGAAGAGGAATTTGTGGAATTGAGTGATAGTAAGATGAAGGATTTTAGCTATTTCCCAGATCTAGGACTTGGGTGACTAGAACAGATGATGATAACAGTAACCCAAACAGGAAGAGACATAAGAAACAGGAAATGTGGTAGAAAATAATAAATTCAGTTTACTTACATGTGCATTTTGAGCTATCCAGGGACATTCAGGTAGGGCATTCTGCAGGCAAGTAGAGTCAGGCCTGGGTCTCTGAAAAAGCTTGGACTAGAAGTTCAATCTTGAGTGTTTTTGGATTGGTGGTTATTCAGGGAGAAACGCTAGTGTGTCAGTCTGAGAAAGACTAGAAATAAGAGTGAGAGGACACCAAGAGAGAATGAGCCTGCAGAAATCAAGGGAGAAGAGTTTGAGTCAGTCTGGAGTCAGGTTTGGACTCTTTCTCTTCACTCTACTTTCCTATGTTGCTACCCCTTCTATGGCCAGAGTCTGGGTCTTACCCCAAGCATCTGAAATTATTTGTATCATCTCTTGTGGGACACAACATTCTTCTTGACTCCTCTACACTTCCAGCTGTAGGGTTTGTTTTACACATGATTTTCTTTTGAACCACCACAAAATGCATGGCACAATATTTCTAAGAAAGGTCCCAGCAAACATTAAATGTGAAACAACATTTTTCCCTGAGATTTTATTAACACATATTGGAATTGCAATCAAGTATGCAATGCAGGAGACCTGGGATCCATCCCTGGGTTGGGAAGATCCCTGGGAGAAGGGAAAGGCTGCCCACTCCAGTATTCTGGCCTGGAGAATTCCATGGACTGTATAGTCCATGGGGTCTCAAAGAGTTGGACACAACTGAGCAACTTTCACTTTCCCTTTATGCATATATGACTTTAAGAGCAACTGGAAATCCAGAATCACTTTTTAAAAAAAGACAGTTGTGTGTGGTTTTTTTTTAATTCAGCATAAAAGCAAACACCATAAGCAAAGCCAAAACTTGGGAAAGTATTAGCAATTCATACAACAGATCAAGAGCTAACCTCCCTTATTACCTTATTACACAAAGAACATCTAGAAATTCAGGTGAACTTTTTCAGTGATAGTAAAATAAATGGGCATGAGCAGTTCACATACACAAAAGAAGAGGTATGAATGGCTCTAAACAACTGAAAAGGTGCTAACTCATTCATAATAAGAGAAAGCTGAATTAATATGGTGATCACATTTTGCACTTTACTGGAAAATACCCCAAAATTGCATGTATTAGTGAGACTATTGGGAAATAGACACTAATACATTGCAGGTGGAGGTGCAAAATTGAAGTAACCTGAATAACCTTGAAGGAAGGAGATTTAGTGAGATTTTATCAAAATTACAGATGCCTTTGCTGTTTGCCTCGGAAATCTCACTGCTAAGAATCTTACCTACAGATAACCGTGAACAAGTTCAAAATGATGAATAGAGAAGATGACTCATTGTGACACTGTTTATAATAGCAAAAGATTGCCATTACAAACCTAAGTGACAGCAATAGGGTATTAGGTTGAGAAAAGTATTAATACATTCTTAGAATATAGTAACATGCAACCATTAAAAAAAAAGAAAAGAAACATATTAGATTCTTGTATACTAAGATGCAGAGATCTCTAAGACATTGTATGTTAAAAATACAAGGAACAAAAAGAATACAAGGAACATAACTGCTATTTATTTGCTACTATTTGTATGAGAAAGTGGGATGGTAAGAACATAGGCATTTGCTTATAATTATAAAAAAAAATATTAAGGAACAGAGCTTTTCTTCTGGTGAATCCTTTATTCTTTGCTAGCACAAACAAATATTTAGTAAAAATAATTACCACAGGGGAGGAAAGTGGAGTAGAAGGTATATTTGTTGTGGGATATATTCCATAGACAAAACCCATGAATAAGTTCTAAATGATATTCAGGATTTTTATTAATGTTGTTAGAATTAAAATTTTCTAATGTGAAAGAAAAGTTTAGTTACAAAATCAAAGAAGTAAAATTATAATGTTAAAAATAAATTAGAAATATCAGTATGAACTAGTAGTTTAAAATACATGTTATTTATTATCTAGTACAGAAGTTGCCTAGAGAGAAGGTCACCTTGGGAGCATCCACACTCATCATGCCCAGGTTTTTAATATCATTGCTCCCCCAAAGGGAACCAAAAGCCTTTAAGATGTATCTGATTTCTGGTCTAGGGTAGGGAGGGCACAAATGATGAGCAAAAGAAGCTTCCGCAGATTAGTGGGATCTTATCAAATGGTATAGAAGCCAGCTTTTTGAAGCTCCAACTAGCTAAAGATATGACAATTTGAACATCAGAAAGAGTACTGTTTGTTACTATGAAATGAAAACCAGTGATCCTCCAAGAATGCTGAAAGAGAAAAACAGAAAAAAAAATGTGTTGGGCACTATTTGAGGAGACTGTTAAATCAACTTTTGATGATTAGTAATTTAAAAAGAGAAAGGTTAGCAATTATCCTGTCTATCTGGAAGAACTGGTGTTTCTGGAACCAAACAGCTTCAGTTGGTAAGGGAGAGCTCTGCTTTACAAAAGAATAACAATTGATACATATGAAAATAATAAATTTATCAAATCATTGCTGTGCAGCCACAAATGAAAGTTTTGATTTGGGCAGATCAATCACTGCTGATCAGTAAGGATGAATTCTCCATCTGATACCATGTGCTAAAGATCTTGAGGCTGAAACCATCAGGTAGATCGTTGATGAAGAGCTAAACATTGGTATGGTACCCAAACTGTACTCTATTACTCAAAGGGGAGAAATGAGCAATGGAAGGATTGGACTGTTCCTGATACTCAATCTAGTATCATTAATAGTGGGGCAATTCATTTGGAGTGCAAAATGATGTCATAGGGAATGTACTCTCTCTCTAAATGTTTAACTCAAATCGAATAAAGTCCTTCCTATTCATAAGAAGTGTGGGGATAGTTTCCTGTTTGTAGGAAATATGGGGAAAATAGGGATGAAGTAAATGATGTCTTCAGAAAAAATCAAATCATAAGAAGAAATGACAATGAGATAAATGGGGGCAGAAACTGAAGGAAGACTTTTCTCTATTTCCACAGAGCCATGTAACCTATGTACTAAAAATGGAATAAACAAACAGTAGTGATTAGATATTTTATCACATCTTGTTAAACATGAACTCTAGGATATTGGAATGAGAAAAATAATTCTAAGTACAGCTAGCTATTCTGCCTTCTTGAAAATAGGGTCATCAATCAGTCTTTCCACCTTCCATGCCATCTCAGCTTCATGTAATATAACTCAGCTATAGCTCTGGACCACCAAGTCCAGAATGATCTTTTTTTTTTTTTCTTACTTTACAATACTGTATTGGTTTTGCCATACATTGACGTGAATCTGCCACGGATGTACATGAGTTCCCAATCCTGAACCCCCCTCCCACCTCCCTCCCCATATCGTCTCTCTGGGTCATCCCAGTGCACCAGCCCCAAGCATCCTGTATCCTGCATCAAACCTGGACTGGTGATTTGTTTCTTACATGATATTATACATGTTTCAATGCTATTCTCCCAAATCATCCCACCCTCTCCCTCTCCCACAGAGTCCAAAAGACTGTTCAATACATCTGTGTCTCTTTTGCTCTCTCGCATACAGGGTTATCATTACCATGTTTCTAAATTCCATATATATGTGTTAGTATACTGTATTGGTGTTTTTCTTTCTGGCTTACTTCACTCTGTATAATTGCCTCCAGTTTCATCCACCTCATTAGAATTGATTCAAATGCATTCTTTTTAATGGCTGAGTAATACTCCATTGTGTGTATGTACCACAGCTTTCTTATCCATTCATCTGCTGATGGACATCTAGGTTGCTTCCATGTCCTGGCTATTATAAACAGTGCTGTGATGAACACTGGGGTACATGTATCTCTTTCAATTCTGGTTTCCTCAGTGTGTATGCCCAGCAGTGGGATTGCTGGGTCATAAGGCAGTTCTATTTCCAGTTTTTTTTAAGGAATCTCCACACTGTTCTCCATAGTGGCTGTACTAGTTTACATTCCCACCAACAGTGTAAGAGAGTTCCCTTTTCTCCACACCCTCTCCAGCATTTATTGCTTGTAGACTTTTGGATTGCAGCCATTCTGATTGGTATGAAATGGTACCTCATTGTGGTCTTGATTTGCATTTCTCTGATAATGACTGATGTTGAGCATCTTTTCATGTGTTTGTTAGCCATCCGTATGTCTTCTTTGGAGAAATGTATGATCTTTTATAAGGGAGGAGGGAGGGAGGTTTAAGAGAAAAGGGACAAATGTATACCTATGGCTGATTCATCTTGATGTGTGGCAGAAACCATCACAGTATTGTAATTATCCTCGAATTACAAATTAAGTTAAATTTAAAGAAGAATGTCCTTTTTTATAAATGCATGTTCCTCCTCCTGCCTTACCCACTTCCCCATTACATAAGAACCTAACCTTGCCAGATAGTCAGCCAAAGGAAAGAAGGATGAGAAATTTCATTCTGGAAGCCAAAGGAAAGAAGGATGAGAAATTTCATTCTAGAAGCATAGGGTTTGGATATTGAAGCTTTGGGTTCAGTTTCTCATAAGCATCCATAGCTGTTCTTATAGCAGTTTAGGTTGGTCAGACGTACTCTTGCAGCAGCAAAGGGCCAGCAGACCTGCTTTCCTTTTGCTGCTTACTGTCATTAAATAGCAGTCATAAAGAAGACCATTGAGAAGATAGATTGTCCCAAATGTAAAACTTAGGGAAAATTGCAAAGGGAAGATACATCTGCAGATCAGAGGTGTGCCTCCTTCACCTCCACCCCGGGGGCCTGGGTCCTGACTGGCAGGCCACAGTGCCTCTGCTTCTGTGCACATATCAGGGTTAATAGATGGACTCACACTTAAATCATTTTCTACTTCCTGCAGATGGCACAGACTTAATTTTTGAGTCATTAGATAATAGTAACACTTTCTTATTTCAATGCCTGGTAAAGGTCCTTATTTTGAGTCCCTGGGAAAAAGGCAGTGAGTGATCTCTCGGGTCGTCCCAGGTGGCACTACTGGTAAAGAACCAGCCTGCCAATGCAGGAGACATAAAAGACATGGGTTCAATCCCTGGGTCAGGAAGATCTCCTGGAGGAGGGCATGGTAACCCACTCCACTTTATTGCCTGGAGAATCCCATGGACAGAGGAGCCTGGCGGGCCACAGTTCATAAGGTTGCAAACAGTTGGACACGACTGAAGAGACTTAGCATGCAGCATGCGGAATCTTCTTTGTAGTGATTCTTATCAACCATATAAACAGCAGTGATGACCTCAGGAGCAACATGCAAAGAAATGGAAGGATTTAAAACTGGGTTCCTTGGGAGGAGGATTCTTCTTGGGCTATCACTGGAGTCTCAAATTAGAGAAATGGGTGGATGAAGAGACAGAAATTGAGGATATTTGCAAACCTTGAAGTTGCAGGGGAATTAAATTCAGAGTCTGATTGATATTTGACCTGGCAAGTCACGCTATCCCCAAACATCATTCCCTTGAGCAAAGGAGAAATTATGCTCATGGTAAACAAAAGGAACTTAGAAATCCAGAAAATATTTGAACAAAGAGTTTTGAAGAAACCCTAAGTGAAGGGTTCACAGAAGTGACCACTTGCCAAAAGAGAAGTAGAAATTGGGAGACAACGTCTGGGAAGATTCTCAAGAGCATCAAGGCAAGGTGGGGGTGGATAAGTTTATCGGGAGCCTAATGAAGCCATTTATGCAACAAGTATTTGAGTATCTTGTAAGTGTTAGGCATCATGCTAGGTGCTAGGGACACATTGGTGAGGAAAAACAGATACAATCTAGCCTTGATGGAGCTGCTGGAGGAAGAAGGCAAGCATCAAGGTCACAACTGTGCTAAACACCACCGAGGCTAAGTGCTCAGTACCGTGAAGTGTGTAGTAGGGGGATTTCTCTCAGCTGGAAAGTTCAGAGATGGTTTCTTGAAGAAGTGATGCTCAAGATGAATCTTGAAGGGAAGGTGGGATACAGCAGTAATAGCATGTGTAAAATCCAGAGGATGAGAAGAGCGTGGCTATTCAAGGGACAGAGAGAAGCCCAGAGTGGGAGAGAGCCTGATCCAAGATCAGAGTGGTCTTTCTCCTGTAACAACGATGGTTCTTTATTTGGCAAGGAAGCTGGCTATTTTCCCAACATTTTCTTTCTATTTGCTGATCCAGGGACTGCATTACAAAGATTGTGTTCTGGGTCAAGATGTCCACGATCCATAGCTAACAAATTCAAGAGTGTGCTTGTCAACCACTAAAGGCTAGTTAAACATTATTTTGTGCTGGGTCCTGAACTAGGAGATGGTGCCTTAAAGTATCCACATTTCCCCAGGTCTTAAAAGTCTCAGTTGGCTCGTATTAGTGAAATGTTTCACCTGCTTGGATATTTTGACCAATATCTTAATTCTGACATAGGATCCACCTGTGGAAGCTCTCGTGCAATCAGAACTAGCATACGTTATAGTGAATTGCATAGCACGGTCTTGCCAAAACATTTTCTCTAGTTTCTTGAAATTCCTCCACATAGATCCATAGTAAAGAACAACCCAACTGAAAAAGAGAACCTGGCTGTTTGTTCCTTATGTACTTATCCATTAATCTGCAAAACATTCCTTCAACTCTAAAGTCTTATTTTTCCACAAATGGTAGTACTGGACCTTTAAACTCACAGTAGGAATGAATAGATTTTTAAGCCAAAATGTTTCTCTATCCACAAGAATGTTTCATTCCACTAAAAATATTGTTAAGAACGAGATCCTTCTAGCCTTTTGTTGCTCTCTAGCAGCCTTTTATTCTCAGTCAGAAAGAGTCTGGGCCCCAAAATGTTCAGTCTTGGGATAAATTCCAACTCAATAATGGTTTATCAATGTACCAAGTAGGACCATGATGAGCAAAACAGGTGTATGACTGCTGTAAATCTGATTCCAAAGTAGTAAAGCATGATTGTGCCCTGTTTCTATTTGACTGCTAAGTGGTTGATCTCATAGACAAATTGGATTCGTACTACTGCCCGGCTTAGCAAATAAGAAGACGAACGTCCTTTAGGAAAGGTAGCTTGGCTCTGTCATGCAGTATCACACTTATCTGCCAGCTTCTCCCTTTTGCCTACAGCCATGAAACACTGACACAGAGTTTTTAGAAAAGTCTAGAGTCTTAGAAACTCCACAAGAATCATTCAACCAATCTACTTTCCTCTCTCCTTGATCCTGGCTTATACCTTGTCAAATTGTTGCCCAGCGTCAGTTTATAGCCTCTGCATGTTAATGGTGGTTCACTGTTCGTTTGTCTGCATAAATCTGGCTTATTAATACTGCTAACTTTAGATTTCAAATTGCCCATTATAATTCACCAAGGACTAGGGGCACTACATTGTGCTAAGTCTCTAAAAGGGATAGAATTATATATATATATATATATATNTCTTGTATATATATCTGTTCTTGCATCTTAAAGTGTCTTGAGGAAGAAAAGATAATGGACACAGTCCAACTAGAGGGTCATATTTCTGTTATTAGGACCTTCTTGTTCTTAAAGATTTCACTGCACCTGCCTCGAGGTTCCCAAATGATTTTTCCATATCATTTTCTCTGCTTCTGTTTCCCTGTGGTTTCAGTTCTGTCTCTGTACCATCCACAGACATCAACTTCTGCTTCTTCAGTCAGAAATTGACTGACATCAAAGCCTTTTTTAAGTTTAGTAGCTGCACTGAAGATGTCCAAGTCCTGGAGGAGGAATTGCATCTCAAGGCTTGACCTCCTGCTGCCAAATCCTCTTACTCCCATTTTTTGCATCTCTATACCTCAGTCTCTGAAGTAGCCAGCACATCCTTTCCCCTTTTCTCACAAAATGGTCACAGAACATTATAGACACTGCAGGAGGAAAGGTCAGGGAGGTGATGGGTCTGCTACTTCAGGAATGCAGAATGTAGGGCTGATCTGTTGTCTTGCATTTCTCCTGAAGCAGACCCTTAGTTAAAGAATTTTTTCTTTAGGAGGTAATCTCAGGAAACAGATGAAGAATGAGGAAGGGAGGTAAGAAAAAGAAGGAAGACAAGAGGAGCTCAGTGCTGCCAGGAATCTCCGGAAGGGAGTATTGAAGCAAATTTTTCAAAAGGCATATCATGTCTCTCACGTAAACATAAATATGTACAAAGCTTGTGTTCAACTCTTCACTGACAAGGGGACCAGTAAGATGTTACAACACGTTCAAGTGAAAATTTAACTTATTCTCTGCTGGATAAAAATCCATTGACTTTGTCATGAGTGGGAAACGTTGGCTTCACCATCAGTACTCTTCAAATTAGCATATGCCCCTGCAGAGTGGTGGAATATCTAGTTAAAGACTATCCAAGCTGCACACCCTTAGAAAATAGACAAAGCCCCAAGGGTTGCCAGATCACAGCTTGAATTCATCTCTTTTGCCTGTTTCAAAATCTCTCATAGTTTTTGCTGACAGCAGTGCGAAACATATCTCAGAGTTGTCCCACCTGAATGGCAAGGAAGCTGGAGAATTTATGGACTGAGCCCAGTCTACCATCAGTTGAGGAGTTTTGACATTCTGGCCTTTCCAGCTTGTTCTGTTCAGGGGCCAAGCACAGTCTCCTGACCATTAAAAAAAAAAAAGCCCTTAGGCAGAGTCACAAGCACTGGCAGGAAACTGCCCTCTGTGTGCAGAGGTGAATGCCAAGGGGATGGGGGGAGGAGGAAAAAGGGGACACCAATTGTGCCTGATTTATTTGTCCTGTTTATTTATTGGCTGATTTATCATTTTGTCTGTTTCACATTTCCCATCAGAAGGTAGGTTCCCTGAGGGCCAGAAATTTTCTTCCGTGTTCTTTACTATCTCCCCAACACTTAGCCTACTGCCAGGCACATGGTAGGTAATCCATAAATATTTGATGCATGTTGTTGAATGAATGAGGATCTCAAGCTGGGCCCAGAAGACAGATTGGAGTCCCAGTTAGAGGAAGGGAGTTTGCAAGAAACTCCAAGAGGGCCATACAGTCAGACTTTGTATAGTGTCTTTGGAACCAATCAGTTGCTCCATAGCCAACCCCCACCCCATCCCAAGTCTTGTTCATATTAAAACAGAGGAACATAAAGTACAGAATCTGCTTTCCACATACTTGAAAAGAACCAAGAACACAGTATTACACCTTCTTCCCACTGCCAATTACTATGCATTCAATATGTTTTTGTTCATATACACTAAAGCCCTTATATTTATTTTCAAGACTAAGAGCAAAGAAAGTAGACAAGAGGCATGGGACATTTTCTGGGAAGCACACAGTATGTTTGTCAGGACAGATATGGAAAAGTCTATGAAAGAGCTAAATTGCATGTAGGCATCACTTAACAGACCCAAGAGATGTACCGGTTTATTAAGTAGCCAGATGGCCCTCAGGAGTAGCCAGAAGAGCAGACTGGCCCAGATGACAAATGATGAGAGGCCCTCCCTGTGGGCATTTTTTGAGACAACGTGTTGACATTAGGTATGGAATAAATCCATAACTGTACTGTTCATGCAAATTCTCAAGACAAGCAGGTGCTATTCACTGACCTTACCCAATGAAATTTTGCCAGAGAAAATAGCCCAACTCTTTTAAATTCAGTTTTGGCAGAGTCCTTCTCCCATCCCCCTGCAAAAATTCAAAATTCCAAACAACAAACAAAATGGGGGAAACATAACTTGAAAATTGTCCTTTATCTGAAATGGTTGACAGATGCCTTGCAGAAATTTGGAGTATTGTCCGGCTGCTTAGAATCTATTCATATGAAATGGAGTGCTTGTGAAAGCATCACCATTGTCATATTATAAGGGAGCAATAAAAAAAAACACTTAAATAGATACATGCATTTTTATTGGTGTCAATACTATGAACCAGTGACATTAAATGGTTTCAAAATTCAGAGAATGTTGTAAATTGCATATACGTTTTAGCCCTGAGAAGAAACTCTAGGGTTTGTCCATGGTAATGTAAATGTCCATTGTGTGTGTGTGTGTGTGTCTATGTGTTTGTTGTTGAATCCATATCTGATTCTCTAGGGAGAGACGACTCTGAGAACCTGACCAGACTGTCCAGTTGAGTTAACCGCGGAAGGTAGTTGGCAGCCAGAGGAAAAATGGCAGTGGATAAGCTATCCTACCTCCTCTTAGAGGTCATTTTACTTTTGGATGACTTAGAAATTGTCCAATCATTTGCTCAAAAAAGGAATTTTTGAATTACTACTGTGTAATACACTGGTTATTTTTGTCATTTAAAAAGAAAGGTTTTCTTTTCCTTCATAGAGCTTATGAATTGTTGTGGAGAATAGCAGCAGAGAGATAGATCAAAGATACACTTTAAAAAACCCTAAGCAACAAATGTTCAAAATTGCAGAGAAACAGTTTTAGTGGAGCATATACACTAAGAAAATAGAGAAATATATGAAGTAACTATAAAAATAGAGTAGAGTATGGGAACTTAGAGAAAATTCCTGGCATTTCGAGAAAGCCAGCAATCCATCACTTGTCAACAAGAACTCCTAGAGGATCGGCGGCATGCCCAGGACTATGCAGGAGGCATGTAAAGAAATGTTAAGTATAATTTTTGCCCTACGGGACCCCAGATCACAGTGAGGATTCAACCCTGCACAGATAACAGAGTGAATGAATAACTCCTGTATGTAATTAAGACAAAAACAAATTAGCATAGAGAAGGAAGGTTCTTAGAGAAAGCGTGTTTGGGGGAATCTTGGTTAGGAAACAAGGAGTTAGGTTTTCCTCTGGCCACTTCTATCCAAGAGATTATTCAGATGCAGAACAAGATGAAATTGTCTCAGATTCTAAGAACCCAGCCTTTTCACTGTTAAGAGAGTGATCACGATGGGAAGAGTATGTAGCAGCACCCAGCATTAGTGTGACAAACTGGAAAGCACGTGGCAACTATAAAATGCCATCCAAACAGTGAAGAGTGGTCACCGTTCCAGGGGAAGAAGCGGGAGACTGAGATTCTGTCACGATGCCTTCTCTGAATTTTCACTGCTTGTCAGTGGATATGAGAATCTCTTCCGTAAAATCCTACTTAGCAAAGTGTTTCATTCTCTGCTCTTGACCTAATGGAATGGACAGCAGCAGCATCTATTCAGGACCCAAACGTCCAGGAGGCGGATCTGTTCTTTCTCTTCAGGTCCAGGGCAGCAAAAGCCTGATCCATCAGTTGAGGAACAAGGTTTGTGCTACAGTCATTCTGATTGCAGGAACATCAATATTGACAAAAAAAGCCCCTGAAATGTTGATAAATGCAGAGCACATGCGGGATTTGTATGTCAGGCATGGGGTGGGCTCCATCAGACAGACTCAAAGCTTTGCAATAGCCAAAGGAATAGAATACAGCAGAACCCACGCATGCTGACATGCAGCTTCCAGTCATGATTTTGCACATTCACGAGGAGCTCATGGAAAAGACTGACTCTGTATCATCTAGGAGTAGACAGAAGACAGCACTAAAATGAGGACCAATGCCTGGCTTCTGCTTCTGCCTCTGGAATACACCCTGGCAGTGTCTCCAGATACTGTAAAGCCATGGGTTTTGAATTGTTGGGAAAGTTAGCCTCTGGTTTTCTTTGCCCATGGGAACAGAGAGAAAATTTTGCTAAATACTTTTTTTTCTTCTTCTTCTTTCTGCAATTATCATCACCATCTTCTCTTCTTGTTTGGAATTTGTCCAAGTGCTTTTGGGACAATCTGAAGCTTAGAGTCAAGACTATCCTGTTGACTTGGTTACCCCTAACTCTTTCCGCTATGCCCAGAATAGGGCTAGACTAGTGGATGTAAAACATCATGCTATGACTAGAGATCCCATGAGTTGTTTCTGCTTAGGATATGGACATTTGTCTAACAGAAAATATGCCCTTTGAGAACAAACATCCTCTCAAGTGATAATAGAGCATTAAGAACTAGGCTGATTTAATTCTATTAAAAATTAATAGAGTTTCAGAAGGTGGTGCAGTAGTAAAGAACCTGCCTGCCAATGCCAGAGACTCAAGAGATGCGGGTTCGATCCCTGGGTCAGGAAGATCTTCTGGAGAAGAAAATAGCAACCCACTCCAGTAGCTTGCTTGGGGAACCCCTATGAACAGAGCAACCTGGAGGGCTACAGTCCATGGGATCTCGAAGAGTCAGACACGACTGATGTTTGCAGATGTGCGCACACACACGCACACAAATATACATGATTCATAGTTATTGTATTCAATACCAAGTATCAGTCATTCAAAATTTGTGAATACTTAAAAGTATAAGTAAAAATATTAAAGTATAGAGTTCTTCCTTTCAGGAAGGCCAAGAAAAGGAACTCTATTCAATACATATATTAAAAAAAAAAAGTGACAGTTGAGGCAAGCCCTAACAATCTTTTAAAGTCAATTATCAGTGTAAATGAGCCGGCCGGATTTACATAGACTTGGTGAGACTTCAGAGGCTCCCTGGCATCGAAGACCTCATCCAGATAAACTGCCTGGAGAAGAAGGAGAGAACAGACAGAGGAACTGGCTTGCAGACATTAACCCTTTCTGGGCTTATCCCTGATATTTTGCAGAGAGTCATCTGGGTTAGGTTTGGAGGGTGACTCAGTAGAGAAGAAGGAGCAAGAGATTAGAAATAAGAAGTCCAGGCTCCAATTTACTTGCAATCTGCAGGAGAAAGAAGGGAACTGCTGTTTCTTTGCTGCTACTTGTTCTGGTCTGTGTCTTTGTAGCATCATTTCTTTACTCAGAGTGGCAGTTGAATTATCCTCAAGGATGCCTTTTCGTTCCCATGGACTCCTTCCAGTCTCTAAACTTTAATAATTTCCCTTTATTCCTCATCTGTGGTAATAGCTGCCCTTGCAGTTACCACTCGTACAGTGTGTCACTATCCAATTCTTGCCTCTTTGCTTGTCTGGCGCAGGGAGTTCTTGCTTTGCACAGTTACAATAGATATGAGCTTCAATTACTGCAATATAGTTAAATTATTCCAATTTCCCAACAACACAGTCAAATGTTAGTTGCTATATTAATAGCATATTAACTGAGAGCAATTGCATAACATACAGACTTTGTTGCCTGCTCTTTAGTCCACAGATCATTATGTAAATAACAGATGTGCACCATGATTGGTGACCAAGCACATTATTTCTTTCTAAATCCATTTGATTGGTCACCCTGCATCTGTTGCTCCCTTCCTACACACAAACAGCAAAGCATGCGGTTGCATTGTCTCCCGGACTCACAGTGATAGACCCACGTGGCATTTGATGAAAAAGAGGGAACTGGTCAATAAAGATGAAAATGCAGCAACAGAAAGGAAAAGTGATAATATTAGAAGGGGAATTTAAATTGAACAGAATGGAGTTATAGGAGAAACAGCTGACCAAACATTGATATTGCTGTCCTTCAAGAGACTCTGGAAGTGTAGGCAGAGGATAAACTTACAGCATAAATGAAGAAAGTGGGTTTGGCTTGAAGGATGAAGTTGTCTGAGAGGAAAAGACACTGACAAGACACCTCACATCAAAGAAACTCTAGGAGATATTTTATGACATCGAAAGCTTGAGAGGTAAAATGTTGAGAACTGACCCAAATGTAGAAATAAGTATGACAATTTGCTGATGCACAAATAAGATGCATGATAAGCATGGTAAATTATAAGACTGGAAGAAGACAAGCAAGCACTGTTCAAATTCTTCTCTCTCTCTCTCTCTTTAAGGAAGTGATTTATTAGAAGGTGTAGTCCTTGCACAGTTGTGGGCTGATGGAGTAGTCTTTCTTGGCCATTGCCTTCTGAGTCTAGATCTGAACTTCAAGTTATCATAGATCAAAAGGCTGGTGATCAAAAGTCCAGATGGTGGTGGACCTTGAAACCCATGAAACCCGTGAGGATGAATTGGAATCTACAAGGATAAACTGGCACCCATGTCTGTCTCTCACACCTCTAATTTCAAGTTTGGCCATAGAGCTGTCCACTCATGGCCCAGGACATGAAGAAGTGGAAGTAGAGGATCTGGCAAGAGTTTGAACAGCAGTAGATCCAAGTGCTTTCCTGCACCGGTGAGATGAGCTAATCTATCTAAGGTAGTATGCATGATCCACCGCAGCCCATGAAGCCCCGCGCTAACCTTTAATGCATGAAAAGTATGGCTGGTGCTTCACTCCTGCCTTCCAAATCTATCACAAAATATTTCCTGTGGTATAACTAACTCTGAGTCATACAAGGAAGGAATTTCTGGGAAACACTGTTCAGCTTAGCTAAGTGAACACAACCCAAAGCCACCACATGTGGCCTATAAGACCTGGCATGAGCTGACCCCTGCCTACTTCTCCATCGTTGTCTGAGTGGACTTCCCCCCCTTTCTATTCTTTTTTGTCTCTTTTTGTTTTGTTGAAGTATAGTTGATTTACAATGTTGCATGGATTTCTCCTACACAGCAAAGTGACTCAAGTACATATACATATTTCTTCATTTTCTTTTTCATCATTTATCATGTATTCCCCTGTGCTATATAAATTGCTCTTTTAAAAGTTTTATAAAGATATGAAACACTTTTAAAGCATTAGAAACATGGATATTTAATTATAGGGTGCTAAACAATATCAGTTTTGCCATGTTTTTCATTTCCTTACACATTTACAACAACAATAAGAGACATTAATGTTTTGACAATAATTTCTAAAGTTCATAGAACAATCATAGTTTTCCCATTGATTATTAAGATCACTTTCTATAGCTGCAGCTTGCACAAGAAATTTTACAGTCCTGTGTTGCCAGGAAAAACAAAGACTGCCTGTATGTGGTTAATTTTTTAGAGTAAATTCTTTCTGTTTAAGGTGTGGATTCTGTTCCCTGACTTGACCTGGATCGATACTCCAGCCTTTTATTTTTATTTTTTTAACTTTTATTGGCGTATAGTTGGTTTACAATGTTGTATTAGTTTTGGGTGTACAACAAAGTGAATCAGTTAGACATATACATATATCCACTCATTTTTAGACTCTTTTCCTGTATAAACCATTGCAGAGTATTGAGGAGAGTTCCCTGTGCTACACAGCAGGTTTTTATTAGTTACCTGTTTTGTATATAGCAGTGTGTATATGTCAGTCCCAATCTGCCAATTTATCCCTCCTCCTCCTTTCCCACCTAGTAACCATGTTTGTTTTCTACATTTGTGACTCTGTTTGTGTATTGAAAATAAGTTTATTTGTACCATCTTTTTTGATTCCACATATAAGCACTCTCATATATCTATCTTTGTCTGTCACTGCTTTCACTCAGCAATGACAAACTCTAGGTTCACCCATGTTCTGCAAGTGGCATTATTTCATTCTTTTTATGGCTGTATATTGTATATATGTACCACATCTTCTTTACCCATTCCTCTGTTTTTATTTTACATTTCGGTTGGCTCCATGTTCTGGCTATTAGAAAGTGCTCCAATGAACATTGGGATACATGTACATTTTTAAATTATGATTTCCTTCAGCTACATACCCAGGAGTGGGATGCTGGATTGTATGGTAGCTCTATTTTTCATCTTTTAAGGGACATTCATACTGTTCTCCATAGTGGCTGCATCAACTTACGTTCCCACCAACAGTGTGGCAGGGTTTCTATTTCTCCAAACCCTCTCCAGCATGTGTTATTTGTAGACTTTTTGATGATGGCCATTCTGACTGGTGTGAGGTGGTACCTCATTGTAGTTTTGATTTGCATTTCTCTAAGAATTAGTGTCCCAAGTAGCACAGTGATAAAGAATCTACCTGCCAGAGCAGGAGACACGAGAGACACAGGTTTGATCAGTGGGTAAGGAAGATCCCCTGAGATAGGAGATGGCAACCCCCTCCAGTATTCTTGCTTGGAAAATTCCATGGACAGAGGAGACTTGCAGCTACATGCGGTAGAGACTTGAGTCCGTGGGGTCTCAAAGAGTCGGAGCTGGCTGAACATGCATAAGAATTACTGCATACACACACCTGGACAAGAATTAGGGATGCTGAATATCTTTCCATGTGCCTGTTGGCTATGTTTGTCTTATTTGGAGAAATGTCTATATAGGTTTTCTTCCCATACTTTGATTGGGTGATATGCCAGTCTGTTGGAAATCCCCACCTCTTGTGACATTTTTTTGCCTTTCGTTGCTATTTAGTAGGAGGGAGCAGTGGATGAAGAGCTGGAAGACTTGAGTTGGAATATAAGTTCCATTAGTTTCCTGAACATAAGTCACTTAACCTCTCTGAGTTCCTATTTCCTCACTTAAAAATGAAAGTGATAACAAAATCAGCTACAGTAACAGTTGCCATGAGAACCCAGTGACACACATGTGAAAGGTACATATAGTAGCAGGTTACTGGGGTAGGGTGGATAATGGCCCCCAAAGATGTCCACATCCTACTCCCCATACCTGTGAATATTAACTTGGCAAAGTTAATGTCAAAGGGGGCTTTGCAGACAAGGTTATCTTAAGGGTATTGTGATGGGAGAATTATCTTGGGTTATCTGGATGGGTGCTAAATGCAATTACAAGTGTCTTTAGAGGGAGGCAACGGGAGATTTGAGTACTAAAGAAGACGATATGAAGGAAACCAACACTGGCATGATGCACAATGAAGAAGAAGGAAGTGGCCCCAAACCAAGGAATAAAAGTGGCTGCTAGAGACTGAAAGAGTCAAGAAAATAGCTTCTACTCTCACAGGCTCCAGAATGAACCATCTCTACTGACACTTTAGCTTTAGCCCAGTGAAACTGATTTATACTCTGACCTCCAGAGAATAAATGTATATTGTAAGCAACTAAATGTGTGATATGTTACAGCAACAACAGGAAACTAATACAGCTACAAAGTGCAGGGATTATTGCTATACTCAATGAAACTGCCCATGCAGCCTCTTCCCCCTTACATCTGTTCTTTGGGTTCATCCTAACTAGAATTCAGAGCTTTAGAAAGCACTGGGAATGTTAAGTTGGAGAAAGACAGGCACCCATGCTTGTTTATCGTTTGTCAAGTAGAACCGAGGAGATCACAGTCTTCATCTCCTGCGGTGCACATTCATATGACCCGAAAATCGTAATTTGTCCAAGTCTATTCTGATTAATTCTTTCCAGTGCAGTGAAATGGTTTGTTCTACTTGTACATCTTTTGCCAGAAAGGTGTAGGTAAATCAGTTGTCTTCGTCTTGCCTTCATTTCAATGTGTTGTGCACAGTGAGATAAACTCTCTGGCCCTGCCCTCCTGAGTAACTTTAAGGGAACTGGCTCTAGAGGAGAGAGTGGTCTGCCAAAGTTGTATGCAGGCTGAGCTTTGGGACCCATAACATGACAAGCTTCTCTACCTCCCAGAGACAAGTTGGAATGACTTGTTTGCCTCACTGGCAGTAAAGGGGCTATATGTTTGCCTCAGTGACACCCAGAATATCAACTCCCATCTTTGTCTGTAGCTTTGGTCTCTGCCATTTTCTGATCTGGGTGTTGAAATTGCTGATTGTCTTACTTTTAAAGGACAAAACCAAATGTTTCAGTGGGTTTATCACTGCCCACCTAGACATGCCCAAAACTGAGCACCAGATGGTACATGACCTGCCATCTTTAGTGGAAAAATCGGGTATTATGGGGATAAGTCTTAACATGCACCTTTTGTGGTAAAATGCCAGTGAAGCTTTCTCCTGAGTGGATTGGCTAAATCTGTCATTATACAAATGGGTGGCTCCAAAGGGAAGTTCCACCATCAGTACCCTTCCTGGTTATGCCTGGATGGCCTCAGCGTGGTTGCCAGCATGGCTGGTGGGATGTGTCCCAATGGGAAGCTGTGGAAGTATAGCGTGCTAAGGAAAGCACCCAGAAGTCTTGGTGTTAGGGCTCTTTAGCATATTCACTAAAATAGCTCAGCAAAATCCAACCTAAGCTTTATCACAGTTGCAAGTAAGGGGACAACCTGATATTTTGTGCCCCTCATCTGAAATAGTAAAACATATGCAATACTACCATATGTAGTATTTTTGCCAAAAATGTTTAAAAGAAGGGTAGTTCTGAGAATTCAATCAAATAAATACAGAGTCCAAGACACTCTGTAAGATGGCTCCTGGACTCTTAAAGAAAAAAATCAATGTCATGAAAAACAAAAAAGGCAGGAGTTGATGAGCATTTTCTAAGTTAAAGGAGACTAAAGAAACATAACATCCAAATGCAATGTGATAACTTGATTGGATCCTTGATTTTTAAGACTGCTATAAAATATAACATGGGTTAATTGGGGATATTTAAAGGTGGACAGCACATTGTCTATTTCAGAATAGATGTTAATTTCTCTGAAATAATATTATTTAGCTAGAAAAATGTCATAGTATTAGGAAATATAAGCTGAAATATTTATAAGTGAGATATCATAAACTATTGACTTTCACATCCTTTAATTATAAATAAAAAGAGACTGAGAGTGGGCACTACATGGTAAAATGTTAACAACTGGGGAATCTTGATGAAGACTAAATGGGCATTCCTTGAATTGTTTTCCAATTCTTCTACAGATATGAAATTTTTTTCAAAATAATTGGGATTATAAGATATTTTTTCAATTACCCCCCCACCCCCACAAAATTCAGAGGACTATAGAAATTTACTTCATTCTGAGAATATCTAGACACAACTTTCAAATCATGGCACAAGTTCTTTTGTCTACCAGTGTTCAATTAAAGTAATAATGTCAACAGTAAATGCAGTGTTGATAGCCCCTTATAATACACAGCATTCTAGTGTTCAGAGTATGTTAATGCCTGCATCTGCATTGTATTTGCTATGACTCGGCCACTGAACACAAAGGTCTTCATTATAGATGAAAACCTGGCAAGTCCAGTTCCCTTTCTGTCTCTTCACTTTGCATTGGCAGTGCCTGGTTTTCTTATGTAACTAGCCTTCCAGCATGAGAGCCTGGCCCTGGATTATTTTATATGTCCTGAGCCCCTGATTTTGCTCTGGTCTCAGATCCTGACAGTTCTTATTAACAGACAAATAATGAATTATATCCAAGAGGGCAGGGGAGTATTTTAGCCACTCAAACAAGACAGCTGTCCCAGACTAATTAGTAGTGGGTGTGTTTACCATGAACAAAAAGAAGAAAGAGTGAGTACTACACTAATTGCAAAAGTTGCTGATTTTTGGAAACTTGAGAAGCAGGAAAAGAATAGAATTTTGAAAAGCAGTGAGTACTTATTAGGCCATTTCTCTTTTGATTATTGGATAAACTGAAGATTTAAGTTCCAGGTCTTGTTTAAATTCAGAATTTCACCTGATTTTTCCTAATATTTGCACAGCTTGGCAAGACTTAATTGGAGGTTAGTACAAATGACACCACCCTTATGGCAGAAAGTGAAGAGGAACTAAAAAGCCTCTTGATGAAAGTGAAAGAGGAGAGTGAAAAAGTTGGCTTAAAGCTCAACATTCAGAAAACAAAGATCATGGCATCTTGTCCCATCAGTTCATGGGAAATAGATGGGGAAACAGTGGAAACAGTTTATTTTGGGGGCTCCAACATCACTGCAGACGGTGATTGCAGCCATGAAATTAAAAGACGCTTACTCCTTGGAAGAAAAGTTATGACCAACCTAGATAGCATATTCAAAAGCAGAAACGTTACTTTGCTAACAAAGGTCCGTCTAGTCAAGGCTATGGTTTTTCCAGTGGTCATGTGTGGAGGTGAGAGTTGGACTGTGAAGAAAGCTGAGCACCAAAGAATTGATACTTTTGAACTGTGGTGTTGGAGAACTCTTGAGAATCCCTTGGACTGCAAGGAGATCCAAGTAGTCCATTCTGAATGAGATCAGTCCTGGGTGTTCATTGGAAGGACTGATGCTAAAGCTGAAACTCCAGTACTTTGGCCACCTCATGCGAAGAGTTGACTCATTGGAAAAGACTCTGATGCTGGGAGGGATTGGGGGCAGGAGGAGAAGGGGACGACAGAGGATGAGATGGCTGGATGGCATCACTGACTCGATGGACATGAGTTTGAGTGAACTCTGGGAGTTGGTGATGGACAGGGAGGCCTGGCGTGCTGCAATTCAAGGGGTCGCAAAGATTCAGACATGACTGAGTGACTGAACTGACTGACAAAGGAATGTCTTATGTTGATATCAATTTGAATGGTGACTAGAGCCATGGCTACTGAAAGCAGCTCTCATACAAGATATGTAGGGGGACTGTTTTAACAAAGAACCAAAAAAGTTTAAATAAGGTACTCAGTTCTCAAGTTTGTCATCCAAAAGCTTAAGAGAATGTATGTGGAGAAATTCTATACTGTGTACATAGTAACTCAAAAATAATCACTAAGCTGTTAATTAGGTAACAATTATCTAAGACACAGATCTATGCAACACTTTGGAAATCTCTAGGTTAGTCCAAGAGTCTGATCACAGATGAGCAAATTATAGACTATGACCCAAGGTGTACAATAACAACATCAAGCGTGGTGCAATCTTAAAACAATGACATTAAACACTATAACACTTCTGCAAGAACTTGTTACCATCATGGGAAATTCCTAGTCAGCCTCAGCCTTCCCATTCAAGTTAACAGACACACCCATGCTTAGAGAAAGCCTTGTCTTGGGTAGCAGAGGCCTGGGTAGCCTCAGGAAAAGTCCTATAATTTTACTTACATGAAAAACCTGAGGAGCCTGGGCAAATATTAACCAGTAATATTTACTGAACACTTACTATGCATTGAGGCTTCCCTAATAGCTCAATTGGTAAAGAATCTGCCTGCAATGCAGGAGACCTCGGTTCAATTCCTGGGTCAGGAAGATTCCCTGGAGAAGGGAAAGGCTACCCACTCCAGTATTCTGGCCTGGAGCATTCCATGGACTATAACTAGCAAAGAGTCAGACACAACTGAGTGACTTTCACTTCACTTTCGCTTACTATTCATCAGGCCCCGTGCTGAGAGACTTATATGCAAATCTCCTCTAACTCTTACAACAATCCAGTGGGGTAGGCCCTATATTTTATTTATTTTGCAGGAAGAAGCTGGGGATCAAGAAATCAGGCGGCTTGCTCAAGTTCACACAGAAAGCAAGTAGCAAAACCAGGAATGGAACCTTCTCTGCTTCCAGACCTGTGCACTTTTAAATATTTGTGAGAAATGCAAGCACAATAATTCTGTCATCGATAATAACCCCTGTCATATAGCTGTTTGGAGTTTAGAATTCTTTGAAAACAGTATTTCAAATGACCACTGCATGAATGCAGTGGAATTGGCCATGATGTAGAAAGAGGATCCTCACTCATGGGCAGGACTTCTGAGGCCATGAGCAGGTCTTGGCACTGCGTGGCCTCCATCTCCCATGTGTGACTCTACCCTGTGGTTGGGACCAGCTCCTTTTGCACAATTCTTGGCAAGTTCTCCATGTTCTCCTTGGTCTTGTTCCTCAGGATACAAGTAAAAATGCAGGACTGTCTCTCTCCCTTAAGGTTGCCTCATTTGCCATCTGTCTCAGACTTGGCCCCAAGGGCAAGCTCTGCCGCACTCAGTTTTTCTGATCAATTTCCTTCTTTCTATTGATCCTCATGGAGATATCAGTCCAGTGGCGACATTGGCTCTCTGATTTCAGGAACTCTCTTTCCAGTTTTATCAGCATTTATCAGCCCCTGTTCTCTAATGAGAAGAGTGTAGGCGATAAAACATCCACAAAGCTTAGAGTGCAATACAAATGATCTGCAGCTTTCAGATGTTTATTTTACTAATTATCTGCCAGAAATGTGATTTCTTTAGTTGCCTGGCAGAAGGGTTTTTGACTCTCCTTTTGCAGACAGAATTGCTTGATAAGGTTGATAGATGTCAGCAGAACTGGGGAGACCGTTTTCCAAACCTTTCCTTTTCCACACCTGTGTTGCTTTCAAGCAGCTGCGGCAGAAATCAAGCAAAGCACCCAAGGGAAGGAGACCCAATAAGATCACACACAGTGAAAAAGAGAGTGAGATTTTTATGACGGTGCTTAGCAGCTATAGACATGTGGAAAGACATTAGAATTTACTCATAACTGACTAGCACAAACTAAGTGATAACTGAATAGCGTTTATAGGTTACAGGTGGGTAGTAAAGAATGATCTGGTGAGTGAACAAATGCAGGGACAAACATTAGTTAAGCATTAACAGTGAGGGAACTTTCATGTGTATAAATCTTCCCCGTGGCTCTGTGAGATAAAACTGCCATTTTACTTTTATAGGGGAGGAAACTGAGGTTCTAAATGCATGAGATACCAGTGACCAAGATGATCGAGCCACACTCTGGAGACTTCTGAATACAGATCTCCCTTGCTTTGGGTTGTTTAAAAATGTACCTGGGATTTTGTTGTTATGCAAGGATGGTGAGACCCACAGCTTAGGAGACAACTGCCACCAAAAAGATGAGTTTGTTACTCACAGTTCTCAAGAGGAAAGGGCAAAGATCAACACACAGAGCTACTTGGGAAACACCAAGTCTGGTTAGGAGGCAGAAGAGTGAGGGAAAAGGCTGGACACAAACCTTTCTTGTGGTTGTTGCAAGAAGGAATGGGCAAGCAGGCTAAGCAGCTGAGCTTCGGACTGGGAAATCTGAGTGATTTCAGCAGACGCTGAGATACTGGGGGAGTCTACCTATCAGGAACCTGAATCCTGGAGTGGTTTAGAGCAGAGGGATCCTATCCTCAAGAGCAGGGACCACCGGTAAAAGGAAGCAGGTGGGGGTATGGATTCAGGATTCATTGGTTGTATATGAAAGGCATGCCCCCGGGCAAGCTGTTAGCCATCTCTGCTGCTGCTGCTGCTAAGTCGCTTCAGTCGTGTCTGACTCTGTGCGACCCCATAGATGGCAGCCCACCAGGCTCCCCCATCCCTGGGACTCTCCAGGCAAGAACACTGGAGTGGGTTGCCATTTCCTTCTCCAATGCATGCAAGTGAAAAGTGAAAGTGAAGTCGCTCAGTCGTTAGCGACCCCATGGACTGCAGCCTACCAGGCTTCTCCAGCCATGGGATTTTCCAGGCAAGAGTACTGGAGTGGGGTGCCACCGCCTTCTCTGTCTCTAGGAATCAGTTAACCTTGAGAGGAGCAATTCTGTCCCTAGATCTGCAAGGCTCCAAGATATCAATGTATCATAAAATATAGGATATTCAAAACATGATTAATGCTACATGGGTAAAATGTATAGTTTTTATATCTGAGATTAGAAGTACCTAATGACTTAAATTCTGGAAGTTTATGATGTGGTCTTCCAAAATACAGCTGAAAATTAAGCTCAAGTGTTTGACAGCCATTTTTAAATAGCTTATAAAGTTCTATTCTGTGTTTTGGGTTCATCCCAAAGGAAAACCTTTATCCCTGGCTCTAATCTTATTGCCTTGCCAAGGCAATAAGAAAGTGTCTTCCTTGGCTAGGAGGCAGGCCCCCTTGTGTGTATCGCAGCTGTCTATTGGTGTGACAACTGATTTCCCAATTTTTCTCTCAAACTTCAGAGACTAGCGTTATTTAAGAATATAACCCATGTTATCTTTGCTTCTCCATTTTTGGATGAGTTGAAGTCCACAGGCAGAAATCTCCTCTCTTGCATTCATGCATACCTCTTGTTAAATAGTCATTATGATAATGCTTATAAAATTATCTGAGTTTTCTTGAGCATTTACTCTGTGTGTGGCATTGTGCTAATTATTTTATATGCATGTGAAAGTTGCTCAGTTGTGTCCAACTCTTTGCAACCCCATGGATTATACAGTCCATGGAATTCTCCAGGCCAGAATACTGGAGTGGGTAGCCTTTCCCTTCTCCAGTGGATCTTCCCAACCCAGGGATTGAACCTAGGTCTCCCACCTTGCAGGTGGATTCTTTACCAGCTGAGCCACAAGGGAAGCCCAAGAAGGCTGGAGTGGGTAGCTTATCCCTTCTTCAGTGGATCTTCCTGACCCGGGAATCGAACCAGGGTCTCCTGCATTGCAGGCAGATTTTTTACCAACTGAGCTATCTGGGAGGAGAAGGGGATGACAGAGGATAAGATGATTGGATGGCATCACCAACTCAATGGACATGAGTTTGAGCAAGCTCCGGGAGTTGGTGATGGACAGGGAAGCCTAGTGTGTTGCAGTCCATGGGGTCGCAAAGAGTTAGACATGACTGAGTGACTGAACTGATTTTATATCCATTTTTTGATTTTTATCCTTGCAGCAACTCTCTGAGATAAATATTGTTAGTCCAGTTTTTGAGATGAGGTAACCAGAGCAGGGAATGTAAATAAATCACTGAGACTAGTAGGGCTGTGCCTAATTCAGCCCCAAGTCTGTCTGACATCAGTGCTAATGCTTTTCACCATTAGCTGCCTTTCAATCATCAGTGTACATTTTTCTATTAGAACAGGGTACCGGTATGGGGTGGGAGGTGGGAGGGGATTCATGTTTGGGAACACATGTACACTCGTGGTGAATTCATGTCAATGTTTGGCAAAACCAATACAGTAATGTAAAGTAAACTAAAGTTAAAAATTAAAAAAAATAAAAAATAAAAAAAAAGAGAGAGAAAAAAAAAGAACAGGGTACCATTTATTTGTATTTTCCAAGCCTATAGTTTCACAGA
The DNA here is from genome assembly GCA_006410935.1 of Redunca redunca. Classification (NCBI taxonomy): domain Eukaryota; kingdom Metazoa; phylum Chordata; class Mammalia; order Artiodactyla; family Bovidae; genus Redunca; species Redunca redunca. The sequence goes on along the minus strand of SJYQ01091758.1, from coordinate 266,375 downwards.
CATTGGTTATGTAACAATTTCCCAAACCCAGTGTGCCCTTTATAGGAGAGTAGAAGCCAGGGACAGAATCTTAGGTCCTAAGAGAACAGGACGTGGGGCAGGCTGGCCCAGGAGGAAGGCAGATTGATGGCTTTGAAGAAACTGGAATATCAAGCAGGGAGGATCTGAGGTCATCATGGAGCCACCAAACAGGGACTCAGTTACTGAAAGTGAAGAGCAAGGCAGAGCTTGGTGATAGAAGAGCCAAGAAAAGGCCAGCAGTGGAAGCTGTCATAAGGCCAGAACAGGGCCAACTGCTGAGCCAGAAGGGTGCAGAGCCTGAGAGCTTGTCAAGAGAAATGTCCTTTCCTGGCCTTGCTAGACATCATGAATGTTCCTGAGTCCTAGGTGGGGTTGAACCTCTGGGGGAAACCTTAGTATTCTATCTTCAAGAGTATAGTTTAAGTATGGGCTAGGGTCAGAGAGACCTCATGAATAAGCATTGCCAAGACTTGTCACTAGTCTTATGCATCTACTTGTAGGTGTGTTGAAGCAGAAGGGAGGTATTTGTGGGCATGCTCTGAAGGGTGAAAACTGAAAAATGTCTCCATACACACATATTCTTAAACTAACCTCCAGCTTCGACTGAAACCCACCCACCCCCACCCCCCCCCATTATGGGCTTTGGATTCAGAGATTATTTTTCTGAAGGTTCTGGGCTAAATATTGCTCTTATTTTGGGAGGAGTAAGAGGTTAACCACTGGCACCCATTTTAATAAACCTTGGCTTGTATGTAAGGATATCACAGTGGTGAGCCTATCTGGCAGAAACAGCAAGGACCTGAGGACACAATTAAATCACAGTGCACATAAATTTTAATGGGGAATGCCACCCTAAGATACAGTCAGCTATGTAAGGCTCAGGAGGGTTGCCATGAGTGGAGATCTCGTACTGGTGAGGTGAGTGAGGGGCGGGGGCAGAGATCAGGGGAAAGAATGAACACCCACTGTGTACCTTTCCTATGCTAGTATCGTTCCATGTCCTGTATCTTATCGAATATAAGGATTGCAAAGTAGGTGTAATTCTGCTAACTCTGTGGAAATCAAGGTTCAAGGGGTTAGAATAAGTGTCCAGCATCCCTCAGCTAGTTACTGGTGGAGCTAGGATGGAAATCTGCATCTGTCTGAAGGCCATGTTCTTTCCCACTGTGCCACAGTGCAGAAAGTGCCGAAGATAAGTTCGTCTCTCCTGATTTACCCCAGAGTCCATTCCAATGATGATGAGAATTGATGCGCATCTGTAAAGTGGGTCTTCTAATGTAAGCCATGTCCACAGACTCTGACTCTTCAGTCTTGTGGACCAAAGTTACTTGATAGAGCTCCAGGAGAGCCAACAGTCACGCTCACTTCACTATTTTGGAATGCTAAATGCTTTCCTTCATTTTCAAATTGCTTCTCTGTTTAAAAGGCAACATGAAAGGCTTTTCAAGTTTTAAAAATGACCGCAGGGAGACTTGTACATGCCATTTTGAACTGTGACTGTTGAGAAACAAATGTCGTTTTTATTTTTAAATGTTCCTTCAACTCACAAAGACATTTAAGAAACAAAAATGAAGCTTTTAAAACATCCTACTTACCCCAGATTGATTTGTTCTTTGCAGAGCAAGAGCCAAATGGTAGTCAAAAAGAACTGCTTAGACTAGGTTCTGCAGCCCACTGGGTGGTCTCAGGATTGTGAGGGACTCTTTAGGCTCTTCATTATTGTGAGTCCACTGAGACCCTCAAATGAAATATGTTTTCCTCGGTACTAGCTCACGTAGCCCACATCTATAACCACTTATTGAGAGCTTACAAGACAGTACATTCTGTCTCCACTATTCCATACCCCAACATATTGGTATCAGGAAATAGATCTGATTAGTTATGTCTAGACTTTGCAACAATATTCTATTCATTTTCCATCTGTTTTATACGGGAATCCCTGAAGGCAATGTGGCCCAGGACAAGTCTTGGTGGCAAATGAATCTGGGAGACAGAGCAGGTCTGTGAAGTTGACGATGACCAAAGGGTGGAATAAGAAAACTCTTCACCATCTGAACACCGACTCTAAGTTGAGAAGATTTCCAAAGGAAGCTTTTAAGCCAATTGTTAACAAGTATTTGGTAAACCTTGTTTTGTTTCCCAAATGAAGTGAAATCCTTTCAGCCACGTTTGAGCCCAAGAGACTGGAGGAATAACATTTTTCTTTGTTTACCATTAGGGCAAATAAGAACTCCTGCTTTCTTCCCAGTTTAACTCAGGAAAAATGAAATTTCAATCCTGAAATATTTGTGAAAAGCTACATTCTTTGATCATGAGATTAAAGAATACAAGAAGAGTTAACGACTTCAAAAAATTACACAGAAGTTAAAATGCAAGAATTCATTTTTATAACCTCGGATTCATCAAGGGTGCCAACCTCAAGCTGTCTGCCACTTTCATTTATGTCTCATGGGGTGACCTTGAACAGAGCAGTGCCTCTATTTTTCATTCTACAAATACTTACATAACAGCTAACCTTCAGATGGAAGGATTTGACTATTTCAGTCAATACAGGCATACCTTGGAGATTTTTAGGCAAGTGCAATAAAGTAAATATTGCAATAAAGCAAGACATAATTTTTTTTTTGTTTCCAATGCATGTAAAAGTTACGTTTACACTATACTGTAGTCTATTAAGCAGTCAACAGCCTTCTATTTAAAGAAACAATGCACATGCCTTAATTAAAAATATTTTATTGCTAAAAAGTGGTGCTATCCATATAATCTGAACCTTCGTTGAATTGTAATCTTCTTGCTAGTGAAAGGTGTGACCTTGATGTTGATGGTTGCTAGCTGATCAGGGTGGTGGTTGCTGAAGTTTGGGGTGGCTGTGATAGTTTTTAAAAATAGACAACATTGAAGTTTGCCTCAGAGATTGACTCTTCCTTTCACGGATCATTTCTCCATAGTATACAAAGCTGTTTGATAGCATTTTACCCACAGCAGAACTTCTTTTGTTCATATCAGTTCAGTTCAGTCGCTCAGTCGTGTCTGACTCTTTGCGACCCCATGAATCTCAGCATGCCAGGCCTCACTGTCCATCATCAACTCCCGGAGTTTACTCAGACTCACGTCCATCAAATCAGTGATGCCATCCAGCCATCTCATCCTCTGTTGTCCCCTTCTCCTCCTGCCCCCAATCCCTCCCAGCATCAGAGTCTTTTCCAATGAGTCAGCTCTTCACAGGAGGTGGCCAAAGTATTGGAGTTTCAGCTTTAGCATCATTCCTTCCAAAGAAATCCCAGGGCCGATCTCCTTCAGAATGGACTGGTTGGATCTCCTTGCAGTCCAAGGGACTCTCAAGAGTCTTCTCCAACACCACAGTTCAAAAACATCAATTCTTCGGCGCTCAGCCTTCTTCACAGTCCAACTCTCACATCCATACATGACCACAGGAAAAACCATAGCCTTGACTAGACGGACCTTGGTTGGCAAAGTAATATCTCTGCTTTTGAATATGCTATCTAGGTTGGTCATAACTTTTCTCCCAAGGAGTAAGCGTCTTTTAATTTCATGGCTGCAGTCACCATCTGCAGGGATAATTGGAGTCAATTCTTGCAAACACTGCCTCTGCTTTATCAGCTAAGTTTATGTAAAGTTCTAAATCCTTTGTTGTAATTTCAATAATCTTCACAGCATCTTCACCAGGAGTAAATTTCATCTCCAGAAAAGTCATCTATATAAATATTATCATGAGATTGCAACAATGAAGTCACATCTTCAGGCTCTGCTTCTAATTCTAGTTCTCTTGTTATTTCCACCTCTGCAGTGACTTCTTCCACTGAAGTCTTGAACCTCTCAAAGTCATCCATGAGGGTGGAAATCAACTTCTTCCAAATTCCTGTTAATGTTGATATTTTGATCTCTTCCTATGAATCATGAGTGTTCTCAGTGGCATCTAGAATGATGAATCCTTTCCAGGAGGTTTCAGCTGACTTTGCTCCAGTCCATCAGAGGAATTTCTATCTATGGCAACTATAGCCCTATAAAATGTATTTCGTAAATAATAAGACTTAAAAGTCTAAGTTACTCCCTGATCCTTGGGCTGCAAAATGAATGTTGTGTTAGCAGGCCTGAAAACAGTATTACTCTCACTGTACATCTCCCTCAGAGCTCTTGGGTCAACAGATACATTGCCAGTGAGCAGTCATATTTTGAAAGGAATCTTTTTTCTGAGCACCAGATCTCAACAGTGGGCTTAAAATATTCAGTAAGCTATGCTGTCAGTGGAGATGCTTTCATCCAAGCTTTATTTTCTCATTTATAGAGCACAGGCAGAGTAGATGTAGCATAATTCTTAAACGCCCTAGAATTTTCAGAATGGCAAATAATCATTAAAGTGAAGTGAAGTTGCTCAGTCATGCCCGACTCTTTGCAACCCCATGGACTGTAGCCTACCGGGTTCCTCCGTCCATGGGATTTTCCAGGCAAGAATATTGGAGTGGATTGCCATTTCCTTCTCCAGGAGATCTTCCTAACCCAGGGATTGAACCCGGGTCTCCTGCATTGTAGGCAGGCACTTTACTATCTGAGCCACCAGGGAAGTCATTAGCTCCAACTTAAAGTCATCAACTTCACTAGCACCTAACAAAAGAGAGCCTGTTTCTTGAAGCATTGAAATGAGGTATTGACTCCTCCTCTCTAGCTATGAAAGTCCTGCTGCTGCTGCTGCTAAGTTGCTTCAGTCATGTCCGACTCTGTGCGACCCCACAGACGGAAGCCCACCAGGCTCCCCCGTCCCTGGGATTCTCCAGGCAAGAACACTGGAGTGGATTGCCATTTCCTGCTCCAATGCATGAAAGTGAAAAGTGGAAGTGTAGTCACTCAGTCATGTCCAACTCTTCACGACCCCATGGACTGCAGCCTACCAAGCTCCTCTGTCCATGGGATTTTCCAGGCAAGAGTACTGGAGTAGGGTGCCATTGCCTTCTCCTAGATGGCATCTTTTTCCAGTAGAAGGCTGCTTCATCTACGTTGAAAATCTATTGTTGATTCATGAAAGCACCTTCATGAATTATTCTAATAAGAGCTTCTGGGTAACTTGCTGCAGCTTCTACATCAGCACTTGCTATTTCACCTTGCAATTTTATTTTATAGGGACGGCTTCTTTCCTTCAATCTCTTGAACCAAACTCTGCTAGCTTCAAACTTTTCTTCTGCAGCTGCCTCATCTTTCTCAGTCTTCATTTAATTAAAGAGAGTTAGGGCCTTGCTCTGGATTAGGGTTTGGCATAGGGAATATTGTGGCTGGTTTGATCTTCTATCCAGCATCAAAATTTTCTCCGTATCAGCAATAAGACTGTTCACGTTCTTATTTTTTTTTTTATGTGTTGATTTTTTTTAATATGTTTTTTATGAGTAGCACTTTTAATTCCCTTCAAGAAGTTTTCCTTTGCATTCACAACTTGGCTGTTTGGTGGAAAAGACCTATGTTTTGGCTTGTCTCAGCTTAGACATGTCTTCCTCACTAAGTTAATCATTTCTATCCTTTGAGAGAGACATGTGACTATCCTTTCATTTGACTACATAGAGGCTATTGTAGGATTAATAATCAGCCTAATTTCAACTTCGTTGTGTCTCAGAGATTAAGCAGACCTGAAGAGAGGGAGCAAGATAAGGAAATAGCCAGTTAGTGGAGCACTCAAAACACACACAGTTATTAAGCTAGTTTTCTAGCTTATATGAGTGAGGTTTCTGGTGTCCCCAAACAATTATAAAAATAACATCAAAGATCATGGAGCATAGCTCACCACAGCAGATATGGTCATAATGAAAAAGCTTAAAGTATCGCAAGAATTACCAAAATGTGACACAGAGACAAAGTGAGCAAATATTGTTGGAAAAATAGACTTGCTCAACAAAAGGTTGCAACAAACTTTCAATTTTTGTTTAAAAAACAAACAAAAAAAACCCACAGTACTTGTGAAGTACAATAAAACAAGGTATACCTGTACTGTTACCAGACAAATCTCAAAATGGTCAATAGAACCAAAAAATTAGAAAAAAAAATAGCAAAGACCCATATTGTTCTGGATATTTTTTTCTTATTCCACAGTCCTCCTCCATGTAACTAACCTCTCCTCCTCTGTTTGCCTGTTGCAGACTCAAGGATAGGGTCACAGGCAGATGGGGATAGATTAACTTAGTATCAGCAGAAGCCAGGGAAGAGGATGAGGGCTTTCTAAGCAAATGGACCCAGCTACAAAATGTCTTGACTTTTCACATGAACTGATAACGTTCCCGAGGGACAGAGCGTGTGAAAGAAAACGGCAGCGAATGCAGCTCTGAGGACCAGGGTGACAAAGAAGCCCCTCCTCTGCTGCCTACCCTGTGCCGTTGCTATAGCTGCCCACCATATTAGCTTGAGAAAGATTCTTAGGTTGCCCCAGCTTTGGGTGAAAGTGTGCTATGACTGATTACTGATATCTTACATGGGCGTGGCTGGGAGAAACGTAACAGAATCATTCCTGTTGTTGTTGTTCAGCCATTAAGTTGAGTCGGGTTCTTTGAAATCCCATAGACTGCAGCATGCCAGGCTTCCCTGTTCTTCACTAACTCCCAGAGTTTGCTAAAACTCTTTCCCATTATTAAATATTTATTCTCAAAACAGTGCAGTGAGATAGATATTATTAATCTCATTTTATAAGACATGAACCTAAGACTTAAAGAATTTGAGGAGACTTCCAAGAAAACAACTATAGAGTGCCAGAGCCAGGATTTGAACTTGACTGTCTCTCTCCAAAGCTCATGCATCTTCTACTAATACACATTGCCCAACTCATCTGCTGACTTGCTCTGTGAACTAGGGAAAGGTATTACTCTTGGCGTCATGGTCTGCTGCTCACAAATGGAGGTATTAGACCCAGCAATGCCTACTTCATAGGGTCATGATAAGAAGGATTTTGCTAGGTTAACCATATGACAAATTTCACAAAATCTTACAACTCCCAATGGTACTTACACGGTTCTAGCACACAATGTCAGGGATGATCACCTTCCTACCTTTTGTCTCATAAAAGTACTGCTGTCTGTCAAAGACTCATTTTAGGACACTAAGGCCAAGTTCCTATAAATCAACCAATTCTGAGTGTGTGATTGCCTTCAGAGAGTACTGTAGTCACTTTATAAAATTTCTTCCTGTTAAATGCTTCTCTCAGTTAAGTCTGAGAGACAGAAACCTTTTTCCACTGGCAACTCTCTAAAGTGCTGGAGTTCCCTGCTGTAACTAATGTTCCTCTAGAGGCCTTAATAGATTGCTGAAATTGTGAACTTTAATATTGCAAAAACATTGGTTTTTCTTTAATGTGCTATAAAAAATTCATAAAAATAAGCAATACTTTCTGCGCATATTTTCATATTCACTATTTGCATATGTGTGGTTTTCTGTAAGCTTTTTTCCATCTTTAAAATCATAAAAATGCTCAAACTAATGCAAAAATATGGAATAAGTTTCACTGGAGATTATTACTAGAATGGTCCTGCTTCATACAATTGTCAATTAAATATGTTTTCAGAAGCACTTACACACTGCATTGTAAAGGTTATTAACTCAGGAAATTGCTGAATGACAGAAAATGAGAATCATTTTCCCTCCTACTTTTTACTTATATGTGTATATACATATATATGTGTGTGTGTGTGTGTGTATGTACATATATAAATGTGTGTGTGTATGTATGTGTGTGTATCTCTACATTTTGTAAAACTATACCTAAGCTGGTCGCTCATATGGTAAAGAATCTGCTTGCTGTCCAGGAGACCAGGGCTTGATCCCAGGGTCAGGAACATCCCGTGGAGAAGGAAATGGCAACCCACTCCAGTATTCTTGCCCAGAGAATTCCATGGACAGAGGAGCCTGGTGGGCTACAGTCTATGGGGTCTCAAAGAGTTGGACACAACTGAGCAACTAACACTTGCATTTTCATACCTAAGCTGAGGGACGTGTGGATTTTATAAATAACAGTGAGTTTCTAATTTTTCAAAATTTAAGCATAGGAATTTATCACTCAAATTTCATTCTCAAAATTGAAAATATAAATGAAAAACAAATTTTCATGCCATCGACATGCCACTGAGTCGTACCATTGGAACAGCCATTATTAAAAATGGAAGCTAACAAGCGGTGGTGAGGCCTCCTGAGGACTGGAAGCCTTGTACATTTTTGATGGGAATGTGGATGTTGTAGCCAATGCGGAAAAAACAGTTTGGTAGCTCCTCAAAAAGTTCAACACAGGGTCACCTTACGATCCATCAATTCCACTCTAATGTGCACATCCCAAAGCATTGAAAGCAGAAATTCAAACAGATACTTGTACAGCAGCACTAGTCACAATAGCCAAAAGGTGGAAATAACACAGATATCTATCAGTAAATGAGTTAGATTAACCAAATATGGTACATCCATACAATGGACTATAATTTAGCCTTAAAAAGGAATGGAATTCTGATACATGTGACAACATGCATGAACCTTAAAACTGTTTCTAAAGTGAATAAACCAAACATGAAAGAACAAATATTGTATAATTCCAGTTATATGTGGTACCTGGAGTAGTCCATCAAAACAGTAAGCAGCGTAGAGGTTGTCTGGGGCTAGGGCCACGAGAAATGGGAAGTTGTTGTTTAATTGGTATAGCATTTCTGTTTGGGATAATAGAAAAGTTCTGGAAATGAGAAAATAATGATAGTTGTACAGAATTGTGAATGCAACTTTTGCCACTGAATTTTATACTTAAAAATGATTAACATGGTAAATTTCATCTTATATGTATTTTACCACAATAAAAAAAAAAGAAAGCTAAATAGTGAAGATAGACGGTGTCATGTAGTACTTAATAGATGAAACTTTCAGTGATCATCAACATAATTTAAAAATAATGTTGACTTACAAACCAAAATAAACATTTAATTTAAAATATTTTTTAAAATGTCACCAATGCCACAGAACATTTCCAGTGTTCCTGTCCCCAAATATTGTGTTGATTTTGCAGCAAACATGCTATCTGGCACTGGGGATACAGAAATGACTAAGCCACAGTACCTAACCTAAAAGTAATTATAGAGAACACAGTAGTCAAAAACACAAACATATAAGTTCATCATCCAATATGTTTTAAACATGTTGATGGAAGCATTTTTGTAGCGTCGTGTGCCAAAGTAAGCAACCCAGATTTAGGGTTAGTCTGAGAAGACTTCCCAGAAGGAGTGACATTCATTCTGAATCTTAAGGGGTAAATAAGAGTTTGCCAAGAGAAAGCGGAAGTTGGGAAGGGAGTACCCTAGGGAGAGAAAATGCATCAGCCAGGCCAACCACAGTCCTGATGCAGAAGGCACAGGCTCTGGCAGGTGAGTCTGAAGATAAAAGCCCTTTCCAGAATACAGAATATAGCCCTTTCCAAAACAGCTTATTTTTTTCCTATTTTTAATTGAAGTATAATTAATTTATACTTAATAAGGGTGTATTGTGTAAGTGTAAAGAGGCAAGGAGAGTGATTAGATGATATTGCAAGTCCAATTGTTTCAATATTTATTGAATGTCTAAATGTCTATTAAGTGTCAGTTTCCCTGGTGGCTCAGTTGATAAGGAGGCTGCCTGCAATTCAGGAGACCTGGGTTCAATCTCTGGGTAGGGAAGATCCCCTGGAGAAGGGAATTGCTACCCACTCCAGTATTCTTGCCTGGAGAGAGCCCCATGGACAGAGGAGTCTAGCAGGCTACATTCCATGGGATGGCAAGAGTCAGATATGACTGAGAGACTAAATCACAACCATAATTAATTTACAGTATTTTGTTAGTTTCAGGTGTGTAGACAAGTACCTTGAATAGCTTATTAAGGAATAAAGATATTCTCCTAAACCATGTACACCCTTTGAAGAGTTTGAGAAAGGAGAGTACTGTCATCAAGGTTTATGTTTTATGAAGATTGTCTTCAGAGATAAGGGTATATTGTGTAAGTGTAAGGAGGAATGATTAGATAATAGATGATACTGCAAGTCTAATTATTTCAAAATTTATTGAATGTGTAAATGTCTATTAAATGACAGGCACTATTTTTAGACTCTGGGGATAGTAGTAAACAAAACAAAACAAAAAATCCCTTCCCTCTTAGAGCTAGTGGAGCAAGAGAGAAAATGAAACTAATGAGGCAATGAGACCTTTTTCTCCCTTAAAGCCTTCGCTTAACTAGAAATAAAAGCAGAGAACCAGGTGATGAAAATAAATATGACTAGAAAACACTAATGCTATTTTTTTCCTTCTTAATAGTAGGTTGTAACTTGTTTTTCTTGAATTACTATTGCCTAAATCTATGTGGGTTCAATCTGCATTGGGAAGAATTTGAGATAATAATACAAAAAACTTTCTTAATACTGTTAATTGTCCTCCAGTAAAATGAGTCCTTTAGACTATCTGTGGTTTTTACCCTTCCTGGATATCTTCATAAATATTAAGCTCATTTCTTCTCCTTGGCTTGGGCTCTCCAGGTCTTGTTCACTTGAAGACTAAAGAATGTTCATCAGTGATGATCTATCAGTTCAGTTCAGTTCAGTCGCTCAGCCGTGTCCGACTCTTTGCAACCTCATGAATCACAGCACGCCAGGCCTCCCTGTCCATCACCGACTCCCAGAGTTCACTCAGACTCACGTCCATCGAGTCGGTGATGCCATCCAGCCGTCTCATCCTCTGTTGTCCCCTTCTCCTCCTGCCCCCAATCCCTCCCAGCATCAGAGTCTTTTCCAATGAGTCAGCTCTTCATAGGAGGTGGCCAAAGTACTGGAGTTTCAGCTTTAGCATCATTCCTTCCAAAGAAATCCCAGGGCCGATCTCCTTCAGAATGGACTGGTTGGATCTCCTTGCAGTCCAAGGGACTCTCAAGAGTCTTCTCCAACACCACAGTTCAAAAGCATCAATTCTTTGGCACTCTGCCTTCTTCACAGTCCAACTCTCACATCCATAGATGACCACAGGAAAAACCATAGCCATGATGATCTATAGATTCTTCTTATCAGGATTCTGTGATAATAGATCCTGCCTGAACCTTCTGTTTTCCTGTTTCTGTGCCTGTATAGACCATCTAGCTCGTTACAAAATTCCAGAAAATCAGAAAGGATTTTGGTCTGCAAGTCCAGGTTATGTGCAGTCCTGATTTTTTTTAGCCTTCTCTTTTGCTATTCTGAGTAGACTGACACTCAGCAAAACTTTGAGATCCCCCTTAACTCCTTTGATATTATATCCACAGCCTCTTTATTATTATTATTATCCTTGTCAAACTCAAGTTTGTGTGCCCAACACACAGTAAGGCCAAGCAAACCTAAAAGTCAGAGTTTGAAGGAGAGAAAGGTTTTTCACAAGGGCCAAGCAAGGAGAATGGGCAGGTTGTGCTCAAAAAGCCTGACCCCCACCCCCCCACCACCAGTTTTTCAGGGAAGAGCTTTTATTTGAAAAATCTGGGAGAAGGGCTGGAGGGTGTGTGGATTTCTTCTGATTCGTTGGCTGTGAGGTAATGGGGTGATATTCTAAAAATCGCAGTCATCAGCCTTCTGATTCCAATCAGTCTGGGATCCCTGTGCTTGCAGTCAGACTGAAGTTACCATTCTCCACATGGGTAGAAGCCAGAGAATTCAGAGATATATATCAGATTGCTATGCATATGCCCAGAGAGGGCACCCAGGACCCTGCCCCATCCTGCACTGCTGCTTCTTTTTGCATTTCCCCCCTTCCCTAATTAGTAATTGTTTGAATCTGGCCTTTGGAACTCAGGCAAAGTCCAAGTGGAGTGCACAGAAAGCCTGGCATGCCTGGGAGGGCCCCACAGGGGTTCTTCTTGGTTTCATGATGACTGTTGCACGTCTATTGGTAAGCCCTCCCAGGTCTGTGGCCTCGCTCTGGGGATGTGAAGACTCACTCATCCGTGCTCTACAAAACCATTTCCCCTTCTCCTCGGCATTGAGGTTTTCCATTTCATTTCAGAATTTGTATTTTAAAATGTACATATTTGAAGTGACCCCATAAGTACAGAGAACTATTACAAAGGTATGGAGGAAGGCTTATCGAGCTGCAAATTCTCCTTGATCCTTCTACTTCCTCTGGATTTTCCTGCTCCTCAACTAAGTTTGCTAAATAAAAATACCTCTTAATTGGAGTGGGAACAGGAGGGTTGCAGGAGCAAAAGTGAGAGCAGCCCAAGGAGAAGCTGGCCTTCAGTACCCCACACCCACTCTGCTCACTTCTATTTCTCTTCCTTCTGGAAGCCTGTTGCTGCACAGGAACATAGTGACTAGCACCCTCACTGGACACTGGTGTAATCTGTTGTGGATTGCCATGCTCACATGTCTTTCTCTCACCTCTCTCCTAACAAACCTTGTGGATTTCGGTTCACATTTCTTAAAACTTTCTTCGTATCCTGAAAACTACTTCCAGTTAAGTTTTTTAATGGTTGACAATGTACTGCTGAGTTACCTCCCTTAGGAAAGCTTTCAGTTGTATGGCGAGTTAGCATCATAGCCAAAAAGGTTAAATTATAACCACATTTGATCAATTGTTCCAGAAGAGAAAATGACCAAAGAGAGGGTTTTTGATCCGGTTGGCCTTTAAAAGCTTCTTACTATCAAACATCTGACAGCCCCTTTCTCTGCCTCTAGAAAAGGCCAGCACAAGCCAGGACACAGAAACAGCTGCGCCATCATTTGTTTTGTTCCATTCATATTTTCCTGCCTGGGTTCAAGAGAAATTCTTCTGGACTGGCAATGTCCATTTAAATACTGAGATCCGAAACAGGTGGGGAAAATGATTACAGAAAAGCCAGGAAGATCATGGGTCAGTGACATAAGATACTATGGGAGTTACAATGCAGAGTCTAGATCATAAGGTCAAGGGTGGGTGAACTCGCAAGCTCTGGCAGCCATGTGTGACATAGAGCATGTGCTTTGGTGTCAGATTTGGTTCTGTAGGCTGAAGAGGAGGTTCTGTTTCTTTCTGTAGTATGGTCCTGAGGGTGCAGGTCCTTACCCTTCCTACGCAGAATAAGGTTCTGGGGAAGGATGGATTGTGGTGGAAACCAGCCCAGGAAGCTAGTGCACAGTGGGGAAAAGGCTAATGTCACCTCTGAGGTGCTGCCTTGCATCTGGGCACAATCATTGGAATTCTTCAGAGCATGATTAAAAGCACACATCTTGTCATGAAAGCTACTAGGCTTCATAGCTTTGCATGCAGCTGCATCCAGGCCTGAGGCTGCTGATACTTGATGCCAGAAGCTATTTATTTATTGCAGAGGGCCCATTTATATCTTGAGTGAAGAAGCAAGGCCTGGAGGTAAGAGTGGGGGAGGGGTGGGAACCAGTGCTGAGTGCCTGTAGCATCTTTGTCTTCACTATTTAAAACTTATAACTTAAATATTTAAAGTGAAAGTGAAAGTCACTCAGTCGTGTCCGACTCTTTACAACCCCATGGACTATACAGTCCGTGCAATTCTCCAGGCCAGAATACTAGAGTGGGTCAGTTCAGTTCAGTTCAGTCGCTCAGTCGTGTCCGACTCTTTGCGACCCCATGAATCACAGCACACCAGGCCTCCCTGTCCATCACCATCTCCTGGAGTTCACTTAGACTCACGTCCATCGTGTCAGGTGATGCCATCCAGCCATCTCATCTTGAGTCGTCCCCTTCTCCTTCTGCCCCCAATCCCTCACAGCATCAGAGTCTTTTCCAATGAGTCAACTCTTCACAGGAGGTGGCCAAAGTACTCACATCCATACATGACCACAGGAAAAACCATAGCCTTGACTACACGGACCTTAGTTGGCAAAGTAATGTCTCTGCTTTTGAATATACTGTCTAGGTTGGTCATAACTTTTCTTCCAAGGAGTAAGCGTCTTTTAATTTCATGGCTGCAGTCACCANATTCTGTTCTTTTCCTCTATTTTTTTGCATTGATTGCTGAAGAAGGCTTTCTTATCTCTTCTTGCTATTCTTTGGAACTCTGCATTCAGATGCTTATATCTTTCCTTTTCTCCTTCGCTTTTCACCTCTCTTCTTTTCACAGCTATTTGCAAGGCCTCCTCAGACAGCCATTTTGCTTTTTTGCATTTCTTTTCCATGGGGATGGTCTTGATCCCTGTCTCCTGTACAATGTCACGAACCTCATTCCATAGTTCATCAGGCATTCTATCTATCAGATCTAGACCCTTAAATCTATTTTTCACTTCCACTGTGTAATCATAAGGGATTTGATTTAGGTCATACCTGAATGGTGTAGCGGTTTTCCCTACTTTCTTCAATTTAAGTCTGAATTTGGCAATAAGGAGTTCATGATCTGAGCCACAGTCAGCTCCCAGCTCTTCCCTTCTCCAGGAGATCTTCCCAACCCAGAGACTGAACCCAGGTCTCCTGCATTGCAGGTGGATTCTTTTCCAGCTGAGCCACAAGGGAAGCCCAAGAATATGGAGTGGGTAGCCTATCCCTTCTCCAGGGGATCTTCCCCATCCAGGAATTGAACTGGGGTCTCCTGCATTGCAGACAGATTCTTTACCAACTGAGCTATCAGGGAAGCCCAAAATATTTAAAGAAACTGATTTTAAATTCAAATTAAAGGGCATATGGTTCTTAAAAAAAAAAAAAGATGAACAATTTCTTCCTCTTTCCCTTCTGTGTGGCCTTGGGTAAATTTTTTAATCTCATGTCTCTCTTCTATAAAATGAACATCACAGTATTCATTTTAGTGTAGTTTAAAGATTATAGATGATGTTCTCCACAACTTAGACCAGAACCTAGAATATATTAATACAAAGGGCTGAGAAAATGATAACTATTATAAGTATTGAACTTTCTTTGCCAGATATGAAATAGACTGAGATAGATTTACATTACTTGGATTTCACTGAAACTATAAAACTTCTTGAAGAACACCTCTGCACCTGTACTTACTACATTCCGCAAATGTTTTTGAAGTTATTATGAGCTGACTCTGGACATCTGGGAATGGATAAATAGAGGGGAGTTCAAGCTCTTTACATTTATTCTAAAGCTCACTGCTCCTCCAAGTTCCACTTTTCTTGTGGGTTATACCACCATTTTGCCTTTATTGCTGTGAGAGAAATCCGATTAAGGTGACCTCTTTCTCCTCTTGTCAACTTAAAATGTAGTCATAGTCTAAAAGTTGAACATTGTTTTATTTGGTGAGAATTTTTAGGGCTTCAAGCCTGGGAGGACTGCATCTCAAGTGACCCTGACACAACAGTTCCGAGATTTGGGGAGGAGTCAGGTTACATGTGTGTGGTTTAGTCACTCAGTCATGTCTGACTCTCTGTGACCCCATGGACTGTAGAGCACCAGGCTCCTCTGTCCATGGAATTCTCCAGGCAAGAATACTGGAGTGGGTTACCATTTCTTCCTCCAGGGGTCAGGTTATATAGAAGTCTGCAAAGTCATGCAAACTTCTGTGTGAATGAGAATATTCAATAGCTAGCGTTGTCTTTACTAGAATAATGTGCCGGTATCTAATGAGTCACATTCACCTTCCTGGAATTCAAATTCAAACCAAGGGAGCCTATCAAACCTATTTCTGGAGGGCAAACTATTTCTGGAGGGCAGTGGTTCTCAGACTTTAGGGTGCATCAGAATCATCTGGAAGACTTAAAATACAGATTGCTGGCCTCTCCCTCCAGAGTCTGTAATTCAGTAGGTCTGGGCCAGAGGGTATAAGAATTCACATTTCTAGCAAGTTCCCAGATGGTGCTGATTCTACTGTGAACTGCTGTCCTAAGTAACATTGGTTATCCAGTGGAGGTTAATGTGAATGTATATGACACTATTTCTCGGTTTTAAACAAGTCTGCTGCTAAGTCGCTTCAGTCGTGTCCGACTCTGTGCGACCCCATAGATGGCAGCCAACCAGGATCCTCTGTCCACAGGATTCTCTAGGCAAGAGTACTGGAGTGGGTTGCCATTTCCTTCTCCAACTTAAACAAGTCTAAATGCAATTAACTAACACATAGTAGTAGACCACCTAGATAGTGCATTTTTTAGAACTTCAGTCAACACTTCCATGTGCATGGTGCTCCACTCAATAATCCGTATTCAGTTTAACTAATCATGACCCATATCCCCAGAATGTTCCAGCTTCTTGAGGCCAGGGATCATGTTTTATACCAGATTTTTCTCTCATCATACCCAGCCCAGAAGTTGACAAACATCCATCAAATACCTACTGTGCTTTATGAACTAGATATAAGATGTAAGTGCAGAAATTAATAGGCTGTGGCCTCATAGGAGATACTAACACATTAAAACATTATTTCAGTGTCATATGGTGACTAGTTAGATCATTCATATGAGAACACACTGATGAAGACCCTTAGCCGAACTCAGCCAAATGATTGAGTCATGAACAATGAATAAGAGTTGGTTAAGAAGGCATATCCAAATATTCAAGCTGGATTTAGAAAAAGCAGAGGAACCAGAAATCAAATTGCCAACATCCATTGTATCATAGAAAAAGCAATAGAATTCTGGAAAAACATCTACTTCTGCTTCATTGATTATGCTAAAGACTTTGCGGATCACAACACCCTGTGGGAAATTCTCCAGTTCAGTTCAGTTGCTCAGTCATGTCTGACTCTTTCCGACCCCATGGACTGCAGCATGCCAGGCTTCCCTGTCCATCACCAACTCCCAGAGCTTGCTCAAGCTCATGTCCATCGAGTCAGTGATGCTATCCAACTATCTCATCGTCTGTCGTCCCCTTCTCCTCCTGCCTTTAATCTTTCCCAGCACCAAGGTCTTTTCCAATGGGTCAGTTCTTTGCATCAGGTAGCCAAAGTATTGGAGTTTCAGCTTCAGCATCAGTCCTTCCAATGAATATTCAGGACTGATTTCCTTTAGGATGGATTGGTTGGATCTCCTTGCTGTCCAAGGGACTCTCAAGAGCCTTCTCCAACAAGAAATGGGAATATCAGATCACCTTACTTGCCTCCTGAGAAATCTGTATGCATGTCAAGAAGCAACAGTTAGAACTGGACATGGAACAACAGACTAAGTTGTTGTCCAATCAGTAACCACAGGTTGGACAACAGTCTAAAATGCCTACCTTATCCCCTGAGGTAGTAGTCACAATTGCTAGTGAGCACTTCGCACAGCAAGGCTCTGTGCAATTGCCTATGAAGTATCTCACTTCTTTGTATAAACTCTATTGAGGAAATATTACCTCCAGTTAACAGCAGAGGAGACACAGTCAGCCAGACTGAGTACCTTGTCTGAAGTTATACAACTATCAATCAGTAAAGCTGAAATTAAAACATAGACTGATTCCAAACTATACCCATGAAAACCCTCCAGTCTACCCTCTCTCCCTTTTCGAAAGTTTGAAAGACCAGAAAACAGCAACAATTTAAGTGACCATTTAAATCTCAATGAGGTCAACTCGATCCTAGCTCAGACACCATCTGCATTAACTGCTGTGTTAATCCACCAGCTCTGTTCTCACATGTCTATTTTTCTCCACCATGGGTGAGGAATTATGAACGCTTATCCTTATTTTCTCTAAAGTGTACGAAGTGCACTAGTGACTGATTTTCCAAGCACTCTGAAAACTGGGAATTTTTCTAAATTAGGAAACTGGTGGACCTGTGCAATTGTTTATCAAAACAATGTCTCCAAGTTACACAGCAGAAACTGTCATCTTTTGTCCTCTGTGGCTAAGGCCCAAAGTTTTCCCAAACCTCCATGTATCTTAGGTTTCACTTGCTGTCAGTCAGTTGGTCCATAAATAACTTTCTGAACACTTACTGAAACCTCACTGGCGATAGGAGATAGGGTACCAAGAAAATAGAGGTTTTGGCTTCCATCTGCAAGAACAGTACAATAAATTTTGGGAAATAGAAGGAATATATTCAGGCTGGAAATGTAAGATCACTTTAAACAATGTATAAATATATCCAAAATGCATTTGGGTCAATGTGATCATAAAAGAAGGAAAGTAGTGTAACTTTGCCATGGAACAACATAGGTGCCCAGGGAAGGGGTCAGGCAGGGATTTGGCCTGGAGGAGTTTTAGCCTCAGTTTTGCTCTAGCTAACAATGTGAGCTTGAACTTACCACTGAATATTTCTGAAATTCAATGTCTTCCCTGTAAAATAAAGCAACTGGTCAAGATCGGTGATTTTTGAACTTTGCATAGCCAAGATCCATTTTTTCCCTCCTCCCACGCAATATAAGCTTGAGTTGAACTCAAGCTGGAGGTGACAGGAGATGGAGTTCCTCTATCCTCTCAGAACTCTCTTATCTATTCAGGGGAATGTAAGTTTCCCCAGGACACACAGCCTAAAGACCTAGATATTATCAAGGTGACCTTGGATTAAAGCTTGGTGACTTTATGGATCCTAGAGCGTGGACAATTTAATGTGAGAAATAGATTTTAGTTCTTCTGAGATTTGAGTACAACTCAATTTATAAATCAATAGAACTACTGTAGAAGTAAAGAGCCATATCTCTCTGCTATATAAGATATGAGATCAATAACCCATTAGGCAGTAAATCAGAGTCATGCTTTCATTCATAAACATTCTTTGAGCATCTTCTACATGCCAGGCTCTATAGACATAGGGGCTGGTATTGAAATCCCTTGAGAAGTACTTGATCTAATAGGTTCTTGGACCAGAAAATGTCCTTCAATTTGAGAAACTCTCAAAAAGGCAAGGTAAGAATGGCATGGAGTGTTCTCAGTCAGTGCTTTTAAGGATAGGGTATTTGTTTCCCCTAATTGTAATTGCTCTGGACAGATTTAACATGCACAGTGCAACCTGAGAAGTTCTGTGCAATAAGCCCAGGGTAGAGAGCATGGTGGCATCCTGACTCCCAGCCAGGGACACAATGAAGTCAAGTGCACTTAATCAATTAAGGATCAGAAAGCAGATGGAAAATGCTCTACACGTACAAGCTTCACTGGTCATTTTATCCCAAGAGAGGGCTCAAAAAGGTAGGTACCTGACCACACCACACTCACCTACTCCCAAATCCACTCCTGAACTAAAAGTTTAGGAAAACGGGCCACAAAACATCAGCCTGCTGCTGCTGCTGCTGCTGCTGCTGCGTCTCATCAGTCGTGTCCAACTCTGTGCGACCTACCAGAGTACAGTTAGTTCAGACATGTTTTATTAGAGTACTTGCCTATAGAACTCAAACATGTCTTATTTCTTAATGATTAAATTAAACTTTTCTCTGCCTTAGGACTATTGCAATGTGGTCATTGACTTATTGAAAAGCTTGTAAGATAGAACATCAGATTTTAATACTTTTGTAGCAGGAGAGAAAATGAGTATATATATTTTTAAAACATTTTAGTGAAAATGACTGGAAAGAAGAGTAGAAAACAAGGAATAGTTTAAAAGGAAATTCCTTTNAATATTCTTAAAGATATTCCACATAAAGTTATTATAAAATATTGGCCTATATTCCTTCCCCAACTAGTAACCACTAGTTTATGGTCTATATATGAGTCTGTTTCTGTTTAGTTACATTCATTTGTTTGTTTTATTTTTTAGATTCCACATATAAGTGATAACATACAGTATTTGTCTTTGACTTAGACGTAATTTTTGTTTTAATTAAAGCTTCAAAGTCAGTGCTTTGCAATTGACTTGTATGTCTCTTAAAATCTCCTTTTACCTATAAAAGTGTTCAGTAAGAATATAATGTGAGCCACACATAAAATGGTAAATTATCTAATAGCCACATTTAAGATGTAAAAAAGCAACATCAACTTTAATAATATACTTGATTAGATCAATATATGTAAAATATTATCATCTCAGCATATAACCATATAAAAATTATTACATTTTTCATACTAACTCTCCAAAATCTGGTATATGTTTCACATTTATACAACATCTCAATTTGGACTAACCACATATCAGGGGCTCAATACTCACATGTACCTAGTACCTACTGATTGGACAGTGTCAACATACAGCTTTCCTATCCAAAGCATACGTTTTTGGTAATCAAAACAAGCAAAGAACATAGAAAGGACTTTTATGTAACTCTTCCTTGCCAAAGGATAAGAAGAGGATTCCCACAAGTGTTATAAATGCCTATTAGAGCCTGTGTCTCCCCAGAGTGTGAGATAGACCCTGGCGTGCCCATGATTTCTTTGGGAAAGTGATCCTTTACAGCAGAGGAGGGGAAAGGAAGTAATCATTGAAACAGGGGAAAACCTATGCAAAAATGTGTTGTTGAGTTGACTTCTGCTACAGGAAACCGGTGGTTAATTCTGCTGGGACCTTCTGAGGAATCTTATAAACAAGTGTCACAGAACTAATCACATGGGGCGAACAGGAAAGCACTCCTGTTCCCATCCCCTGTGCTAAAGGATGGACCTCGGGAATTATCACTCTCATGCTTCTGGTTGTGAATGTATAAGCCAGCATCTTAGGTTTGGAAAGCAGATAAGCCCAGGAGAGGAAGCAAGCAATATCTGATAAGGGCAGAGATAAACTGACGCAGGAGAGCTGCACAGATCTGGTCACAGCCTTCAGGAACTAGATTGCCCAGTGTAGCAGGGTCTAGAAGGAAGAATACAACCAAGAGGCTTCTGGAGAGGGACACACAGGTGTCCAATGGGACACACTTGCAACCTGAAAGTAAACATCTGTTAGATGAAACCATTTACCGCAGACATAGGATGATCATGACAGGAACATGGAGAACACAGTTCAAAAGGGAATGAAATGGTCCAGGAGAGAAAAATACTAGAAAAAACAATCCCGTAAAACTCCACATCTACTACTGGTTTTTAATACTTTATGTTTATTGAATGTTTCATTTCTTAAAAAATTTTGGCCATGCCACACGACACGCAGGATCTTAATTTCCCAACCGGGGATCAAACCTGTGTCCCCTGCGGTGGAAGCACAGAGGACCAGCAGGGAAGTCGCTCTACTACTATCTTTAAAGCCTCAGGCTTCTTTAAATATAATCAACATCTGAAGTTCTGCCAGGATATATAATGTTCTGATTTTCATTAAAATAAAGGCTTACTTTTATTGCATTGGGCTTCCCTGGTGGTGCAGAGGTTAAAGCGTCTGCCTGCAATGTGGGAGACCCTGGGTTCGATCCCTGGGTCAGGAAGATCCCCTGGAGAAGGAAATGGCAACCCACTCCAGTATTCTTGCCTAGAGAATCCTGTGGATGGAGGAGCTTGGTGGGCTACAGTCCACGGGTCACAAAGAGTCGGACACGACTGAACGACTTCACTTCACTTTTATTGCATTAGTGTATTTTTACAAAACTAACCTGATATCACGATATGAGCAATAGCCAGTTAGTGCCTAGTCCTCATATCTACTTAATAAATAACACATCTCCAACACTTATAGTGGAGATGATTTTGTAAAGACACTTTTTCAGAGCCAGACATGACCTTAGAAAGGAGTATATTAAACCAGTGCCATTAAGTGATAGAAGAAATTGTTTAAGAGCCGCCACTAGAAATAGTCACGCAACGTGTTGCCACCAGGGGATAAATGAGAAATACCTGGCTTAGTCTGGAACACCTCATTTGGCCTGAATACTTATGGTTATCATAAAGCTAAGCAGCTTGTCCACCCTTCACCAGTAAGTGCTGTTGTGTAAAGTAAGACACACGTTAGCCTAGCAATTGTTAAGTTCAAAGATGCCAGGTCCTTTGGTAAAACACCTTTTAAGAAATCTGTGCCATGAAAATGGTATGATCCTTCTTACCTACCTCGCTACTGTACTATAGCAGGTAAATCATCTGCCAGAGTGAGCTTTACTGTGCCTTAAAATGTCTGTGATTGCTATAAAAGGAATTGTGCTTATCACTGCACACATTATGGGATCTCATTCTCTTTACACATCAAATGCTGATTCCTGTTAATTGACTGACTAAAATGACAGCGCTGAGACAAAAGTGATTAACCTGAAAATATGTATAGACTTCGACACTCATCCAGCGTGTCTAGGAGAATTCTGCAGTTTTTTAAACCCAATTTTCATTCTCTGTAGTCTCCCTAAAGGGACTTGATAATTGGTACTTGGAAAGAAGTTTATCTATATAATAAAGGGCTAGGAGAAATACTGCAAAGAAGGGAAATGAGTGCAAAAAGCCCTGTGGGGTAGGGAGGAGCAAATATTATTGTCTTGGAAGTTAAAGAGATGGAAGAGAATATGAATGGCTGTGATCAGTGAAGGGAATGAAGAGACGGGACAGATTTTAACCTTGCTGTGGATTAGAAAGTGAGCTCCTTTTTAAATATCTTCTGCAGCAAATGATAAAGAAAGCCATTCCTTTTTAATTACTGTTGCCCTTTGAACTGTTCTTGTTTATTGCTATATGGGTCTTTGTGTTTATAGAGAGTACACTCCTCCAAATGAAACCCAAGTTCAATGAGATGCTAACCAGGTATGTCAGTGGAGCCCAGTTACTGATTTACTTGGCTTTGTGTCTTGGTTTTCATATTTGTTTTAGCTCCTTTCTTCAGAACTGCATTTTTAAAACTCTTTCTTGGCTTCTCTTTGGAAATATTTCTACTGAGTGTAACAGCTATTGTGGTTAAAGTTTCCATTGCATTGTTAGTCATTATATTTCATTCACCAGACACATACTAAGTGCCAACCATATGGCAGGCTTGACATGGAGAACCAGGAGTTGGAGATGATCAATGATCAGACCTTGCACTGAGAGCTCCATAGCTGCCAGTAATGGCTCTGAAATGTGTCATAATTCAAGTATACTAATATTAGCATTCTCATCCTACAGGCCATGATCTTAGGAAGCTTATAATGTCTATTATTGCCAAGTCAAAGTACCTACCAAGATAACTTCAATTTTGGATACTTATACACAGGCGTGGATAAAAGTGAAAAACTGAATCATTCATCCTGATATATTGCCAATCTTTAGAAATTTCTGGGCAACAGTCTTATTTCCTTCCCTTTCATCTTGAAGCTTGGCCTCATGTAACCATATGTTGAATGTAAGCACTCTCAGGAATGCACATCCTCCGTTCCAAGGGCATTTTTCATCCGATTGAAGGTGATAACACAACTGGAACCAAGTCATGGCATTTGATGGATCCCTCCCATTCCAGTAAAAATGGCTGGAGCATGTTCAGCACCTGAAATTAGCCAGAACTTCAAGTTGTAGATCTCATCATTAAATTTATCTTTTTTGAACCTGAATTTCCTTGACATGGAAAGCTTTTTTAAAATAAATGCTTAGGGCTGGGGAAATGCCCAGCATATTAAGCCTTGAACCACACAAAGGGAATCATTTTGTAAATGGAAGTAAGTCCTTTAATATAAACTGGGCGACCATTCAACCACTAAGCCTAGGTTTGCAGGAGCCTATTTAATCCACTGAGTGTTCTGTTCTTTTCCATTCATCTAGCTCAAACCGCAAATATGTTGTTCCTCAGTTTGCTCTCTGAGGATTTTTTTTCCTTATCATGACTTATAGGTAGCAAGAGAATAGTATTCATGCTTGGAAATGGACTATGAATCATTCGGTAGCTTTGGAATCCAAAGGGATAAGAAAAGCAAGAGTCCCTAAAATTCTAGTCATCCTTTTTAATTCTACTTTTTGTAATAAAAATGCTATAATTTGAAAACCTGCTACAAATATTCTTGTTGAGGTCAGAGGAGCAGAATAGGTAAAGATTAAAAAAGAGAGAACAAGAAAAAGCATTTAAGTGCATTTTTATCAGATATAGTTTTGATGGTCAGTGTATGGGGTCAGGATGTGAAAGCAGGAAAGGATGGGTATCATGGCTTTATCTTCAAGGTGTTGCTTGCTGCCTCCCACCAAATGGAATGTAAACAGAAAGCAAAGTGTTCCTCTTCTGTCGTGAGTCAGACCCAGCCTGGATGTTGAAGGCCCATTCAGGAAAGAAAGGTGCCCCATTCAGAGATGACCTTATGATCTGACAGAAAAGTTCTTCTGTATTTAGGAAGCTCAGCCTGTGCCAAAAATAAAGCTGGTGGTCCCTGGGAGCTCCCCTCCTATTCCAAAGTAAACTGAATGAGTTAAATAAATAGAAAGTCTGAACTAACATTTAACATCTACGACAAGTAAAAAGGGATCATTCAGAAGGGAACACGGTCACACTTTGTGTCAGACTCAAAGTGAGGAATCAGACTCAGAATAAGTAATAATTTACTTACAGAACTATAAAGGCAATCTTCGAAGATGTTTTTGTTATGGTCAGTATCTTCCTATGATTATATGTGCAGAAAATCATATAAAGTACTTCACAGTCTC
Organism: Redunca redunca; assembly: GCA_006410935.1. Taxonomy (NCBI): domain Eukaryota; kingdom Metazoa; phylum Chordata; class Mammalia; order Artiodactyla; family Bovidae; genus Redunca; species Redunca redunca. The sequence goes on along the minus strand of SJYQ01091758.1, from coordinate 242,049 downwards.
AGTAGCAAACATTAGACTTGAGAGATCAGCTACTTTATACGGTGATCCCAAACATTGACTTTACTAGTGAAGATTTATTAGTCTAGGTTTGTAATCAAAGATAGCAAAGATGATCTCAGAAGTTTTCATAATCCCATCCCAATGTCTGTCTTTTAATTCCATCGCCAGATAATATTTAATTGCATCAGGTCCTTTCAAGTAGCTGTGCCAGAGACCAGTGCTTACCTATTCCAGTATCTATTTGATTCTTCCTTTTAGTAGGGATACCCTAATTTCTACCTATGTTTGCCAGATTTATCAAATAAAAACATAGACTATCAAGATAAACTTGACTTTCAGAAAAGACGTAAATGCAGTTTTACTGTAATATGTCTCAAATATCGTACTCTTATACTAAAAAAAGAAAAAGTGTTTATCTGGAAACTGGAAATCTAATTTAATTGGCTACTTTTGTTGTATCATGTGTCCTTACAAACTGCTTGTGTTTCTCCCCAGCTAAGATTGCATTTCTAAGGCTCACATTATGTGATCATGTGACCGAGTTCTAGCCAATGAGGTAGAAGCTGCTTGTGTTGCAGGTTCCTAGAAAGTCTCCTTAAAAGAAACGTGCATTACCTTCCCCTCACCCCAATCTCTGTACTGATGTCTGAGAAGGATATGATGGAATAAGAGCAGTCTTGGGCCATAAAAACAAGTCCATACCATAGCTCTGGTAGAGAAAATAGGAGCCTCCAGTCCCCAGCAATATCATGCTCCTGAACACCAGCCCCAAGCTGCCTTTCTGAAGATTTTCCTTGCGAGAGGGAGTGAGGAAGTGGGGCAGAGGGGGAAAGAAAGGGAAAGAGAAAGGGAGAAACTTCTTATATAAATCACTGTTATTTGGGGCTTTGTCTTGTATTCAGTTGAATCCAATACTAATATAAACTTTATACCCCTAAAAATTTGTGGGCACAGCAAAACAAAAATTTGTGAAACAGGACACTGTGTAGAGCAGAGTATTCCAAAGACTCCGTGAATACTCAGTCACATAGACTTCCATTGTCTCTCTCTCACACACAGATTCACTTACTTTTCTAAAGCTTCTGCTTCCTATCTTATCTCCTTGATAATGCTCAGAAGTTAACTCTTGCAAATCAAGGGGAATAAAAGGCCATGCCTAGTGAACCAGAGCATGAAGGTGAATTGTGGTCAACAATTTTATCTAAAGATGTTTCTTGAGCATTTCAACAGATTTCATTGATAATTTTTGAACATGCTGTCAGGTGGCAAGAAGAATAATTGATTAAGTGGATTTCGTATTATATTTTGGAAATCTTTGGCTTTGAGAAATGTAAAAATGAATTCCTAATAACAATTATACCTTGTAAAAACAGGAATAAACCAATATATCATTTCTTGAAGTTATCCCAGATCAGAACACTTACATATAAAATTCTAGTTCAAATGAGCAATGTTGATTTTTTATTCAGTGCTTGAGATTTGCCAATTTCAACATTCCTCTTTGTGCCATGAAAAATGTTGCCACTGGCAGACAGTCCACACTACATGTTAAACGAGGGAGCAGGAGTCTCCATTTAATTAACGTATCACTCAGAATCCTTGGTTGGGGAGCTTAGATTCCGCAAGCCATGTGGTGTGGCCAAAGGGGAAAAAAGTATAGTTTAAGTCCAGTGTTTCCAAATTAATTTTTATCTGTATAATCTATCAGTTGATATATGAGTAATAAACAATGATTAAATAGTTTTTAAAAAATCTGTCAGTTATTGAAAGTGGGAGTATTGAAGCCTGCTTTTATGATACAATTCTCTATTTCTCCCTTCAGATCTGTTAGTACTTGCTTGTTATATTTAGATTCTTCCATGTTGGATACATATATATTTACAGATTGTTACATTCTCTTGGTAAATTAACTCTTAATCATTACATAATGATTTTTGTCCTGTGTTATAGTGGTGACTTAGTATCTATTTTGTTGGATATAGGTATAACTAGCCCTGCTCTCTTTTGGTTTTTCATGTACATAAAATAGCTTTTTCAATCCCTTCTCCTTGAGCCTATGTGCATCCTTAAAACAGAAGTAACTCTTGTAGGCAGTATATAGCTAGATCTTGATTTGATTATTCACTTAACCATTAAATGCCTTTGATTGCAGAATTTAATTCTTTTAAAGTAATTATTGTTAGGCATGGTGTGTGTGTTAACCACTCAGACATGTCCAACTCTTTGCAACCCCATGGACTATAGCCTGCCAGGCTCCTCGTCCATGGAATTCTCCAGACAAGAATACTGGAGTGGGTTGCCATTTCCTTCTCCAGGGGATCCTCCCAACCCAGGGATTGAACCCAGATCTTCTGCACTGCAGGCAGTTTCTTTACCACTGAGCCACCAGGGAAGTCCCGATAGGCATGGTAGGTGGCACCAATGGTAAAGAACCTGCCTGCCAATGCAGGAGAAATAAGAGACTTGGGTTTGATCTCTGTTGGGAAGAGGAGGAAATGGCAACCTACTCCAGCATTCTTGCCTGGAGAATCCCATGGGCAGAGGAGCCTGGCAGGCTATAGTTCATTGGTTCGCAAAGAGCTGGACATGACTGAAATGACCTAGCGTGCATGCATGGTCTTTTTAATGGCATCTTAATGTTTTTGGCTATTTTGTAGTTCCTTTCATCCTTTCCCTCCTCTCTTACCATCTTTTATAGGGACTTGATGGTATTCCATAGTAATACGCCTTATACCTTCTCTTTATCTTTTGTGTATCTACTATAGAGTTTTGTTTTGTGGCTATCATGAGGCACACCTAACATATCTTATAAATATAACAATCCAACCCCAAAGAAGGGCAGTGCCAAAGAATGTTCAAACTATCACCCAATTGCACTCATTTCACATGCTAGAAAGGTCATGCTCAAAATCCTTCAAGCTAGGCTTCAACGGTACATGAACTGAGAACTTCCAGATGAACATGCTGGATTTAGAAAAGGCAGAGGAACCAGAGAACAAATTGCCAACATCTGCTGGATCACAGAAAAAGCAAGAGAATTCCAGGAAAATATCTACTTCTGCTTCATTGACTATGCTAAAGCTTTTGACTGTGTGGATCACAACAAACTGTGGTAAGTTCTTAAAGAGATGGGAATACCAGACTTCTTTACCTGCATCCTGAGAAACATCTATGCAGGTCAAAAAGCAACAGTTAGAACTGAACATGGAACAACAGACTAGTTCAAAATTGGAAAGGACTGCACCAAGGCTGTACATTTTTGCCCTGTTTATTTAACTTTTATGCAGAATACATCATGTGAAATGGCCAGGCTGGATGAACCACAAGCTGGAATCAAGATTGCAGGGAGAAATCTCAATAACCTCAGATATGCAGATGACACCACCCTTACGGCAGCAACTGAAGAGGAACTAAAGAGCCTCTTGATGAAAGTGAAAGAGGAGAGTGAAAAAGCAGGTTTAAAACTCAACATTAAAAAAATTAAGATCATGGCATCTGGCCCCATCACTTCATGGCAAATAGGTGGGGAAACATTGGAAACAGTAACAAACTTTGCTTTCTTGTGTTCCAAAATCACTGTGGATGATGACTGCATCCATGAAATGAAAAGACATTTGCTCCTTATAACAAAAGCTATGACAAACCTAGACAGCATGTTAAAAAGCAGAGACATCACTCTGCCAGCAAAGATTCATATAGTCAAACCTATGGTTTTTCCACCAGTCATGTACGGGTGTGAGAGTTGGACCATAAAAATGGCTGAGTGCCAAAAAATTGATACTTTCAAACTGTGGTGTTGGAGAAGACTTGAGAGCCCCTTGGACAGCGAGAAGATCAAACCAGTTCATCCTAAAGGAAATCAACCCTGAATATTCATTGGAAGGACTGATGCTGAAGCTGAAGCTCCAATACTGTGGCCACCTGATGCAAAGAGCCAACTCATTGGAAAAGACCCTCATGCTGGGAAAGACAGAAGGCAGAAGGGGATGACAGAGGATGAGATGGTTGGATGGCATCACCAATTCAATGGACATGAGTTTGAGCAAGCTCATGGAGATGGTGAAGGACAGGCAAGCCTGGTGTGCTGCAGTCAACATTGTCACAAAGAGTCAGATATGGCTGAGTGACTGAACAACAACAATGCAGATAAAAAATTAACTTCAACTGTTTACAAAAATCTTTATCCTTTTACTGCCCCCACACATTTTATTTTTGATATCACTGTTTACCTCTTCTTTTATTGTTTATCCATTAACAAATTATTTTAGCTATAGTTATTTTTAATATATCTGTTCTTTAACATTTATGCTAGAGTTAAGTAGTTAACATACCACATTGCATTATTGTACATTACCAAATTTGACTATATATTTACCTTTACCAATGCGTTTTGTATTTTCATATGTTTTCATACTAATTAGCACTCTTTCATTTCACCTTGAAGAACTCCTTTCAGCATTTTTTGTAATGCAAGTTTAGTTAGTATGGTTTTTCCAGTGGTCGTGTATGGATGTGAGAGTTGGACTGTGAAGAAAGCTGAGCGCCGAAGAATTGATGCTTTTGAACTGTGGTGTTGGAGAAGACTCTTGAGAGTCCCTTGGACTGCAAGGAGATCCAACCAGTCCATCCTAAAGGAGACAGTCCTGGGTGCTCATTGGAAGGACTGATACTGAAGCTGAAACTCCAATACTTTGGCCACCTGATGCGAAGAACTGATGCGTTGTAAAGACCCTGATGCTGGGAAAGATTAAAGGTGGAGGAGAAGGGGACGACAGAGGATGAGATGGTTGGATGGCATCAATGACTCAATGGACATGAGTCTGAGTAAACTCCGGGAGTTGGTGATGGACAGGGAGGCCTGGACTGCTGCAGACCATGGGGTCGCAAAGAGTTGGACACGACTAAGCAATTGAACTGAACTGAGGTTTAGTCATCATGAACTCCCTCAGTTTTTGTTTAGTCATCATGAACTCCCTCAGTTTTTGTTTGTCTGGAAAAGTCCTTATTGCTATTTCACTTCTGAAGAATAACTTTGCCAGGTAAAGTATTCTTGGTCAGTAGATTTTTCTTTCAATGCTTTGAATATATCATCCCCGTCTCTCTGGCCTGCAAAGTCTCTGCTGAGAAATCTGCTGATAGCCTATGAAGGTTTCTTCATTAGTGATATGCTTCTTTTCTCTTGTTTTCAGTTTTTTTTCTATATCTTTCATTTCTGACAGTTTTGTTTTAATGTATCTTGGAGATATCTTTGGATTAAATTTGTTTGGAAATATGACTTCATGAACTTGATACCCAAATTTCTCCCCTTATATGGAAAGCTATCAGCAATTATTTCTTCAAATAAGCTTTCTGTCTACATTTTTCTCATTTCTTCCTGGAATTCCCAACAGTATAGATTGTTTATTTTAATCGAATCCTAAGTTCTATAGACTTTTTTCACTCTTTGCATTCTCTTTTCATTTGCTCCCATGATTTGATAATTTCAAATTATCTGGTTTTGAGTCTTTGGTCCTTTATTCTGCTTGGTCATTTGTGCTCTTGAAGATCTTTATTAAATTATTCTGCTCAGTCATTGTATTCTTCAGCTTCAAATTTTCTGTTTGGTTCTTTTGTATGTTTTCTTTTCCTTTGTTGAACTTCTCATTTTGCTCTTGTAATGTTTCCCAGATTGTATTGTTTATCTGCATTCTATTGTAGTGTTGTCTGAACACTGCTAAAACAATCATTTTAACTTCCCGTCAGCAATTCATGAATCTCCATTTCTATATAGCTCAGTTGCTAGAATTTTACTGTGTTCCTTTGGCAGGGTCATGTTTATCTGATTCTTCATGATCTCTGTAGCCTTGCATAGATGTCTGCACGTATGATGAATGTCACCTCTTCCAGACTTTATGGACGGACTTTAGTAAGAAAAGACTTCCAGCTGTGAGTTCACGCACACTGGAACGTGCTGACGACAGGATGCAGGCCAGTGGTGTATAGCTGCACAGCTACAAGGGCTAGCCATAGCAGTGCAGGACAGAGATAGGAGTCAGGTCCAGATCCAGTCCCACAAACAGCTATGGGCCCACTTGGTGGTGGAGACAAGCTACGAATGACCTGTCGGTGTCTTGCAAGTGTGCAGCTGAAGAGTCCGGGCTGCTGGTATGGATCCCAGGCTCTGGTAGGAGTGAGGAAAGAGAGCATGCAGAGACTTGGGCATCTGGCATTCATGGGTGTAAAACCTGAAGAGTGGAAACCTCAGGAGTCACAGGCCTGAGGGGTGGGATTATGGAGGCAACATGGACCTCTTTTCCCTGTCCATTTTGTGTGACCATTTTCTGTTTTACATCTCTGTGGTGTTTCTGAAGCTTCTGAAGCGGGCTGCTGAGCTCTCCTAGAGCTATTTTCATTCACGGATAACTGTTAATTGTTGCTCTTTGTGGGGAGATGAAGCTGGGGGTCTCCTATTCACCATCTTGGTACGATCATTTGATTTTATTTTTCTTGAAGAAATGTAACAAGGAGCTCTGACTGTTTTTATCTGTACCAATTCTGAAAGGCATAGACTGAGGTACATTTCTCCAGAGAGGATCTGTGTTATCTTTTTCCAAGCCTCTGGAACACCTCTGATCCAGAAGCATTTCAATTTGATTTATTGAACTGAATTTCCCTGGACTGTGCAAATGATGTAATTCAAATCCTTAATCTCGGCATGGGCAGGCTTATGGTTACTACTTTCCAGAGAGTTTTTTTTCCCACTTCAAGCCAGTTTTCTTGTCACTTAGACTGACAAGTTTTCTTGCCACTAGGTCTCTCTTCCAGGGAAGAGAGCCCACGCTTTTAGCCCACGCTTCACCTGGTTATAAGCCATCATAAGTACAGAGCTTGTGGAACTCTGTTCCTTCTCCACACTTTATATGGGACAAAGTCTTGCTTCTCATTCTTCCACATGGGCTAAAACACAGATCCTGAGTTCTTAGTATTGGAATCTCACAGTGTAGCTTTTTTCTCTATTACACTTGCATCACTCTGGTTCATCTCACTCTGGTGTTCATCACTATAGACTCTCTCTGTCTGAGGCACCATATGTTTTTAAAAGGCTGTTCGTGAGTCTTCAACAGCATTTCTAGGTGTTTGTAATAAGAAGGTTTTCCAGAATTTCTTATTCATAGCAGTGCAAAAGTGGTAATAGTGCTGAAAGCTATGAAACACTTTCAAATTTTTGAATAAATAATGTTTATAATAGTTTATTATATACCAAAACACTCCTGATAACTTACAGTTTTGGGGTGCAGTGTTCCAGGAGATGTTAGGGTAGTGCTTTTCTAGCTTCATTAACATCTGGTCTTATATCAATTTTATCGTCACACAATATAGATGAAACAGCTTTCATATTTTGTCAACAAATATTCTAAGTCTCAGTTGTGAGGAATTGTGAGTCAAGAAAAGCATGAAAAAGTTGTAAAGGAATTCAGTTTGCTATTTGGATTCTTGGATTCAAATGTCTTTGAGGTCACTGTCTTATGTCTGTCTCTAGTCACAGATTCAAACCTGTTGACAATCTTTATCTTCTACACAAACAAACAAGCAAAAACTTTTCTGTATCCAGAAGTTTGTGCACCACAACGAAGTAGATTTTTGTTTTTCTGTTGTGGAGAATATACCTGCTTGAGGTGTGAGGGGGCTTAGAATCCACATGGTCTTCTCAGGTCCTCCCTCGTGAGGAAGGAGGCCTGAGTTCAGACTGCAGGCACCCTGAGAGTCCTCACGAGGTGCCATAGGCTGCCCGTGAGCCCCCGCTGCATCTCCGGCTTTGAGTTCTGACCATAACTGCCTGGCCCTCTCCCTTCCCCCACCTTGCGTTCCTCCTTCCATGCCAGAAACAACTGGGGACGTCAGACTCCTGGTGGAAGTCAGTAGGTCACGAGCATGATCTCCTCACCACGGGTTCCCGGATTTCTGTTCTCTCTCATCTCGGGGACAAGCTCTGTGGGAGAGGATGGGTCTCCCTTAGGCTCTGGCCTCCGCAGAGCACTGTGTCCCTGCTGAGCTGTGACGCTGCCCTGTTCCCAAGCTGACTGCCCTCGGGGTGGAGAAGCAGCTCTGTTCTTTCTTGTTCTGTGGAGTGGTGAGGACGCAGCCACTAAGGCACACACTGGCTGAAGCCTCTGTTGACAGCCCTAGCTTGTCCCACCCCACCACGCCCCATGTCGGGAAGGCTTTCTAAGCGGGTTGCACCGGTTGGCAGAGGGGCTGTGACCACAGTGCTTGCCAGCACTATGTCCTCCAGCAGGAGTGTGAGCACCGCTAAACGCCTACTAAGCAGCCCCAACCTGGTGGGCAGGTCAGGAAAGGCAGAGGGCCTTCTAGAAAAAGATGAATGATTGCTGTGAGTGACCATCACACCAGTCAAGGCTTCCCACAAAGAAGGCAGAGAACTGTGATGTCTTCCTTCCTCTCTCAGAATGTATAACCTACTGCCCTGAAATGTAGCTGGTCAGGGAAGCAGGTGTCAGCTTATAGCAAAACCTCCATGTCTGTGTCTAAGGTCTTCCCCTCTCTTTCCTCAGGGGTCTCTATGCAAAGCTTGTATTTTGAATATTCCCTTCGAGAAAAAGAAAGCAGACATTTGTTATCTAGAGATATGCATGTAGTATTACCTAGACATAGTTAGGTAGCATCACTGACTCAATGGGCTTGAATTTGAGCAAACTCCAGCAGATAGTGAAGGACAGGGAAGCCTGGCATGCTTCAGTCCATAGGGTCACAAAGAGACACAACAGAGCAAATGACCAGCGATATGCCCTGTGTAATTGTAATACAATCTAGATATCTGCCTCCTAAAATTTTAACTTTCAGATTTTAGTTCATAATGATTCCAGCTTTCTAGTTAGTGCCATATGTTCAAATAGTCAGGGTTTTGACTTCCTTAGTCAACAACTGAATTCCACAACAAACAAATTTGTTCATTTGAGAAATACTGTTGAGCATTTACTATTGTCAGGCTCTAGATTAGGTGTGAGGTACAGTCAGACATGACTGAGCAAATAAGCACAGCCCATATAAGAGTGGAAACACCAGACAAGATCTTTAGAGTTTAAATTTTATTTGGAGAGACAAAACAAAGTCCCTGCCTAAATAAAATAACTACACACTAGACCAGGTACCATGAAAGAAACATAAAGGGGCTGAGCTGGAGACTAGTGTAACTTCAGAACGTTTTCTATCATAGCATATCATAACTGTTCTCATTGGATGCAATAACCTCCAGGGCTCACTAATTCTTTTTTTTTTCATCTTGGTCTTCATTGCGCTTATAACAGTGCCTGAGACATAATGCTGCTGAAAAAAATGTCTGCTTCATGAATGTGTAAATGTTTGTGCTGATCAGTGAATTAACAGAGGATTGGAGTTTCATCTACACCTTGCACTCAGTATGAAAATTACCAAGTACAGCCTATATTTCACATTATGTTTCCTTAATAACATTTTATGTGTAATAGTCAAATTCTATGCTTTCATTCTATGTAAATTCAGTCCATAAGCAAATGGAGGTTTCATGGGTGAACACAGAATCCAGATTTCTTAATCCTCTTCCAATCCAGTACAAGGGAGGCACTTAATACCGGGACTGTTAAATGTCTGGCTGTGAAATCAAAGCTAGAGGAAGACAAGAAGGTTTGAGGTATCACCGGAAGCATTAGTGATAATTAAGTTCCCTGTTCTCAGGTTTCCTGTAACCTTCCTTTTAGCTGCCAGAAGAGCATGTTTCAGCCTTGCTGCTGAAGGACTAAATGAGCAGCTGCGTTTTGTTCCTGTTCCTTCCCCTGCTTTCAGTTGCTTCCTTGAATTTCCTGTCATGCTGGCAACCTGTCAGGGGCACTGGGCTGAACAAGTGCTGGTAGCTCTAAGCACAGACCACGATTTACCCTTGTCCTTCATGTAATGAGGCTTCTGACTACAGAAAAGTGGATAGGCTGGACGAGAGAATGCAGCTTTCTGAGACTGGAGGATTGTGCTATTTGGGGGGAAATTACATTTGGGGAAATTAAAATGAGAGTAAAGTGGAGAGTCATCTGCCAGCTTTACAATGAAGAGGCTGAGGCTGGGGATTAGTACCTGAGGGAGGTGGAAACACAGGCCCGGGACTAGAACCAGAGCCCCAGCTCTGCCCAGTGCCCTGCCTCCTCCTCATGCACGTTTATAGACCTTTACTCCAGGATGTTTTACAGTGCTAAATATATAAAACCTTGAAACTGAGAACCAGAAGTTCATTTTTAGTTGGTCAGAATGGTCCAAAAATCATCCAAATAGTTATGGAGCACCTGTCAAACTCATGAATACTATTATGAAAATCAAAAGGCCTCAAAAATCTCACAATATAGTTGGGAAAGCAACTGTAAAATAAAGCTACTGCTGCTGCTAAGTCACTTCAGTTGTGTCCGACTCTGTGTGACCCCATAGATGGCAGCCCACCAGGCTCCCCCGTCCCCGGGGTTCTCCAGGCAAGAACAGAATCCTGTTATTCAACAAAGGAAGGAAGGATTTTATGGAAGGGAACATGATTTATTCCCGGTTGGATAGCTGATGGGAGGAAGAGTTGAGACTCAAATCTGGGTCTCCTGACTCCCAGGTTATTCTGCATCCCACACCACTGGTACTGCATCCCTGCAATGTGCAGCAAGAAAACAGCCATGGGAAACACGAGCACAGGCTTTGCGGTGCTGCGTAGTCACTAACGAGCCCAAAGGAAAACGCATACTAAACCATCAAGGTAGTTCCCCAGAGAAGCTGAGTCCTGAGCAAGATTTATAGGAATGTTACATTTGGAGAGCAGAGAAAGAGAAGGCAACAAGGGAACATTACTACTTCAGATTGAAGCATGAAGTAGTAAGAGTAAGCCTGATACCTTCAGGGGCTGTTAAACACACTCCCATGCCAGGAGTGGAAAAGCCTCAGAAGAGCAGAGGAGAAGTTGCCAAGAAACGCTGGGATCGGCTCAAAAGTTTATCATATACCACCAAACACCCGGAGTATGCCAGGCGCTGTGCTAGACGCTGGGGATGTGCGGATGAAAAGGAAGTGATTCCATATTGAATTGTGCTCCCTACTCTGGTCACTAGAATGATTCTGAAAGCCAGGTAAATTTGGCAAATCTATGCATAGAGAACTTTTAACCCAGAATTTTATGAAGATGACAGGAGGGTGTGAGAAAAATAGAAGAAACCATACTTGGTTTAAAAAAATCAGTTCTTAGTCCATATCTGGGAATGACGACCTCTAAAAGATACACTGATGTTGCAGGTACCAGTTCCTCCTAACCTGGGAGCAGGCCACCATCTTCAGCCAGTGGAGTTCAGGGACTGTCTTCTGGACCAGCCAGGTCCTGCCTCTGTTCTGGGTCCCCTTGGCTCTAATCAGATCCGAGTAAGGATATTTGTTTCTTGCTTCAGAAACCTTATTTCTAAGAGTTATTTTCCCCTTAAAAAAATCTGTTTCATTTGTTCATCTGTTGATTTCCTCCTTCCTAAATAGTCTTCAAACTCTGGTTGTGAGCGTGTAACATTGGAGTCCAACAGTGTTCCCTCCACAAGCTACTACTTTTGTCCTGGCTGCCAGGTGCTTTATGAAGGATTCTCATGGTTCTGCAATCTTGTCAGTGGGAGGGATTTTGTTCATTGTTGTTCTTTTCTCAGTTCACTTCCTATAGAGGATGAGATGAAGGTGAAGGCCACAATGGCCTTTCTGCAACACCATTTAGCATCCACAAAGAACTGGCCTGCTAATGCAGGAGATTCTTTCCCTGGGTCAGGAAGATTCCCTGGAGGAAGAAATGGCAACCCACTCCAGTATGCTTGCCTGGGAAATCTCATGGACAGAGGAGTCCGGCAGGCTAGAGTCCATGTGGTCACAAAAGCGTTGGACATGATTTAGTGACTAAACAATAGCAAAAACCTGATAATATGTGCTTGACCTTAGAAAACTCAGCTGACTCTGTTGATTTATTGGGTAAGGAGAGGGTTGAAATAATAGAAGATCTCAAAGTGTATCTCCTGCTAGGTCCCCACAGCATGGATACACAGATTAGCATAACTTTCTTCTCTTCTTGTAAGCTTCACTCTCAGAGGCATTGGACGTGGCTAACCAGGAAACTGCCTGCCCCTCGGAAAGTGAAGGGAGTCAAGGAAGATGTCTTAGATGATCAATCAAGCTCTGTATTTTCAAGTTAGAAAAACAGAGACACCACAAGACAGGTTGTAAGGAGTAGAAACAGAAAATTCTTCTTTTCAAATATTTTTCTTCCCATTTCCTTTCTTATCATGGGAACATTTAAACATATAAAAAAAGTCACAGATTGGTAAAATGAACCTCATGTATGCAAATATGTATATTTTATTTTCATTTTCCCCTTTGATTCTATTTCATGCATTTTTATAGTATATATATTAAACAATACAATATACAATTTAAGTTTAAATAATATATATTTGGGGAAAGCATGCTTTAAAATGTCTTATACATAGTGATAATACATCAGAAATGCTTGGACATGCTTGTGTTAACAGCAGTCACAAGCCACTGTTAGGAATAATAATAAGAATGATAATTAATATTTGTTGATGCTTATTTCCTCCAGGCACAGTGCTAATGGCTACACTATACAAGATGTCTACAGGCACAGGTTACATACTTTTCCTATAATATCCATAACAGGAGTAGAAAATCTAAACTGATGGGCTTCAAATTGGTTTAGATTTTGGATCCTATCTCCGGAAAAAAAAAAAAAAAAACTTTCTAAAACCAAGTACTAACCTTCCCTATACATTTATATATGTATATATATATAAAATTTATGTTTATATAGTATTAATATTAAAGAAGTACCTATAACCTTGGAGAAGTCATTATATTTTTAGAATCTGTTTTATTATCTTTAATGAGGGAGTCGGGAGTGTCTGTGGTCTCTAATATTCCTCCTAGCCCAAACATTATATGAACCATTTCTATGAGGCTATAACTTGCTAAAGCCAACATCCTATCCAGTACGTTATTTATATTGTGTCTATTTTTATAGCAGAGACAACACACTGAGGCACACTGTTATGTAAATATTTATCAAGCATCAACATTTATTGAGGATCTCTGCTCTGTGGCAAATGTCATCAACCATTATAAGGAACAAATGTGAAGGAGGCTGCGTTTTGCAGTTTGTTCCTAACTATTTGATCCTCTCAGATTTCATGCATACTGACCGTGCCCGGTCATGCCATCGTCCTTCTGTCCCCCTCTCCCCTGGTAGGAACGGGTGTCCGGGGGCTGGCACACAGGTCAGCTGGCTGCCAGGATTCTTGTCGCACTTACAGGGATGGGCGTGTGGGATTCCTTTCAGTAAAGTGATAGGCGCATCACGGGCTGGCGTTCAGGTTCTGACATGCCACAGAGTAGCAGGCGCGCCTCTGTTAAAAGGCCTGTGATGGGCCTGTCAGTCTACACTCTGAAACACTCAAATCCTCCCTCACGCCGTTTCCCCTCAATTAGAGCCCTGTCACTATTTCTCTTTAAACGGTTTGAGTGCACAAATGAAAAGAGCAGTGGCGGTGGCTCACTTACCTTCGAATGCTGCGTTTCCATTTTTGATTAGATATAGCTTGGAGAAGAGACGCTGCAGAGACTAGGAGCGCTAAAGCAAATGAAGGGATTCAGTGTGCTCACTATAGAGACACTAGTCTATAATGGTTTTTAAACATTGACTTCAACATTATTGGTCTTAGTAATATTCTTTATGATCTGTCTCTTCAAATGAGGGCAATAAAAGAAAAACAAATGGAACTATATTAAACTCCTATAGCTGAGGATGTGGAGAAAAGGGAACCTTTGTGCATTGTTGATGGGAATGTAAATTGGTACAGCCACTATGGAAAACAGTATGGTGGTTCCTCAAAAAGTTAAAACTGTTATATGATACAGAAATTTCACCTTGGAATATTTACCTGAAGAAAATAAAGCACCAATTCAAATGGATAGCTTCCTCTGTGTTCATTCCATTATTATTTACAATAACCAAGATATGGATGCAACCTAAGTGTCCATCAATGGACGATGAATGGATAAAAAAGATGCAGTATATGTATATGTGGTGGAATATTACTCAGCCATATAAAAGAAAACCGTCTTGAATTTGTGACGATAGTCATGTATGGATGTGAGAGCTGGACTATAAAGAAGGCTGAGTGCCGAAGAATTGATGCTTTTAAACTGTGGTGTTGGAGAAGACTCTTGAGAGTCCCTTGGACTGCAAGGAGATCCAACCAGCCCATCCTAAAGGAGATCAGTCCTGCGTGTTCGTTGCAAGGACTGATGTTGAAGCTGAAACTCCAATACATTGGCCACCTGATGCTAAGATCTGACTTATTTGAAAAGACCCTGATGCTGGGAAACATTGAGGGCAAGAGGAGAAGGGGACAACAGAGGATGAGATGGTTGGATGGCATCACCAACTCAATGGACATGAGTTTGAATAAACTCTGGGAGTTGGTAATGGACAGGGAGGTGTGCTGTGGTTCATGGAGTCACAAAGTGTCAGACACAACTGAGCGACTAACTGAACTGATGAGTGAAATAAGTCAAAGTCAAATCCAGTATGATTTTATTTATATGTGGAATCTGAAAAACAAAAGAACAAACAAAATAGAAACAGGTTCATAGATACAGAGAACAAGTGGGTGGTTTCCAGAGGGTTGGGAGCGTCGGGGATTGGGTGAAATAGGTAATGGTGATTAAGAGGTAAAACTTACAGTTGTAAAATATATGTCATAAGGTATAATGTATAGCATAGGAATATAGTCAGTAATACTGTAATAACTTTGTATGGTGACAGATGGTTACTAGACTCATCATAGTGATAATTTCATAATGTATTTAAATGTCAAACCACTATGTCATGCTGAAACTAACATAATATTGTATGAAAAATAGTGTCAACTATCAGCTGTCAGAGCTTCTCTGGTGGCTCAGACAGTAAAGCGTCTGTCTACAATGCAGGAGACCCGGGTTCGATCCCTGGGTTGGGAAGATCCCCTGGAGAAGGAAATGGCAACCCACTCCAGGACTATTGCCTGGAAAATCCCATGGACGGAGGAGCCTGGTAGGCTACAGTCCAGGGGGTCACAAAGAGTTGGACACGACTGAGCGACTTCACTTTCACTTTCTATCAGCTGTCAATTCTGTCAGTTTTTAAAGTAAAATTTAAAAAATTTAAACTGACCTTTGCTGTCAGACAGCAAAGACCTGATTCTCATCTAACTCACTGGTCATATGATCCAGGACAAATTTACATATCATAAAATTATATTAAATACTTTTTGGGTTGGTGACAGAATTAAATGAATTATCACAGATAAATTACCTGGGAGAAAACCTGGCATCTAATAAGATCTAAAGATCTAGAATCAATTGCTATCATCATTGATAATGTCTTCAATGAGTTATAAAGTCAAAGATTCCCAAAACTTTCCAGTGGACAATTTATCTTAGAACCTGATTTATATAATCAAGAGTTGCAAAGTGATGGGTTGGGTTATAGTTGATCTTAAAATATATATACAACAAAGTCATTCAGTTATGTGTGTACATATATATATATATATATATATATACACACACACACACACACACACATAATTTTTCAAATTCTTTTCCATTATAGGTTATTACAATATATTGAATACATCCCTGTGCTATACAATAGGTCTTTGTTTTTTAGCTATTTTGTATATTGCAGTATATATGTGTTAATCCCAAATTCCCAATTTGTCCCTCCCGTCCTTACCCCTTTGATAACCATAAGTTTTTCTATGTCTGTGAGTCTATTTCTGTTTTATAAAAGACTTCAATTGTATTATCATAAGATATTTGTCTTTCTCTGTCTGACTTCCTTCATTTAGTGTGATAATCTCTAGCTCCATCCATGATGCTGCAAATGGCATTATTTCATTCTTTTCTATAGCTGAGCAGTATTCCATTGTGTGAGTATGTATGTACATGTGTGTGTGTGTGTGTGTGTGTGTGTGAGTGTATCCACAACTTCTTTATTCATTCACCTATTGATGGACGTCTATGTTGCTGCTATATCTTGGCTACTGTAAATAGTGTTGCTCTGAACATTGGGGTGCATCTATTTTTTTGAATTAGAGTTTTCCAAAGGAATTTTTAATTGTCAGATGAAGAAAATGATATCATATGCCCAACTGATATTCAGTCTGCCAATCTTCCTGAAGTACTCCTCTACCAAATTCATCTCTTAAAGGCCTTTTTGGTAACTGGAGTTTCTCATGGAATGATATGCTGTTTACCTTATCAGAATACTGAAAATGTTTTGTGGAAAGAGAAAGTAAAAAAAAAAAAATGTCTACAAGCAATAAACGCTGGAGAGGGTGTGGAGAAAAGGGAACCCTCTTACAGTGTTGGTGGGAATGCAAACTAGTACAGCCACTATGAAGAACAGTGTGGAGATTTCCTTGAAAAACTGGAAATAGAACTGCCTTATGACCCAGCAATCCCACTGCTGGGCATACACACCAAGGAAACCAGAATTGAAAGAGACACGTGTACCCCAATATTCATTGCAGCACTGTTTATAATAGGCAGGACATGGAAGCAACCTAGATGTCCATCAGCAGATGAATGGATAAGAAAGCTGTGGGACATATACACAATGGAGTATTACTCAGTCATTAAAAAGAATACATTTGAATTAGTTCTAATGAGGTGGATGATACTGGAGCCGATTATACAGAGCGAAGTAAGCCAGAAAGAAAAACACCAATACAGTATATTAATGCATATATATGGAATTTAGAAAGATGGTAACAATAACCCTGTATGCGAGACAGCAAAAGAGACACAGATGTATAGAACAGTCTTTTGGACTCTGTGGGAGAGGGCGAGGGTGGGATGATTTGGGAGAATGGCATTGAAATATGTATAATATCATATATGAAATGAGTCGCCAGTCCAGGTTCGATACATGATACTGGATGCTCGGGGCTGGTGCACTGGGATGACCAGAGGGATGGTATGGGGAGGGAAAAGGGAGTGGGGTTCAGGATGGGGAACACGTGTATACCTGTGGCGGATTCATGTTGATTATGGCAAAACCAATATAATATTGTAAAGTAACTACCTCCAATTAAAATAAATAAATTTATATTTTTTCAAAAAAGCATTTACTGGTTTACTCACTTTATCCCCAAACCAAGAAATAAAAGCCTGATATTAATTACCTTTCATATTTGACTAGGTTTTCCTGTTTCTTGACTTTCAGCTCTAGACTTGAATGCATGTGCCAGCTTAGTTCACAAAGGTAAATCAGGTTTGCATTCAAACTACCTCCAGAAGGCTAGTTCCAGAGCCAGGGCCAAAGAGATTTCTGGTTTAAGGCTTTTAAACCCTGTATGAGAAAGCTGTGTCAACAGAGCATCCTCTCGACTGGCTTTCGATGCTTGATGACTCTCAGTGTGTTTGGACCCATGTTCGTTCAGACTCTCAAAGGACATTCTGTTCTAGTTTGTGTGGAAGCTAATAGTCCACAGTTCTGTGGCAGTGTCCAATTGCATAATTTTTGGTGGTCCAAGACCCTCACCTGAGGGTGGATTGGAACAGGTTCTGACCTACTGTCTACCCCTGAGTGAAAAGTGTACAAAGATTTCATAGATTTCATAGACCTCTGTTTGCCTTTATTCAGGAGGTGGTTTACAATTGTTCTTTGGAACCATGTAGCAGTTTCTCCTTGGTTTCTTCCTTCAGCTGATATGTGGCTTCTGTAACAACATATCAGTACATCTTCCTTAAACCCCTGTGTTTCTCCTTTCATTTGTGCAAAAAATTCTCTCTCAGCTCACAGGAGACTGTGGTCATGGGGCAGCCCTAGCTGCCCACCTGTGAGCCCTCCGCTACTAGCTCAGCAGAAAGGAGACTGAGTTAGCAAGAAAGACATTGTAGCAGATTTGACACAAGTTGAAAACTCAGGTGGGCAGGAAATGCCACACTGGTTACTTCTGTGAATCAAATTAAATTCCACTCTTCACTTTCATCCAGGCTGGGGGATAATCAAAGGCAATCATCACTGGAGCTCCCTCTCCTCCTACCCTGCTCCCACCTTCCCCACACCCCCAACACAAGGGGTCTTATATTCAGAGAGAGCTCTCTGGCCTTTAACCCTCTCCAGATACTGTGCAGATCAAATCCATTCAGCCTAAATGTCTCCGTGAAGCCCGGGGACCTTGGTTCTCATAACTGCTCATTGTTTTCAAGGTTGCCGGGGTCAGATGTCTCAAGCTGAGCATCCTTTCTGCACCCCCATTCTTTTTCCACCCTTGAGCAAAAGTTGGGAGCAGAGCCCATGACCCAACCACACACAGGATTCACAGAGCCCTTTCACCTCTCTGCAAACCTCCTCCATTCTTTCTGTCTCACTTTCCCCTTCCCTGGCTTTAATCACTTGAAAATGAATTCATTTTCCAGAGACTTCGCTGGTGGTCCAATGGCTAAGACTCTGAGCTTCTAATGCAGGGGGCCTGGGTTCAATCCTTGGTCAGGGAACTTAGTTGCATGCTGCAACCAAGACCTGGCACAGTCAAAAAAGATAAATAAATATTTAAGAAGAAGAAAATGAACTCATATTTAAAAAAAAAAAAAGAGCCAAGGAAGACTCTTAGATGGCAACTTCTGCTTCCCATTGTACAACACACACCTCTCCTGAGGCCAGGAAGCCTCATGGATTAACAAAGCTATGCCCATTTTCTTGGAATGGAGTTAACATATGAGGAAGATGAGACAGAATATCTTTATGAACGACCCAGCTGTATTATAGAAGACACTGAGGCTGCCTCCAGTGTTTTGGGCTATTACAAATAAGGGGGTAATAAACACTCTAGTACATATTTTAGTTCACATATTTATGATTAGTTCATGAGGGTAAATTCCTAAAAGAGAGATTGTTAGGCCAGATGGTATGAATAAATAACATTTTACATAAATATTGTTAAACTGAACTTTCCCACAAAGTATAGTAATTTACGCCCCAACTAACAAGGCACAAGTGTTTATTTCCCCATATCTTTATCAAACTGAGTTTTGTCAATTTTTTAAACTTTGCCAAATCAATGGACATTTAAAAAATCTTGCTTTGTTTGCAACTCCTTGATTGTTAGTGATGCCAAATCCTTTTCTCCACATGTTATTTAACCATTTTAATGCCCTGTTTATACTTTGTTTACTTATCTGATGGGGTATTCTTTTTCTCACTGATTTCTAAGACTTTGGTATATATTAAGGCTATCAGCCCAAGATTCAGTGCCAGTCTCAAAGGGTTAAGAGACCACCCCAGTGGCTCAGATGGTAAAGAATCTGCCTGCAATGCAGGGGACACGGGTTTGATCCCTGGGTTGGGAAAATCTCCTGGAGAAGGAAATGGCAACCCACTCCAGTTTTCTTGCCTGGGAAATCCCATGTAGATAAAGCCTGGTGGCTGACAGTCTGTGGGGTCACGGAGTCGGACACAACTGAGCAACTAACAAGGCCATCCTCCATTGTAATAAAATGGAGAAACCCTTCCAACAGAGGAGTCACTGCTCTGACAACCTCAGTTATGGGGCCTGACCTCCCCAGCTGGAAGCAGACTGACTACTGTTATCTGGGTGCCCCCCGACCCCCACGTTCTCACCACCTGCTGGGCTCACTGCTGCAGCGTGAGACACACCATGTCACATGTGGTGCCAACACCCTGCACACCCACCTAGTCAATGAGGCTGAGGTTAAGGGCGCTGGCCACAAAGACTGTATGTATGTATAACGACTATCTTTCTCTTTAAATCATTACCTTAATGTAGAGTTCTTAGACTTTTTATAACGCAGACTCTCAAGACAGTGTTTTGAAGCCCACTGGCCCCTTTGTAGATTAGATTTCTTTTTTCTTTTGGCTGCACCATGAGGATTCCAGAATCTTAGTTCCTTGACCAGGGATTGAACCCTCAGGAGTGAGAGTGTGGAGTCTTAAGCTCTGGACCACCAGGGAATTCCCGGGATTTTACACGTGTAAAATAAAATACACAGGATTACATAGAAACAAATTATGTTAAATTGCACTTATCAAAATAACTTTAAAAACAAATGTGCAATATAGAAATATATATATATGCACATATATATTTTATTGCCTCATCAAATAAAGAGATCTAACAATGGGTCTAATAACTACCCTAAATTTGGAATTTAGTACTGAGGGTAAATGATAGCTGTGACAATTATCAGTTCAGTTTAGTTACTCAGTCGTGTCCAACTCTTTGCAACCCCATGGATGTCAGGCTTCCCTGCCTATAACCAACTCCTAGAGCTTGCTCACTCATATCCATCGAGTTGGTGATGCTATCCAACCGTCTCATCCTCTGTCATCCCCTTCTCCTCCTACCTTCAGTCTTTCCCAGCATCAGGGTCTTTTCCAATCAGTCAGTTCTTTGCATCAGGTGGCCATAGTATTGGAGTTTCAGCTTCAGCATCAGTCCTTCTAATGAATATTCAGTATTGATTTCCTTTAGGATTGACTGATTTGATCTCCTTGCAGTCCAAGGGAGTCTTAAGAGCCTTCTCCAACATCACAGTTCAAAAGCATCAGTTCTTCAGAGCTCAGCTTTATTTATGGTTCAACTCTCACATCCATACATGACTACTGGAAAAACCATAGCTTTGACTAGACGGAAATTTATCAGCAAAGTAGTGTCTCTGCTTTTCAATACACTGTCTAGGTTGGTTATAGCTTTTCTTCTAAGGAGCAAGTGTCTTTTAATTTCATGGCTGCAGTCAACATCTGCAGTGATTTTGAAGCCCCCCAAAATAAAGTCTCTCACTGTTTTTGTTGTTTCCCCATCAATTTGCCATTAAGTGATGGGACTGGATGCCATGATCTTCGTTTTTCAATGTTGAGTTTTAAGTCAACTTTTTCACTCTCCTCTTTTACTTTCAACAAGAGACTCTTCAGTTCTTCACTTTCTGCCATAAGGGTGGTGTCATCTCTGTATCTGAGGTTATTGTTATTTCTCCCAGAGATTTTGATTCCAGCCTGTGCTTCATCCAGCCCAGCATTTAGCATGATGCATATAAGTTAAGTAAGCAGAGTGACAATATACAGCCTTGACGTACTCCTTTCCCAATTTGGAACCAGTCTGTTGTTCCATGTCCAGTTCTAACTGTTGTTTCTTGACCTGCATAGATGTTTCTCAGGAGCCAGGTAAGGTGATCTGACATTCTAATCTCTTTAAGAATTTTCCACAGCTTATTGTGATCCACACAGTCAAAGGCTTTGGCATGGTTAATGATACCAAAAGCAAGAGGTGGATGTTTTTCTGGAACTCTCTTGCTTTTTCTGTGATCCAGTAGATGTTGGTTATTTGATCTCTGGTTCCTCTGCCTTTTCTAAATCCAGCATAAACATCTGGACATTCTCGGTTCACGTATTGCTAAAACCTGGGTTGGAGAATTTTGAGCATTACTTCACTAACGTGTGAGATGAGTGCAATTGTGCAGTAGCTGAGCATTCTTTGGCATTGCCTTTCTTTGGGATTGGAATGAAAACTGACCTTTTCCAGTCCTGTGGCCACTGCTGACTTTTCCAAATTTGCTGGCATATTGAATGCAGCACTTTCACAGCATCATCTTTCAGGATTTGAAATAGCTCCATCACCTCCACTAGCTTTGTTCATAGTGATGTTTTCTAAGGCCCACTTGACTTCACATTCCAGGATGTCTGGCTCTAGGTGAGTGATCACACCATCGTGATTATCTGGGTCATGAAGATCTTTTTTGTACAGTTCTTCTGTGTATTCTTACCATCTCTTCTTAATATCTTCTGCTTCTGTTAGGTCCATACCATTTCTGTCCATTATTGTGCCCATCTTTGCATGAAATGTTCCCTTGGTATCTCTAATTTTCTTGAAGAGATCTCTAGTCTGTCCCATTTGTTGTTTTCCCCTTTCTTTGCACTGATCCCTGAGGAAGGCTTTCTTATCTCTCCATGCTATTCTTTGGAATTCTGCATTCAAATAGGTATGTCTTTCCGTTTCTCCTTTGCCTTTCACTTCTCTTCTTTTCACAGCTATTTGTAAGGCCTCCTCAGACAACCATTTTGCCTTTTTGCATTTCTTTTTCTTGGGGATGGTCTTGATCATCCTGTACAATGTTTCGATCCTCCATCCATTGTTCTTCTGGCACTCTGTCTATCAGATCTAATCCCTTGAATCTATTTGTCACTTCCACTGTATAATCATAAAGGCTTTGATTTAGGTCATACCCGAATGGTCTAGTGGTTTTCGCTACTTTCTTCCATTTAAGTCTGAATTTGGCAATAAGGAGTTC
This sequence comes from Redunca redunca, assembly GCA_006410935.1. Taxonomy (NCBI): domain Eukaryota; kingdom Metazoa; phylum Chordata; class Mammalia; order Artiodactyla; family Bovidae; genus Redunca; species Redunca redunca. Next base: position 219,660 of record SJYQ01091758.1, on the reverse strand, counting down.
ATGATCTGAGCCACAGTCTGTCCCAGGTCTTGTTTTTGCTGACTGTATAGAGTGACAACTATAACCTAATATAAAAATGTCTGATTTCTAGTAGTGATGTAGGCAACACTAACACTAATGCAGTTTATTGACTATATTCATAATCGAAAGACCTGCTAAGTTTTAGTCAGACCTGCTGGAAGTGGAGAAACTAAGATTTTTTTTCCCCCCATCCAAATTCATAGACATTCTGAGTTCAGAGGATTGTTAAGAGTCTTTTTTTTGTTTTTGAGTTTTTATTGAATTTGTTACAGTATTGTTTCTGTTCTATATTTTGGTTTTTTGGCCATGAGGCATGTGAGGTCTTAGCTCCCCAAGCAGGGATCGAACCAGTATCCCCCGCATTGGACAGCAAAGTCTTAACCACTGGAATTACCAGGGAAGTTCTAAGATAATTTTTATAAGGGGCAGAACCATCAGTGCTAACTCACATTATAATTTTGCTTCAGTAGAAGGCCCTAAAACATTTGCCTACCATGAATTTTGTTATACAGAAATTTTAAATTTTCATAGAGTCCAATTTTAACTTCTTCATTTCTGAATTTTCTACATGCTTTATTGGTAGGCAGAGGTTTTAATCAAAAGGAAGCAAGAATGAAGCTATGATAGAGCTCAGGAAAGTCGACCCTCCTCTTCGAGGCTACAGAGGTGGGGTTAGTAGTAGGTGATCTTCCTGAAGAGTCTCCCGTAACTTCTAGAAGAACTGAATAGCCCAACCATTCTGGAGGAGTCTATAAACTGGGCCCAATATGCTAATAAAGGCCTTTCATAAGCAAATATTATAAAAATATTCACCCATGTTTTCTTCAAATGATTTTAATAGCATAAAAATTATTCAACACTTTCTGTCTGGAGTTTCTTTGCATGTAAAGAGTGAATTTGGAATCTGGCTTTATTTTGAACCAAATGCATAGTTGCTAGTCTCAGTCTCATCTTCTTTCCACTGATTTGAAAGGCCATCCTTAGGATACACTGTATTCCTGTGCATATCTGCGTCAATGTCCTGAGTTCCTATCCATTTGGTTACTCCATATGTTCTATAATGTTTACTTAATTGGCTCTATAGTTCATTTAATATTGGATTCTTATGGATTACTTGGAAATGCAATATTCATGTTTTATAGCTCTGAGCCGGGAGACAAATAACAATTGCCCTTTTAATGTGAAAACATCCTTTGCATTTGTGCAGTTCACCATCTCCTCTCTGTGAATCTTTTCCCACTGGGCACAGTCACTTTTGGCTTCCTTGGAATTTCTCTTCCCAATCATTCCAACAGCATTTCTTACTTTACGTGATTTATCATCATCAGGTATTTTATGACTAAACAACTGATTCCCTAATTAGAATATGGTCTAGTCATGACCATTTGTATATATTTTAAAAATCAAATCTTATTCTATACTTAAAGGAAACATTAATGAAGAATTATGCATCCCATGTGGTCACTGTAAATTTACTGCAACAATGGAAATCCCCAGCCTTTCTCTTTGATAAAGTTTCTATGCTTCTGACCCCTTACCTATCTCCTCCCTTCATCTTGCCATCTCATGCTATTTCAGATATCACAGTAAGTGTAGTTTATTCAGAGAGTTAATGAGTGCCCTATTAAAAGCTCTCATTGTGTATAATGTGTGTGCTAAGTTGCTTCAGTTGTGTCTGACTCTGTGTGACCCCATGGACTGTAGCCAACCAGGCTCCTCTGACTATGGAATTCTCCAAGCAAGAATACTGGAGTGGGCTGCCATGCCCTCGTCCAGGGGATCTTCCCAACCCAGGAATCAAACCCATATCTATTTTGTCTGTTGCACTGGCAGGCAGGTTCTTTACCACTAGCACCACCTGGGAAGCCATTATATATGATAGTTTTAATTATATATTTAATTATTAGCTTAATATTGATCTCTTTTGCTAAATTCTAAATGCCATGATAACTGTGGCCATATTTGTTTTTCTGTTTCAGTCTTCTCAATGCCTAATTCAGAACCTGGCACATAGCGAGAGCTCCATGAATCTTTGTTGATTAAACAGCAGTTATTTTTATCTCCAACAAGGGAGGCAGCATAACATCAAGATATGAGCTTGACTTAAAGCCAGAATGCCTGGGTCTAAATCTGATATATGATTTATTATCTATATGATCGTGGGCACATTATTAAACTTCCCAGTGACTCAGTTTATTTGTCTATGAAATGGACATCAGTAACATGAGGTTTTATGAGGATTAAGTATACAGTGTCCACAAGAACTCAATGAATGTCAGTTATTATCATCATGATCAACACTGGAGAGGAAGTTGTTTGAAGGAAAAATAAGTCATGGAAAACATTAAAAATCTCACTTCACATCAAGTTCTTTCTTGGATTCTTTTGAATGAGGACAGAAAAAATAGTTTGGCAAAGATTTCTAAAAGCATCGGCTTTTCAGCAGATGAGAAGTAGATGCACCCTCCATCCTGTGCAAGCTCATGAGCTCTTTATTCCTTTAACTAAAAATGCTTCCTTTGAGAAGAAGTTGTATAGTCACAAGTGAAGGTCTAACAAAGCCAGCAAACTTTCTGACATGATCAGTTTACTTTTGGCAGAGCCATAGATAGATTGCATAGGAGAATCATCTGAGACAGTGGCTAGCAGAAGCCTTGCATTAGCCTTCAGACTGCTAGCCAGTGCTGTCAACCATCAGCTCTCAGTTCCACAGCGAATGCCACAATGCGGTAAGTACCATCATCAGTGTCATGATCGCTGGCATCATTACTACAGTATTTTAGCATCTACCAGTTTAAACCTCATGGAAAGTGTATTTCCTGATTTGTGAGCTATTTCTCTACCGAAGTATGCCTGATTGATATACTTGTAACACTTCTGTGGAAAGTAAAAATTAACCAAAAGTAGTTCCTTCTTCAACCATTAAAGAAATGCAGTTCACAAACACCAGGATAAGCAACATATATAGCATTTAAGTTAACAAAAACTTAACCTAATTGTACCACTTATCCTTATATTACATCAAAATTCTTCAAAAATTAAAGATTACATCTTGCTGTATGCCTGAGAGCTCATACCTCTTCCTTCCTAAAAGTCCTTTCAAGATGCTTCCAGAAGACTGGCCTGATCCTAGAAGGATATGGAAGTGATTCACAGTACTGAGAAGACCCACTGCTTCCTGTTGGCCTTCCTGCCTCAGGCATTTCTTATAATCTGCAGTTTCAGCATTCTGCAGTAGATGGATGCCAGGGCTCAAAGCACCATCCTGCAATCATGATGCGTGGTTACAGCAGGCACAAATACACACAGACCACAGAAGGAAGAACAAAGATGGGAAGGCATTGAAAGCTGCAGCTGGAAAAACGGAAATCTTCTTCAGAACCATGAGAACCCTGATTTTGCTTAAAAACAGAGGAGCAGCAGTTTGAATCATGGTACAGCAAAAGAGTTGGTGAAGGACAGGGAAACCTGGCATACTGCAATCCACGGGGTCGCGAAGAGCTGGACACAACCGAGTGACTGAACTGAACTGACAGGAAAAGAATGGGAAACAAACCTCATTCCTGTTAATTTAGCCCTTTCCCTTTTATATTTCTATTTCATCAGAATTCAGAATGGCTGATAGCAGCATAGAGGAGGCCTCCAGGTAAAGACAAAGGTGGCTTCCGCTTCAGGGAGCCACGTTGGGCTTCCCATATAAGATACTCACTGATCCTTGAAAAGCAGGGGATGAGGGCATGGCAGCCTCTCTATTCAGAGCAGCTATCCTGGAGGACCTCAGGCCAGATGTCCTGGCAGCAACCACATCCAAATATAACAAGGTGGCAAGTATCACACCCCTCCCTTGCAACCTGCCTTTCCTGGAGATGCACATGCGAGGTCTCTCTTAAGGCAACTGTTGCTGCTCATCATGTAATTCCATATGTGCACAATTCTCTGATGGAGAAGAAGGGATAATGGGAAGAATTTGGATGCCTGAGTTTCTTACTACCTCAAAACTCTACATGTTTGAATGACTTTCCAGTAACAGTGGCTTGTTTCACTATGTAAAACACAATTTTGCCTCTCTTTAATTTTATTTTTGCAAGTTAGAAGTGTAACGACCCTTTTGGAAACTGATTTCTGCATTTGATTTTAGGTGTTAATAAATTTTTGAAGATGTTGTTAATATCAAAGCAGTGGGTTTGAACTTAGTTGACTATTTTTCATTGTGATGCTTAAGTTGTAGCAAGAAACAAGTGGTTGTATACAGGTTTATTTCCACTTTAGGGAATAGCAAGTTAATATCCAAAACAAAAAAGAAGATGGAGGAAGAGCCAGAGAAGGGGATAAGGGAAAGAAGAGACAGAAGGAAGAAGAAGTAGGTGGGAGAGAGGTAGGGAGCCCAGGAGGACTGGGGGGTAACTGAGAATGGGGCAGTGGGGGATCCTGTTGAAAGATGCTTAAAGGAAGTGAAACTGGTGAGAAGCCAGCAAGTGCCATGAGGCTGCTGAAGAGGAGTGGATGGATTGAAATGAATCCACTCCTGGCTGCCCCGAACTTTTGAGCAAGCATTCATTTGGTCATCTGTGGGCAGAGGGGCTGCCGCAGACCAGAGCTCAACAATGAAAAGGAGAATGAGAAAGCATGGCCCACGCTCCCGCACCAGGCCCAGCTCATAGCACTCCCAGTCAAGACTCCTCCTGGGCAAGAAACTTGGCCTAAAGCACCCCAACATCACCAGCACTCACTAAATGTTAAAGAACACAAATACTGGAATCGCTTTGAAAATATCTAGCTGTTTCTCCTCAAATGTGGATTGAGTTTTCTTTCGCAATATGAACGATGTTCTTGCCAATTTTCAAGTTTACAGCTCCAGCTGTTAGGGGGTTATGTAAGAGCCAAAGTGATCAAAGGGCCTCATGAGTGGAAAATGCATTTTTCCCCTTGGTTGCATAACTCCCCAATGGAATGGGCTCTGTAATCGAAGCATTGTCTGCCCACTCCTCCTGCCCCTCACTGCTCCTCTACAAGCAAAAATTAAAGAAAGAAAGAAGGAAAATTCACGTTGGCGGGAATAAAAGGTTATAAAAAATGTTGTTGGACTCACATTTAGAATGTCCAAGCACATTTCAAAAGAAAGTTGCAGGTAACTTTTATGAGTAATTACAAAAATAGTAACTAAATAAATTCCCCTCAAATCTAGGGAGCTTTCTCTAAAGCATATGAAATCATTACATTAAAAATATAGTTCCTTATAGCCCGCATGGTATTCCATTGTCATTATTTTCTGAATGTCACTCTTCCTGTCGTCTTTTACTCCTTTCAGAACAGGGAACTTATCTTTGTGTTGTAGCCTCCCCAGTGCCTAGCATACAATAAGATCCAATAAATAGGAAATGTTTGAATAAGGATTTAGAAAACGTGACTGCAGTCATGTATCTGCAGAGACCTAGACATTATGCAATGACAGCTTTTCTAAGTAGAATTAGAGTCTAAACAGGTGTTATTTGCCCTTACTTTGTTTTTACCTTATGGACCTAATTTCAAAAGAATAATGAAAGCTGGTCAAAGTCAGGTGGCAGAATGGACAAAGGTTAACAGTCTTTGTAAGCCCTTAGCAATAACCCCAGAATTTCTTTGGGGTTTCAGGCACCAATGGCTTGTCCTCTCCACTTCTGGAAATGACAGCTACCAGACTGTGTTTACCCCTGCCCAGAGTCTCAGTGGTTAATGATTATGGAAAGCCTGGGCCCAACTGGCACCAGGTGCCCTTAAAAATGGCCCAGTTATCAGTTGGAAAATTACAGTCCCTGATCCAGGATATACTCAACCAACAGACAGATTAATTTAGATTTATAACACTTCAAATATCCAGGGAGATCCATCCACAGTGGATAGATTGCACTCCTGTGAGAGGAAGGGGAAGCCAGGGAGGAATTCCAGAGGGCTAGTGAAGCAGACTGGGAGGGTGGCAGGATGAGAGGACACCAGGGTCCTTGCTAACTTAAACCACACTGCCTCTTCTTTGAGGCAGGACTGGCCCTCTTTGCCTTGCTGGTGTTTCCTCTCCGCCATCCCTAGTTGGAGCCCTTTCATTTTTCTGGTCTTGATCATCTATTGAAAGCACTGAAAAAATGTTCAATTAGAGGACACTTCTAGCTCTCAGATTATCCCATATCTGTGTATTTTAATGTATTTTTGGGCTTCCCTTGTGTCTTAGCTGGTGAAGAATCTGCCTGCAATGTGGGAGACCTGGGTTCTATCCCTGGGTTGGGAAGATCCCCTGAAAAAAGGAAAGGCTACCCACTCCAGTATCCTGGCCTGGAGAATTCCATGGACTGTATAGTCCATGGGGTCACAAAGAGACGGACACAACTGAGCGATTTTCACTTCACTTCTCATGGGTCTAGATTCACCCTTTATCTCTTAGGACCCTCCCCTGTTATAGAAAACCATTCAATTACTTTCATTGTTTCACTCTCCAGTTCAAAGGCTGAAAATTTCCTCCCACCTTTCCCTGTCCTATTAAATGAAGATCTGTGCCACCTAGCCTGGCTTTCATCAGCCCTTCCAACTGTGGTCTAAACCCTCTTCTTCTGCCTGGAAAAACTGCCTCTTTCTGAATCATGCCCATCTTTTGACATCCTAAGTACATCTGATCTCATTTTTCCAAGCCATGGTAATATTTTAGGCCTCTCAGTTCCTGCAGAATGACCAAAGGCTCACGTACTGTCAGCTTTCTGTGCCTTGCTGGACCCATGGGTTAACTCTCTCTGTTTAAAACACAGTGGCTCCTAAATGACACGGACCCTAAACGAGCTCCAGTAGTGAGCCTAAGTACTGAGACAGAGTCAGAGGCCCAAGTCTCAGGCCAGTATGACCAACCGATGTTTCTGTCATCTGGCTCAAACGATTTCTAACCTGGTATGGGAAGGGACAGGTACACGACCTAGTAAGACGTGCTAGAAAACTGAGATTTCGGATTGTTTTAATCATGTTTCAATAGTATTTATGCCTAGGAACACAGATTATTTTTGTAACACATTGTAAGAGGGAAAGTTTAGTCAAATCTTGCCTTCAGAGTGCCCATAGCTATTGACTCTACTTTGTAATGATTGAGGATTCTTGATCAAAGGTTGAAGCCCCCCATGCCAAAGGATAGGGTAGATCAGAATTTCTGGGAAATGTGAGGTTTTTGTGGTTATTAGAAAGGTAAAGGTTTAAGAAAACCAGCAACTTACTCTCTCTTAAATATTGCCTTATGTAAAATGGGGAAAACAATTAATTGACCATGGGTTCTTATGAGAATTAAATAAGACAAGATCTATGAAAGTATTTGAAAATGGTAAGATTTACTTAAATATAGCCTGTGAGTATGTATGAGGTTCTCATTATCTGAGGTTAACTAGTACCAGAAAAAGCTTTGACAAAATCCATTTAAAAGAGGGCCAGGGGTGGGAGGTGGGAGGGGATTCATGTTTGGGAGCGCATGTACACTCATGGTGGATTCATGTCAATGTATGGCAAAACCAATACAGTATTGTAAAGTAAACTAAAGTTAAAATAAAAATTTAAAAAAATAAAAAATAAAAAAAGAGGGCCAAAGTGGACATAGACCATGTTGGCAGATAACAAGTTCAATTTAAACTTGGCTTTGAACATTGTAACTAAAACTTATGAAGCCAACTTATTTACATTGCATCTAATAAACTCTAGATTACTATTGTGGCTTATGTGTTAAATCTTAGGACAAAGAACTAACAAAACTATTCCGGATTTTGGGCACAATTTATCTAATAAAATTGCTTCATAGCACAATACAATTACTTTTACTTCAGGTTTGGGTTTCTCAATGTGCTCATAAAAAGGATTACTTTTCAAAGGCATTCAAAAATGTGTCCACTTTATTAAGGACCGCTTTCTCTTCAAAAGTCCCATCATGTCATCATCTTCAGTTTTTCTCTTCTTCAATAATTTACTGATAAAACCCTACTAGAATTTTACTTGTTGAGAGCTTCCTTTCTGATTGACTATACCTCCAACTTCAATTTCATCCATGTTAAAAAATTCTGAATATTTTGTAAAGTTGTAAATTTACTTCAAATTTTTCCATTGTTTTCCCACCCGTTTACAATAACAGCTAGTTATTAAAAAACTATTAAACAAAAACATTGCTATTATAAGTGAAGGTAGATTTTAGATTTAAACAGAGAGGAATGTTAGAATGGGCCAATTCATATTATAATTGGTCACTTTATTAGTTTTTGTGTTACGATGACTTGTTTGCCACTGCAACTCTGTCCCTCTAAGGCTTTGGGAAAATGCATTTTCAGCTTATGGGTACTCTGTCTCATTGTTCCTAATTCTCATGTCGTCATGTACTTAATGCCTTGCTGAAATAAATGCTAGATTACTTTTGACTGAAAAAGTAATTGATTGATCAAGTGAATGAAATGGACAAGCAGCCATAGGTTCCCACTGCAGATTCTATACTGTTAGTAAGAAAGTCACACACAAGAATAGCTGATCTCAGCGAAATAGGCAAACATAACACCAGAGATGAAAAGGGCTTGAGGTTTAGATCCAATTTTTCCATTTACAAAACAGAATCAATTTGTCCAAGTTTCATGCTGGAAAATGTGTGGGTTCTCACTAGGTCTATCCCTTGGAGAGTTGTAAATGAATAATGTGTATAAGAGTAATTGCAATAAAAACTCACACCTACCCTATAAAGGGGACCAACTTTGTTTCTTATACACATTATGTTAGAGATTCTCACATCAGGGAGTCCAAGGGGTCTGCAGAGCTATAGCATGAACGTAGTCATCTCAGGGAAACGTTTTACTTAGAGACTTGGAGAAGTGGAAGGAAGAATTGTATCTTTGGCTAGAATATAAACTAGCTCTACAATTTTACAATAAAACTTATTTTTAAGAAATTTTATTTTGGGACTTCCGTGGTAGTCCAGGAGTTAAGGATCTGCCTTCCAATACAGGGAGCTCAGGTTTGATCACTGGTTGGGGAACTAAGGCCCCACATATCATGGGCAACTAAGCCCATCCACACATGCCCATCCATCCACATGGCTGCAATAACAGAAGGCCACGTACCACAACACAGACCCACAGAGGCTTCCTCATGGTCCAGTGGTTAAGATTTTGCTTTCCCATGTAATGAGCGCAAGCTCAGTCTCTCAATGGGAAGTAAGGTCTCACAATCCTCATGGCAAAAAAAAAAAAAAGGTTTTGGTGTTTTTTTTTAACTGTTGCAGAAGGTCTTGAAGGTATGCATGCAGGAAGCACCCTCCCCCTACAACCCACCCTTTAAGTGCCCATCCCACTTCAGTGGAAAATTTGGCAAGCTCTCCACCTGGCATGTCATCCTTTCAACAACTCTACCACATATACATCATTATCTTTGGTTGCATATGAAGAAAATGAGCTACACAGGAGTTGTGAGTGAGAGTTTCCAAACTCCTTAGTGATAGAATCCTGCTTTCCCCTAACTGTGTTGTCTGGCAGTAAGATGACCCTTCCTGTTCCCATGACTGTCTGCATTTTTCTTTCTCTTTGAGTCTCTTCTCCACGTGCCCAATCTCTACAAGGACTCTAGGTGCCTAAAGAAAAAAAAATCTGAGAATTTGTCTTTACACCTTAGGGTTCTGGAGTGACTAGATCAATTCAGCCTAGCTGATTTGAAGAGAGGACTGTTGAGACAGGGGAATGGAATTAATGTTGGAATGGAATTTCCCCATAGACTGATTGGCATATTACTTGAGGTGTCGGTGCCCTTCCGTCAAATGATACTGAATGAAAAATTGTACATGTCAGGCCAGTTCCTTTTTAAAGGAATGACCAAAAAGGTATCCAAGAAGTATTATCGCAGCCTACTTTCCTAACTTTCCAGATACAATTGGTGGTTGGGGAGCCAGGCAGGTAAGGTAAGGGGGTCTGCTAGCAGCAGAGAACAAGCTTGCCCACTGCCTCACTGGATCAAGGAATCTTGAGGCCCATTTAACAAAAGCTACTTTTTCACCAGAGTGAAAAAGAGTGAACAATGTCTTTAAATAGCTCTAGGAAAGGTCTTGGAGAAGACAATGGCAACCCGCTCCTGCACTCTTGCCTGGAAAATCCCATGGACGGAGGAGCCTGGTAGGCTGCAGTCCATGGGGTTGCTAAGAGTCAGGCACGACTGGCAACTTCACTTTCACTTTTCACTTTCATGCACTGGAGAAGGAAATAGCAACCCACTCCAGTGTTCTTGCCTGGAGAATCCCAGGGACGGGGGAGTTTGGTGGGAGGCCATCTATGGGGTTGCACAGAGGCGGACACAACTGAAGCGACTTAGCAGCAGCAGCAGGAAAGGTCTTTGCCCTGAGGAGGATCCCAGATCCATTTCTAAGTCCTGGGGTCTGTTGTCTCAGCTTCCTACAGAACTGAAATATTAGCCCTGCCATCACCTCTCTGAGTACAGAAAGTAGACCCATTACCCACAGAAATTTGGTTGGTTTTTCAACATTTTAGGAGAGTCACTAGGTTCCTAATGCACAGGAATTTATGAGTTGAAAACAGGCTTAGAATCTCCAGGATTGGGCCAGCACTCCAATTTGTGGATAAACCACAAAAGGACATAATATTCTTTCTTGCTCAGTTCATATATAATTCTGGTTTGAATATGTCCATACTTATGGTTTCTATTTCTGACCTAGTTTTGCTTCCTAAACTTCAAAACATTTGAGTATCAATCTCTCCATCTCCCTCTCTTGCTATTTTTCCTGTGTATGCACGCAGACACACACACACACACACACACACACACACACACACACACACACTTCATCACAAACACCTTATTTCTTTTATTGGGATTTCTTTTTACCTGACAATTAGAGGATTGCAGAAAGCAGATGTTGGTGGCCTTATCTGACCAGTTAACTGGGGCTTTCTAAGGAAACTATGACAGAATTTGTTTATCTGGATCTTTGTCCCAAAAAGCAAACATGCAGGAGCCTACGTTGAGGCTATTAAGTGAAGGGTAAGCTATTATTTGTAAGAAGAGTTGTGAGAAGAGGGCAAATTGATAAATAACAAGCATTTGTGTGGTACTGACTATTTGATAGGTACCTTCCTATGTATCTTAAATAATACTCCCAACAAGCTTGCTATATGCAGAACAATTACTGTCCCCACCATACATTCCCTCCAGAGGAGAAAGTTGGGGCACAGAGATGTTAAGTCACTTGCTTAACAGCTAACTAATAGCGGAAGGAGAATTTGAGCCCAGGCATTTAGGCTGCCAAGTGAAGTGAAGTGAACTCGCTCAGTCGTGTCTGACTCTTTGCGACCCCATGAACTGTAGACTTCCAGGCTCCTCTGTCCATGGGATTTTCCAGGCAAGAATACTGGAATGGGTTGCCATTTCCTCCTCCAGGGGATCTTCCCAACCCAGGGATCGAACAGGGGTCTCATGAACTTCAGGCAGACTCTTTACCATCTGAGCCGCCAGGGAAGCCAAGTTAATGCTTATTACGATTCACCAGTCTACTTTGCTAGCTTTATTTATTCATCCATCATAGCCTCAACCCTCTATTCTCATTTATTCTTCCTTTCACTCTCATTTTTTTTTCTTTTTTCTCTCTATCCCACTGTTTATCCCAATAGGAAACCAGTCCTTTTTTAAGCATTTGCTATACTTAATCTTGCAAGCTATTCCTCATTCATTCAGCAGATAAGAGGACATTTCTATTGAAGATACTTAAAGATAGAAATAAGATGTGCCTACTTAAAGTATACAAAGAAAATGCAATTTCTTTTCTTTGTAAGTCTTAGAAGAATATTTCTTCTGAGGATTAATAAAAACTTCTTTACTTTGCTCTTACTTCCTGGATTGCAAAAAAACTCTTTAAGATTTTTGTGTTTATCAATCTTCCTTAAAATTTTAAGGGCTTGAGTCCAGTAAGTTGGTTTATGGTTGGACTCAATTCAGCCGAAATTCTATAACCCATATATCAGCCACTGAACTGAAGCCATTGCTGGTTCTTTATTCTATCCTCTGAACTGTAGTCATTTCCATGGTAATTTTCTTATTTTTGTGGTGTGTTTTTTTGAGATTCTGTTTTTGAGCTTCCCATCAAACCAAAAACAGATTTCTCTTTTCCATTCCAGCCCATTCTGTTCTTTTAAGGTGGAGGACAGCTGTGAGGTAGGGCTGGTTTCCGCTGCCTACTAGACTGTCAGCTGCTGGAAGGCTGGGACCAATGAGAGCATCTTTGTTTCCTGGTGCCTGGCAATGTCTAGCATGTAATAGTTGCTTAGTAATTGCGGGTTAAAATGAGTTAAACAGTGAAATGGGAATCCTTTTCTCTATGTTGGCCATCTTCCTATTTCAGACTTTGGATATAACATCTCCCTGTAGTTTACCAAGAATTCTTCTCCACTGTATATGCCATTATTAAGTTAGTAGAATTCCAAACTGAGAATGGGTTGTATGTCAGCAAACTTCTTTTTGTTCAAGATATCCTCTGCCAAACTTTTGAATCAAACCCCAGTCCCAAAATGTTACTAATTCCTAAAGATTGGTGATGGATACATGAAGGTTTATAATATTACTTTCTCTACCTTTATGTATGTAGGAAATTTTGCATAACTTGTTAAAATATGCCTACATAGAATGATACAGTTAAATTAGGATAATGGTGATTTTAAAGGAAGCGGTTAGTATAATGGAGTGCACTCAAATTTTCTAGGCATCATTGCAAAAGAAGCTATTAATATTTTTTTTACCCATAGTGGAGTACTGATTTAAAAGTTTAGTTAGAGCTTGCAAAAGCATTTTAATTTAAATAATGGCTTCTTTGGAAATAATATTTATTCTTTTTCTTCCTATGGAATGCAGTGGCTGGGGGTCTTACAGCAAAGTGGTCAATCTGTTCTAAAATGTGGAAGGAATCTAGGTTGTAATACTGATAGTTTCTAAGGACTTAAATATGAAATGGTACCAATGAGAATATACACTGGAGACTTTAAGCATATATGGTAACTCTGTGTGTATGCATGTGTGTGGCTATATGTTAGATAAATATTTACAGCAAGAGATCTTTCCACTTAAGGGAAATAGGGGAAATGTTAGCTATAGCCATTAAAATTGCAAACATTAATGGCTCAGGAATGTTCAATCAGCAGGTTCCTGTTTCTAGCCCTGCAATTAGACTCTTCTATACAATTGTGTTAATTGAATAACAGGCTTTACAATGTCTTTATCTAGGTTAATATATCCACTTCAAACAGACTGGACAATGTCTTTTTGTGGTAATAGTGATCTTTAGTTTATTGGAATCTTCTTGAAAAATCAAAGTAACCTACACAAGGAAAGGAGGTAAACTTAAGCTAGAATTTTTTGATGTTTGGGATTTTTAGAAGAAAGTGGGATCTAAGTTGTATGGGCCTGTGACTCAGTATCCACTGCTTGCTTGCTACTACCATACGTATTTCTGAAGTTCTCTAGTGACTCAGTTTCCCACTTTGTTTAACATGCAGAGATCATTCAGTTTAGAACTGAACCCACAATTTAGAAATACAAGGATTATTCTTACACTTGCCATCGGTGTTTTTCCTCAAATATGCAATATCTAAAGAAACTGATCCAAACCCCTTGACAAAAAAACCCAAAACAAAACACTTATTCCTACCTGAAATTTAGTTCCTTCTTTTTTGGGAGGAGAATTGGTTTACCATATGTATTCCTATAATAGTGTGAAGATCTAAGAAGCTTCTGAAATTCAGTATTAGCAGAGATAACATGTCCACCTACATAGATGTGAGGATGGGAGCATCAGAGGAGATGTGAATGCATCCTCAAATCAGATGGCAGCTTCCCAGTAAGGTGATGGCTGGCGGGGATGCTGGTCAGATTGGCTACTCCTACACGTGGGATCCACATCCCCAACAGAGTGCGCATGAGGAAGCCACAGCCATCTTCAAGGATTGGAAAAAAAAAAAAAACAACTTGAGTTCTCTCCAAAATCAGAGCTTGGCAGGGTTTTGGACCAGGCATTCAACAATATGAATAGCTCATTTTCAGACGCTGTTCACATCTTATCTGATTTGAATCGATTCAGTATAGTTTCTCCAGAAGACTTTAAAAACTGAGTAAATATTAAGCTGTTCTCACTGTGTTAGCCAAACATAATTAATTTTGCTCTGTATAATCCTAACAAACTAAGATGCTACAGATGGAACATTCTGAGTTCCTCTGACCCACTTCAAATGAAAGTATATGCAACTGAAGCCAATTCCATGACTAGCTGGGCATAGTCAGAAATATTTGTTTTAACATTACTTTACTTCATGTCTCTCTGTTAAGGATATGCCCAACTATCAACCAAGCTAAATTACCCCAAACTACAGCATTCAACTGTTAGTCCTTGTGGGAGGACAATCTTTGATCACAAATCCCTTTGGCCATCCACTCTGTGTTACCAGATCAAAAATAGGGGTATTTATTTCATTTGGCTAAGATTGGAAAATTAAATCAACACATCACCAAACACAAGCTCCAGAAGATGTGGCTCAGACAAGGATCATAGCGCAGTCCCAGAGAAACAGTTTTTTTATGGCACATAAAGTTTTTATTATACCTAAATTCTAAATTTATTTTTAATTCTTTTCAAGTCAGTCAGTGGGAGGATTGCTGGCTGATAGCAAATTGCAGATTGTAAAAATCGTTCCACAGTGAAGCAACATCTTTTTCCACACTGACTATGGTCCAGGTTCTCATAGCCTTGTTCTTACCACACTGGGTCATTGCCAGGTATCTCGGAGTTCGGACAAATCCAGCCAGCTAAGGAAATCCTAAATGATAGTTCTGTCATGATGTTCTTACCCATCTTCCTCCCAGACCCCAAACCATTGGCTTCCTTGCCACTGGGCCAGGATATATCCTTCCCTCCTTCCCTTCTCCAAACAATGACCAGCATTCTGCACAGTTCTTGGCCCATGGTTTGGCTCATACTCCCGGGACCTTGGAATTCATCTAGCAGTGAGGCTCTCATAACCCAAACTTCCTGTGCAGACTTCAAACACACACACAAACACTGGGACCAGAGCTCATGGAGCAAGAAAATAACACAAAGTACACAAACTCTCTCCTCAAACCTGCCAGCAACATCCTAATAAATCCTGCCTTGTTTCCCTGGTGGAAGAAACACTTCTGGGATCACTTCTTCTCTACTTGTGAGATGAAGCATCCTCCAAACCCCAAAAATGTAGCCTAGATTCTTCACAAGCAGCCTCCTTACTAAGCTACAGTTTCTGACATTAAAAGTTACTCTTTGAAGATATTAACAAAATTTCCATTTTTAAGCACCCAATTTTACTTCCCCACAAATCTATTTACTTTCTGCAAAAGCTTACACTCTGATAGAGGATATTTACACACACACATACACATACATACATAATACATACATACATACACGCATACATGTACAGGCTTCCCTGGTGGCTCAGTGGTAAACACTTCGCCTACCAATACAGGAGGTGTGGGTTTGATCCCTGGGTTGCGAAGAGTCCCTGGAAAAGGAAATGGCAACCCAATCCAGTATTCTTGCCTGGGACATCCCAAGGACAGAGGAGCTTGGTGTTCTATAGTCCATGGGGTTGCAAAAGGATTGGACACGGCTTAGCAAGTAGACAACTAAACAGCAACAACACACACACACACACACACACACACACACATACATGAACATCACACAATAAATACACAGGACCCAGGTCTCTTCTTGCAAAGACTTTAAAGAATTGTAGTTGGATTTTCTGCTTAAGGGGTGGAAAAGCCTCCTGGGAAAAGTAAAATTTGAATCCTACTCTAAAAGGATACATTCAACCAATACACACTCAGAAAAAGTTCTTCCTATCTCTGATCATACTTTCTGAGGAAAGAATGTGAACTTTGAAGAAATTTCAGGGATCTGAGGCTGAAAGTCACTGCTTTGAGGAGGAGGGGAACCGAGATTCAGCTGGTCCACACTTTACAAAGCCAGTGCTTGAACAACCAAGGATTGACTGTGCTCACTCATCTCGCTTCTTTCCCGCGTACTTTTTAGCAGCAGCTCTGAGTTCCATAGGCAGAAATTCCATTGAATAGATCTAGTTCTGGCTTTAGACAAGGGAGTCTAAACTTCATTTTTGTTTGTCCTGTTGATGAGTCTGTTCAAAGTCACTGGAATGGCAAGTCAAAGGAAATGTTATGATTTCTCTCTCGTCCACCAGGGTCAAAAGATTTCCCTCCTTTTGCTATGGATGGTGGAGGCTCTCATCAAAAACCCTGAACATTTTCTTCAATTCTGGACCTGTCTTCTGGCTATGTAATGAAATTGTTTCTCTAGAGTTGAAACTCATGACTTACCAAAAAAGTCTCTGGCAAAAGTAAACACACTTTCTATTTTTGGACCAAGAGTAGAAAATGCCATTAGAGCCCAAGTACTCCTAAGAAAATTAAGATCTGTGGGTATCAGGACCTCAAAACAACATGGTATCCAGCAAGTCACTGAGTCATATTTTCCATCAGTAAAAGTTCTTAAAACTTGTGCAAACATTAATTAAACAAAGATCATAGAGCTCCAGACAATTAAAAAAGCATTGGCTCCCAAACATTAAGGATAACTGTGATAAGATGAATAGGTTTGAGCAAGTTTCTTAAAAGTGTGCTGAACCAAACCGTTAGGAACTGGGTGATACCTTTAAAGATACAAAGAGCATGTGTGCCTTGCTCTGGACCAGAGGCCGTGAATGAGTCTTCTTAGGTGGTATGATTTGGGAAGATCTGATAAAAATTCATTTAGTGCTTCTTTTGGAAGAGGTAAAATTTATACCATCAGAGATTCATTATTTGGGGATAGGATATTTGTTATTAATTTTTTAATGAAATGCACATACTCCTGGGAAGCAGTATGACAGCATTAGCAATCACTTGAAATGGCATATCAATAACTTCTCTAGAGGGTGAGAAAAATGAGTCAGAGGGAATGAATTTTGGTGGAAAGATTACTTTTCATTGTGTCAGAAAGGCGCTCAGCAGAGTTAAAATGATGAGCGTAATAAATTCTATTAAGAAGAATCCTAGATCACCAAAAATTTAACAAAAAGTAATAAACCTCTAATGATTTCCTCTATCCCTCAGATTATAATACCCATCCAAATCTCCTTCAGCAAAGACTTTGGATGATTGTAATCAGGTTGTTTTAACTGCATTATCTACATATATTATTAATACAGATCATGCATGGGCATATATACAGTTTTATAACATGCAAGCCTGTGGGCTTCTCCCTTAGTATGTTTCCACCCTTCCCTACCCCAGACAAAGGATAAGATAACCAACCAGCCACTCAACCCTTCTGGAGGCATTACAGCCGTTATAGACTCGTTCATAACAACTGCTCAAAACTCCAATTTTCCTGCCCATTTTGCTCCTGTTTTTTGTGCCTCCTTTCTTCCAGTTCAGCTCAGCCCTAACTGGAAATTGAGCCACATGTTTGCTCTTGCCTCTGTATTTTGAAGGTGAATTTTTTTTCTTTGGTTCTGTTTTAGACCTGATTTAAGTTCACCATCCAACAATTTTGCTTCCTGAGCGCTGGGTAAAATCTCTACAAAACACAGTTTGGCTTCAACCTTGGGCTGAGGGGCTCTGGGGAGGCAGCATCCTAGGAGCCCTTACTGATGCACCTCCGCTGCTGTGGCCAGTGTGTGTTCCGTTTCATATTCCCATGATGTCCTCTTCCCACAGAGAAGGAATGATGGAGATCTTCACTTCCAGTTAATGTCAGCCCAAAGAATCTTGGAGAACTTATAGCAGAGAAGGTTATAGTAACATTTTAATGGCATTTATTTGTCTATCTTCACCCTAATTACAAAAATAGCAGGTCACTGGAGAAAATCTGTAAAGTGAAAAAAAGATAATCTAAAAGTATCCATAATGCTATCTCCTAGACATAATATCTGTTAACATTTTCGTTTATACATTTCCAATATTATTTCTTATATCTAAGTATGTTTGCATAGCAAAATTAGTCACACTAATAATTCTGTTTTCACTTAATTTTATCTAATATATTCAATTACTATTTCCTTTATCTTTAACTGATTATATTAAATTTGAAAATCTTATAAAACTTCATGAATTCAATAGAATGGAAATCTGGCTGTGAATAAATATGACAGATGCAATTAAACAAATAAGTAAGTCTACTAGAGATAACTGTAAAGCACAGTAGAAACATGACTTAGTGATCTAGACTTTTCAGGCAGTGCCACTTATGGGTAGCAATCTTCAGACCATAAGACAGAGCCTCTCTCTATAGCATTGAACTTGGAGTCAAATACCCTAGTATGAGTTGAAATCAGTGGTACATCCTTCAACAAATTCCCTGGGCTTTCTTTTTTAATTTTGGAATATTGGAATGTAGTTGAATAGCAATGTTAGTTTCAGGTATACACAGGATGATTCAGTTTTATATATATATATATATATATATATATATACACACATATATACATATATACATACACACACATGTATCTGTTTTGTTTTTCAAATTCTTTTCCCATTTTGGTTATTACAGAGTATTGAGCAGAGTTCCTGTGCTGTATAGTAGATCCTTGTTGGCTATCTGTTTTAAATATAGCATTGTGCACATGTCAATCCCAAACTCCCAATCTGTCTCTCCCTGCAACCATCCTTCCCCCTGGTAACCATAAGTTCATTCTCTAAGTCTGTGAGTCTGTTTCTGTTTTGTAAATGAGATCATTTTTTAAATTCTGCATATAAGCAATATCATTATATTTGTCTTTTTCTGCCTGACTTACTTCACTTAGTATGATAATCTCCAGGTGCAACCACATTTCTGCAAATGGCATTCTTTCATTCTTTCTTATGGCTGAGTAAGATTCCACTGTGTAATTGTACCACATCTTCCTTATCCATTCATCTGTTGATGGTTTCTCCCGGATCTTGGCCATTGTAAACAGTTCTGCAGTGATCATTGGAGTGCATGTATCCTTTTGAACGATGATTTTCTCTGGATATATGCCCAGCGATGGGATTGCAGGATCATGTGGTAGCTCTATTTTTAGTTTCTTAAGGAACCTCCATACTGTTCTCCATAGTGGCTGCACCAATTTACATTCCCACCTACAGTGTAGGAGGGTTCCCTTTTCTCTACACCCTCTCCAGCATTTATTGTTTGTAGATTTTTTTTGATGATAGCTGTTTTTACTGGTGTGCAGTGGTATCTCACTGTAGTTTTGATTTGTATTTCCTTAATAATTAACAATGTTGAGCATCTTTCCATGTGTTGGTTGGCCATCTGTATGTCTTCTCTGGAAACATCTCTGTAGATCTTCAGCCCATTTTTGATTGGGTTGTTTTTTGGATATTTAGCCACCAGTGCTGTTTGTAAGTTTTGGAGATTAATCCTTTGTTGGTCATATCATTTGCAAATGTTTTCTGCCATTCTGTGATTGTCTTTCCATTTTGTTTATAGTTTCCTTTGCAAGCAAAAGTTTTTGAGTTTAATTAGGTCCTGTTTGTTTATTTTTATTTTTATTTCCATTACTCTAGAAGACAGATTGAAANTGCATTTATGTCAAAGTGTTCTGCCTACATTTTCCTCTAAGAGTTTTATAGTATCCAGTCTTACATTTAGGTCCATTTTGAGTTTATTTTAATCCATTTTGAGTTTATTTGTGTTTGATGTTAAAGAATGTTCCTATTTCATTTTTTTACATATAGCTGTCCAGTTTTCCCAACACCACTGATTGAAGAGATTGTCTTTTTTTCATTTATCTAGTCTTGCCTTCTTTGTCATAGTTCAATTGACCATAGGTCTATGGGTCTATTTCTGGGCTTTCTGTCCTGTTTTGACATGTATTTCTGTTTTTATTTGTGCCAGTTCTGTACTGTTCTGATTACTATAGCTTTGTAGTATAGTCTGCAGTCTGAAGTCAGGGAGACAGATTGCTCCAGCTCCATTTTTTTCTTTCTAAAGATTTCTTTGGCTATTCAGGGTCTTTCATGTTTCAAAAAAATTTTAAGATATTTTTGTTCTAGTTCTGTGAAAAATTAGTAATTTGATAGGGATTGCACTGAATCTGTGGATTGCCTTGGGTAGTATAGTCATTCTGACAACATTGATTGTTCCTGTCCAAAAAAGTATATTTTTCCATTTGCTTATGTCATCTTTGATTTCTTTATCAGCATCTTATAGTTTTCAGAGTACAGAACTTTTGCCCCCTCAGGTAGGTTTATTCCTAGGTATTTTATTCTTTATGCTGCTGCTGCTGCTAAGTCACTGCAGTCATGTCCAACTCTGTGCTACCCCATAGACGGCAACCCACCAGGCTCTGCCATTCCTGGGATTCTCCAGGCAAGAACACTGGAGTGGGGTGCCATTGCCGTCTCTGTTATTCTTTATAATGTGATAGTAAATGGTATTGTTTCTTTAATTTCTTTTTCTGATCTTTCATTGTTAGTGTATAGAAATACAATAGATTTCTATGTATTTATTTTGGATCCTGAAACTTTACTGAATTCATTGATGAGCTCTAGTAGTTTTCTGGTAACATCTTTAGGATTTTTCATGTGTAGTAACATGTCATCTGCAAACAGTAACAGTTTTTGCTTCTCCTTTTCCAATTTGGCTTCTCTTTATTTCATTTTCTTCTCTGAGTGTCATGGCTAGGACTTCCAAAACTATGATGAATAAAAGTGTCAAGAATGGACATTCTTGTCTTGTTTCTGATCTTAGAGGAAATGCTTTCAGCTTTTCACTGTTGGGTATGATGTTAGCTGATGGTTTATCATATAAAGCTTTTATTATGTTCAGGTTTGTTGGTTCATTCTTTTATGCCCACTTTCTGGAGCAAGTGACTGTAATTTCCTTCTTCTTCTTCCTTTTTTTTTTTTTTTGGTGGTATTCATTCATAATTTTCTCGTTTCCAGTTGTGGCCTTTTCTCTACCTAGAAAGGTTCCTTTAGCATTTGTTGCAAAGTTGATCTGGTGGTGCTGAATTCTCTTAATTTTTGCTCTTCTGTAAAGCTGTTAATTTCTCTGTCAAATCTGAATGAGAACCTTCCTGGTTATTCTTGGTTGTAGATTATTCCCTTTCATTGTTTTAAATATATTGTGCCACTCCCTTCTGACCTTCAGAGTTTCTATTAAACAGTTGGCTGATAATTTTATGGGAGTTCTCCTATATATTATCTGTTGCTTTTTCCTTGTTGCTTTTATTATAATATTTTGTCTTTGTCTTTAATTTTTGTCAGTTTGATATCTATGTCTAGGCATGTGCCTCCTCAGGTTTATCCTGCCTAAGTCTCTGTGCTTCCTGGAGTCGGCTGACTGTTTGCTTTTCCATATTAGGAATGTTTTCAGTTATTACCTCTTCAATATTTTCTCAAGTCCTTTCTCTCTCTCTCTTCCTTCTGACATCTCTATAATGTGAAGTTTAAATATAAAACTCTCTGTGTGGAAGAAAAAAATTAAATAAAATAAACTAACAAGCTAAATAAAATGAACTTTTATTATAAGACGGATTTAGAAAATGACCTAAACCTAAAACTGGGTGTTCCTCCACAAACAGCATCAAACACTAGCCTCCTAATCACCAATTTGTATGTGTGGAGTGGAGGAAAGGGATCTAGAAAACCATGGAATATGAAAAAAGTGAGAAATCTGGGGCACTCCACCCTACTTCAGTTCAGTCCAGTCACTCACTTAGTCCAGCTCTTTGCGACCCCATGGACTGCAGCACACCTGGCTTCCCAGTCCATCACCAACTCCCGGCACTTGCTTAAGCTCATGTCCATTGAGTTACTGATGCCATCCAACCATCTCTCATCCTCTGTCATCCCCTTCTTTTCCTGCCTTCAATCTTTCCCAGTATCAGGGGCTTTTCCAATGAGTCAATTCTTCACATCAGGTGGCCAAAGTATTGGAGCTTCAGGTGCAGCATCAGTCCTTCCAGTGAATATTCAGGACTGGTCTCCTTTAGAATGGACTGATTGGATCTCCTTGCAGTCCAAGGGACTCTCAAGAGTCTTCTCCAACACCACAGTTTAAAAGCATCAGTTCTTCAGTGCTCAGCTTTCTTTATAGTCCAACTCTCACGTCCATAAATGACTACTGGAAAAACCATAGCTTTGACTAGATGGATCTTTATCTAGTCCACTAGACCACTCTACTTAGAAGGCTATAAAACAAATTTAAGTAGATTCCACTGTATATTACAGACTAAAATTAATGCATTTGTGGTGACAATTACCTATTGTCTTATGCTCTTCTCTGATGTGCATTAATTTTGGTGCTGATTCTCAAATAAATCATGAGCCCGATGAAGGGAAGGTATGCTTAGTAACATCTGTGGGTCCCATTAGTCTCATCACAACAGAAGGAGCTCATTAAAACCTGCTGATCCAAGATACACAAAGGGCTCTTAAAGTAAACAATAGGAAAATAAACAACCCAGTTTAAAAATGTGCAAAAGATATGAATAGGCACCTCACCAAAAAGATACACACATAACAAGAAAGCATATGAAAAGATGCTCAATACTGTGTGTTCTTAAAGTTCAGTCGCTAAGCTTTGTGACCCAGTGTACTGTTGCACGCCAGGCTCTCTGTCCTCCACTGTCTCCCAGAATTTGCTCAAATTCATGTCTATTGAGTCAGTAATGCTATCTAACCATCTCATCTCTGCAAAGCAATGAAGACAAAAGGAGACGGGAGTGATGGTATGTCTTTGTGGTGGTGGTTGTTCAGTCTCTCGGTCATGTCCAACTCTTTGTGACCCCATGGACTGCAGCACACCAGGCAGCCCTGTGCTTTACTATCTCCTGGAGTTTGTTCAAACTCGTGTCCATTGAGTCACTGATGCCATCCAACCATCTCATTCTCTGTAACTCCCTTCTCCTCCTACCCTCAGTCTTTCCCAGCACCAGGATCTTTTCCAATGAGTCGGTTCTTGCACCAAGTGGCCAAAGTATGGGAACTTCAGATTCAGCATCAGTCCTCCAATGGACATTCAGGGTTGATTTCCTTCAGGAGTGACTCATTTGGTCTCTTTGTTGTGCACAGGACTCTCAAGAGTCTTCTCCAGCACAACAAAAGCATCAGTTCTTCACCGCTCAGCCTTCTTTATGGTCCAACTCTCACAGCCATACAAGACTACTGGAAAAACCATGGCTTTGACTAGACAGACCTTTGTCGGCAAAGTAAAGTCTCTGCTTTTTGATACCCTGTTTAGGTTTGTCATAGCTTTTATTCCAAAGAGCAAGTGTCTAATGTCATGGCTGCAGTGATTTTGGAGCCCAAGAGAATAGCCGGTCACTGTTTCCATTTTTCCTCCGTCTATTTGCCATGAAAGTGATAGGACTGGGTGCAGTGATCTTAGTTTTGTGAATGATGAGTTTTAAGCCAGCTTTTTCACTCTCCTCTTTTACCTTCATCAAGAGGTTCTTTAATTTCTCTACACTTTCTTCCATTAGGGTGGTATCATCTGCAAATCTGAGGCTATTGATATTTCTCCCGGCAATCTTGATTCCAGCCTGTGCTTTATCCAGCCTGGCATTTCATATGATGTACTCTGCATATAAGTTAAATAAACAGGGTGACAATATACAGCCTTGATGCACTCCTTTCCCAATTTGAAACCAGTCTGTTTTTCCATGTCCAGTTCTAACTGTTGTTTCTTGACCTGAATACAGGTTTCTCAGGAGACAGGTAAGGTGGTCTGGTATTCCCATCTCTTGAAGAATTTTCCACAGTTTGTTGTGATCCACACAGTCAAAGACTTTAGTGTAGTCAATGAAGCAGAAATAGATGTTTTTCTGGAACTCTCTTGCTTTTTCAAAGATCCAGTGGATGTTGGCAATTTGACCTCTGGTTCCTTTGCCTTTTCTAAATCCAGCTGAAAATTCTCAGTTCACATACTGTTGAAATCTAGCTTGGAGGACTTTGAGCATGACCTTGCTATGAGTGCAACTGTTCAGTAGTTTGAACATTCTTTGGCATCACCCTTCCTTGGGATTGAAATGAAAACTGACCTTTTCCAGTCCTGTTGCCACTGCTGAGCTTTGGGAATTGCAAATTAAAACTACAATGAGATACCACTCTGCTCCTGTGAGAATGGCCCAGATCCACAGCACCAAATGCTGTTGAAGATGTGGAATACAGGAACTCATTCATTGCTGGTGGAAATGCAAAATGCCAGGGCCACTTGGCAAGACAGATTGACAGGTTCTTACATAACT
This sequence comes from Redunca redunca, assembly GCA_006410935.1. Classification (NCBI taxonomy): domain Eukaryota; kingdom Metazoa; phylum Chordata; class Mammalia; order Artiodactyla; family Bovidae; genus Redunca; species Redunca redunca. The sequence goes on along the minus strand of SJYQ01091758.1, from coordinate 195,349 downwards.
AAAAATATTCCTACCATATGATCCACAATACATTCCTTGATATTTATGCAAATGAGTTGAAAACTTATGTCCACATAAAAACCAGTACACTAATGTTTATAGCAGCTTTATTTGTAATTGCCAAAACTTGAAAGCAGTCAAGATGTGCTTCAGTAGATAAACAAACTGTGGTATATTCATGTAACGGAATATTATTTGGGTATTAAAAGAAATGAGTTGCCAAACCACAAAAGAACTGGAAGATCCTTAAATGCATACAGTTAAGTGAAACAAGTCAGTTTGAAAAGGCTACATGCTATACAATTCTAACTATAGAACATTCTGGATAAGGCAAATCTTAGAGTAAAAAGGTGGTTGTCAGAGTTCAGGGGAAGGGAAGGAGAGAAGAGGGGATGAAGAGATAGAACACATGGGATTCTTTACAGCAGTGGAACGACTCTATATGATTCTGTAATGATAGGCACATGTCAAAGCACATTTGCAAAATCCATAGAACAGTACAACACAAAGCGTGAACCCTAATGTAAATTATGCACTTTATTTCACATAATACATTAATACCATTCACCAATTGCAGCAAATATACTGGCAAGATGTTAATAGGGAAAACTGGGGGGCAGGGATGGGAGGATATGGCACACTCTGTTTTCTCTACACTTTTTCTGTAAGGGTAAAACTGATCTAAAAAATGAAGTCTGTTAGTTAATCTCTCTTTTATTTTTAATTCATGGTGATTGATTGGTTTCTTTTAATTGTAAGAAATGTATCCTCTGAAGAGATAGTTACTTTTTCCTAGTAGGCACTGCAACTGACAATTAGAACAGTGAGGAGTCTTCCCACTGAATACCAAGTGCACAGACAGTATGGAATATGAATTTATGGAGCTGTCTGCAAGTCAAGTCTCTTCTTCAGAGCCTTGATCTTTACTAAAATAAAATCCACTGGAAATTTCACATGCCATGAAAGCAAAATTGTTCCTCCCCATTACCTCCCAGGGGAAGTGCCCTTGTGCCCTTGAGCGCAGACACAGACAGGGAGGCCAATTAAATAGACCCCTTGCTCTCCTCCTGGGAGTCTTGGAGTTGCACAGAATCATAACTTCCCAGCCAGCTAAAAAGGCCTTTCTACCAAGCTAAGGGCATTTTAATGTATTTGCCTTATTAATCTTTGAACCCTTACTAAATGCCATGTGCATTAAATGGACCAGAGATGTGAGAGCTGAGAGGAGAATATTCTGGGTTGTATGGAGTCAGCGTGGAAAAAATAAATGAGGTAGAGAAAGGTGGAAGGAGAGAGAGAAAGACAGAGGGACAGAGAGCAAGAGAGAGAATCTTTTCCAAAATCACAAAGCATAGATGTTTATGGGTTTTTTTTGTTTATCTTTTTTCAAATTGGCTTCTTTTATTATTATTATTTACTTTACTTTACAATATTGTATTGGTTCTGCCATACATTGACTTGAATCTGCCATGGGTGTACATGTGTTCCCCATCCTGAACCCCACTTCCACCTCCCTCCCCATCCCATCCCTCTGGGTCATCCCAGTGCACTAGCCCCGAGCACCCTGTATCATGTATCAAACTTGGACTGGTGATTCGTTTCCCATATGATAATTTACATGTTTCAGTGCCATTTTCCTATATCATCCCACCCTCGCCCTCTCCCACAGAGTCCAAAAGATTGTTCTATACATCTGTATCTCTTTTGCTGTCTCACATACAGGGTTATCGTTACCATCTTTCTAAATTCCATATATATGCGTTACTATACTGTATTGGTGTTTTTCTTTCTGCCTTACTTCACTCTGTATAATAGGCTCTAGTTTCATCCACCTCGTTAGAACTGTTACAAATGTATTCTTTTTAATGGCTGAGTAATATTCCATTTTGTATATGTACCATAGCTTTCTTATCCATTTGTCTGCTGAGGGACATCTAGGTTGCAAGCATAGATGTTTAAATACAACCATACCCACCATGATTTGAACTCCAAATTTTACACATGGAAATGTAGAGTCACCTTCATATATGGAAAAAGACAGTTCATGGGAAGAACTGATATATTATCCCTTTGTTTTCATATTCATTCTCTTATTTTTGCTGTTTTTCTCACCCATCTCCCCTAAGCTAGTATACTTTTCTAAAATTTTCCCTGTGATCACCATAAAATTCTAATTAATTAGAAAGCATTTTCCCTTCTCTAAACCCTTTCTCAGAGCTCACATTTTCTATTAAAACTTTCCAGAGGACAAATTCCTATTTGATTCATTGTGCTATTTAAGGTATCCTGATACTATAGCTAACTGGCACCAAGCATCAAAAGAAGACTTGGAGATTCGCAATAAAATGAGAGCATGAAAGCAGGAAAGAAATGTACAGGTCCTAAAGACTAATTTCCTCTTTTTTTTTTTTTTTAATATATTAAGAAACTGGGACCTGAAAGTTTCCTTCCTTGGTATCTTCCAAGGAAGATACCTTCCTCAGTTTCCCATAGCAGCAGATCTAGGACAAGAACCCAAGTTTATCAGAATCTTTTTTCCCTTATCTTTAGGGTAGTAGTACCCTTTAAGCTGAATACAAATTTTGTTTCAGTCCTGTTTTAGTTTCAAAAAGCATTATTTTTAAGTATAAAAACACAGTTATTCATTCATTCACTCTATAATATGGTTGAAGGCACACACTGTTCTAGCACCACACTGGTCCTGGCAATACAGAAATCAATGGAACAGACAACATCTTCAGCATCTTTATTATAAAAAAAAGACAAAAGGAAGGGGGTAGGCAGTGGATAAAAATATAAATTGCACTCAGATCTTGTTCTTATGGAATTTAGAATCAGTCACAGGATACATGGAGGGGTACAGAGGAAGTAAAATTAAGGGAAATTAAAGTTAAAAGTTAAAGAAAATAAAATTAAGTAAAATTAAAGAGATCCCGAGAGTCAGGTCAAGAAATGGTAAAGTGAAGTTGCTCAGTCGTGTCTGACTCTTTGTGACCCGTGGACTGTAGCCCACCAAGCCTCTCCGTCCATGGGATTCTCTAGGTGAGAATACTGGAGTGGGTTGCCATTTCCTTCCTGGATCAGGGCAACACCACCCTGCTCTACACCAGCCATCCTCCTGGCCATGGCCTTCACCGACTCTGCCCCTCACATCACAGCAGCATGTAGTTTGGCAGTTATTTTAAGAAAGACATAAGTCCCCTGTTCCAAAGGCTCTCTAATCTAAAATGCCCATCACTGATATCATTTCAGAAAAGAGGTGTGTGTTGAGTAGAGTCATTTTTAACTCAAGGGCCCCCTGAAATGCCAATGTGAGTCAGATTTAAAGATTCAGTGGCCACACCCATGAAAAGTAGTGTCAAGATGCAGTCCTTGCTGAGTCCTCAAGTTGGAGGGAGCTTCCAAACCCTTCCTCAAGTGGAGTTATCTTACATAAAGGACAAAACTCCATGAGTAGTAATTAAACTAGTTTTATTTCCTATAGTAAGGGTTGCAAATATTTCTGTAAAGGGCCAGAGAACAAACATTTTAAGTTTGGTGGGCAGTACAATCTCAAAGGCAACTATGCAACTCTGCCACTATAGACAAAATTTAAATGAATGATCTTGGCCATGTTCCAGTAAAATCTCAGTTGTAAGCCAGGTTGACTACAGCCCAGGTCCAAACCCTTACCATTTCTTCTCCTGTCTCCCAGAATGCTTTTCAAACTGGTCTGCCTTTCCTATTAAATTGACCCTCTTCACTGCACAAGAAGAAATTCTCTGAAACACAGAACTTAGTCCATGACTTCTCTGCTTGAAACAGGCAATGGACTAGATTTAGCCTACTGGCAAGATTTGCTCTTATCCCAACCCCACTTCTCCATTTCCCATCCTGTAAGAATCACTGTTTGTATACTTTTCCCACAAGGACATTTTTGCAGTACGTTACCCCATTCACCCTGAACGTGTAAAAATCTGAAATTTCAATAGAGTTGCTATTCTTGTTTTCTCATTCTTTGCTTTTTATGAAGCTGATAAATACTACCTTTCTTAGAAAGTAAATGTTGAATTTTGTTTGATTTTTAAGCATCTTAAATAGTAGCAAGTAATATAAATTTATAGCATTTAAAATTGGAAGGGGATTTAGAGATCTGCTGCTAAGTCACTTCAGTCGTGTCCAACTCTGTGCGACCCCATAGATGGCAGCCCACCAGGCTCCCCCGTCCCTGGGATTCTCCAGGCAAGAACACTGGAGTGGGTTGCCATTTCCTTCTCCAATGCATGAAAGTGAAAGGTGAAAGTGAAGTTGCTCAGTCGTGTCTGACTCTTAGCGACCCCATGGACTGCAGCCTACCAGGCTCCTCCAACCATAGGATTTTCCAGGCAAGAGTACTGGAGTGCGGTGCCATTGCCTTCTCCATTTAGAGATCTACTAACCCAATACCCTTTCTTGGCATAAGGATCTGAAGCTACAGAGACAAAGGGACTTGCTCAAGGTCTTAGATCCTGACTGACTGTGCAAATTGTGTATACAGCTTGTGCATCATGAGGGGCACCCTGTTTGGGGTTTGTCCCTCTATGCAACCACTCTCATATAGACATGCTCTGACATTCTTTTCCTTGATTTTTTTAACTTCAACTTGAAAAATAACAATAATCTCCCAAAAAGCCTCAAAAAAAAGCACATTCTGATGGCAATCCAAACCCGTTAGCAAATCATCCTGACTGAGGACTATGGTCAAGAGATTCCACTTGCCAAGCAGACACACACAGGTATTAGCTGGAGCCTGGGAGCACCTCTGAAGTTCCTGTTCTGCAGGATATGTGATGTAAAGATATACTGATTTATATCAGTTTCTTCAGGAAATCCATCTTCTCTCCTAGAACTATCAGAAATAATTTGTCTATTATCTTAAAATTGTATTCTTCAGACAAGACTTCCAGTACTGTCCAAGCTAACTGAGCTTTGTAGTGAAAGTTGCTCAGTCATTTCTGACTCTTTGTGACCCCTTGGACTATACATTCCTTGGAATTTTCCAGGCCAGAATACTGGAGTGGGTAGCTGTTTCCTTCTCTAGCAGATCTTCCCAACCCAGGGATCAAACCCAGGTCTCCTGCATTACAGGCAGATTCTTTACTAGCTGAGCCACCAGCGAAGCCCAGAAATGCCTGTACATTGTCCAAGAAACTGTAAGCCATGTTAACATCCATTGGAGTGGAATGAATACCAAACTAGAGGAAAAAATGCCAGGAAAACGAATATTTCCCGTGTCACCATTTCCATTCTTCTACTTCCATCTTTTCTCCAGGATCTCCATTTTTCAACAAGGCCCAGACAGATAGAGTAGCAATGTCATACACTAGTTTTGAATTTAAATATTCAAGATGGACTATTTAGGCCTGCAATGAAAAATTTTTTGAATGCAAGTCATAAAAATGAATTATGCAGTGTCCATGACTGACTCATTCAGCAATGGTTCCCAGAGAGAGGCCAGATTCACTGTATTCTGTCTTGATGTCCTTCCACTTAGCATTATGTCTACTTGGCATCTTTGCATTTCCATATTCTGAAATCTTTTTATGCACATTCTGTTTCATCACACAAAAAGATCACAAACTCTTTATCAGTTGGTGTTGTCTTTTATTTCTGTTTTACTTTGTATATTTATTTCCTTTCCTTTACTAGAATTAATTTAGCCCCATAGCTAGTCGAGAGGACTGAGGCAATTCAAAAGAATAAGCTCTCTTCTGGGATAGAGTAAGATGGTTCCAAAGACTTATAAACTCAGGAAGGTCCTTGGGTTTCTACCTCCTAACTTTGCTTATTAGATGCCAAGCACTACATAAGTGGTTTGTGTGAATTATGTCATTTAATCCTCCAACAACTCTATGAGATAAGCATATAATTATTTCCGTTTTACAGACAGGGTAAGGCTTTACATAAGGCTTTGGGTGGTTAAATAAACTGCCCAAGTTGACAAAACTAATAAGCGGGGAGACCAAAAGTTCCAACCTATTTTGTCAGCCAACAGAGCACAGACTCTTAAACACTATGCAAACCCTTTTAGTTTGCCAAATGATGCCAGAATAATTTTTTCCTTCAAAAATGCAAATCAGATTACATTACTCTTCTGCTGTGAACTCTTGAATAGCTTTTTATGTAGACTATGTGTACAGGACTTTATTCAAAATGCATTTTCCATAGAATAGCATTTAAAAGCCTCTATTCTCTCCCTCTTTCCTACCTTATATCTTCTCACCTATTCTCCTGGCTTGCACCTTATGTACCAATCTGCTTGCTTCTAAATAGGATGAGTTACTTCACTCATACTGTTTTGCTCATAAAGCAGACACTGCTTGGAAAACCTCTACCAGTCTGCCTGGGAGATACTTACTCATTAGCATTTGATTCACTATCATTTCCTCTTAAAGATTTTTTTTTAACTTCTCCCAGTTTCCTTCCTTCAACCCCATTTTCATCTTTTGCAGACTTTTGTCATGGTGACTAAAATACATCATTGTACTTCTTGGCTTACAAATATATCCAAATACCTCTGTTAAAGCAGGCCTTAAACCTTATTTATCTTCTATCCCTAGTGCCTATTGTAGGTGCCTACAGTAGGTATTTACTTATAGGAGCAACCGAAAGCTACCATTTGTTGAGCATATGGTATGTGCCCAGTTTGCATATGTTTGTGAACCATATGTCTGTATAAATGTCTCTGCATATGTGTGCGTATTATCACTCCCCTACAGATAAGGAAGCTCTTGTAGCTTGATTGTAGCTTGGAGAGGTTATGAGACAGAGTTGGAATTTGAACCCAGCTTTGACTGACTTCAAAGAGGAAAAGAAGGAAGGAGGAAAAGTAGAAGGAAGAGATACATAATTTTATTTTATTTTATTTTTTAAACTAGTACCTGTTTATTGTAAATCAAAACATTATCACAAATAAGATTACCTGTACTTGATAGTATACATGTTTCAATGCCATTCTTCCGTCTCATCCCAGGGTGGGATGAGATGGGATACATAATTTTAAATGAATGAATAGAAGTGCTCTGCATGAGATCCAGCAGCAAAATCACCCCCAGCAAAATGTGAACAGCATATTTTGAGATAAGGATAGCAGAATCAGGGGATCTTTCTTGGATGCTAAACCAGTAGTACCCTTTTTGGGGAGAAAATTCAAAGTGAAAATTCCTGCTGCCCCAGACCTGTTTCCCAATCCCACTGCCAGGAATAAAATGGAAAAGAAAAAAGAGAAACCTTTAAGAATCACAGTTCTTCCTTTTTAACAGACTGTCATTCTCTCTCAACAAATAAAAAATGCAAACCTTTATAGTGAACTACACTGGAAGGACGGATGCTGAAGCTGAAACTCCAATACTTTGGCCACCTGATGCGAAGAACTGACTCATTTGGAAAGATCCTGTTGCTGGGAAAGATTGAAGGCAGGAGGAGAAGGGGATGACAAAGGATGAGAGATGGTTGAATGGCATCACCATCCAACTCATGACTCAATGGACATGAGTTTGAGTAAACCCCAGGAGTCAGTGATGGACAAGGAGGCCTGGCGTGCTGCAGTCCATGGGGTCACAAAGAGTCGGACACGACTGATCGACTAAACTGAACTGAACTGAACAGCTAGTAAAGAAGTTCCTTAACCATAAAAAAAAACCCTTGTCCTCAACTGTGTAAACAGTCCCTTTAAATTAGTGTAAAATTATTCTAATTTAAGTGTACCATCTGTTTCCTGCTAGGAATCTGATTGATGCAGATAGGAACATATAATTCCCAGGAAAAGAAATCTATCTGGACAAAAAAAATATATGAATATGAAAATACACATTACAACAGCAATGGGATAATGTGTCCTACCTATTGGATTGGGAGCAATTTCCAAGTTTGGTAATACCAAGTTTAACCAGAATTTGGGAAGAAGGAAGCTGGCAACTCTCACTGGAAGGATTATTTGGTACACCAGCTTTGAAGAACAGTTTGGCATTGCACAGTAAAGTTGAAGCTGTACCTTCACTCTACCCTAGAAATTCCACCCCTGAGTATATGCTTTAGAGAAATTCTTGCACAGGCGCACAAGCAGACATGCATGAAATGTTCATTGGAGCATCATTTGTCATAATTTAAAATGGAAATAGCCTCCATGGCCATCAAACAGGTGAATAACTAAGCAAATTATAGGATAGCCATACTCTGAGGTTCTATATGACAGTTGAAATGAATGGATTAGAATTCCATTCTATATTATCAGTATGCATGAGTCTCAGAATCAGCCATTTAAGAGCAAGAAGCAAGATGCAGACTGATATAAACATTTTGACATTATTTATGTAAAATTTTTAAATGCAAGAAATAATATTATTTTGCTAAAGGGTACATTTTCATGGAATTAGTGCATTATAATGTGGATAGAACTAATATTCACCAACCTCAAAGTAGGAGTTAACTCTAAGAAGGAGGAGGGGAAACTGATCATTTTTAACTTTAAAAAATCTGAAATAACTACTACAAAATGTTGATTATTAATTTGGGGACTTCCCTGGTGGCCCAGTGGTTAAGAATTCACCTTGTGATATAGGGGATGTGAGTTTAATCCCTGTTCAGGGAACTAAGATCCACATGCCTCAGAGCAAGGAAGCCCGCAAGCCACAATTAGAGAGCCTGCATCACAAAGAAAGATGCCACATGACGCAATGAAGATCTGCGTGCCATAAATAGGACCCGACACAGCCAAATAAATAAATCAATTATTTAGAACATTGTTACCTTGGAGTGATAAGTACCTGGAGTTTTGCTATGTTAATATCTGTTTTGTTCAATATGAACATTTTTTTAAATAAAAATATTTAATATCACTAGCAGTAATAGACTGCTAGTTAATGACAGAGTATGAACCCAGGTCAAGTTAAATTAATTAACCAAGGAGGCCATTGGACTGGGGGGCTCTAATGCCTTGGTGCCCAAATTAAGCAAGCCAACTTCTCAGCCTATACCACCTCCAGGTTAGGAAATCCAGCCTAAGGACAATCAATCACAAACAGTCCACTAGGCTTTTGACTATAGCCAATCGGTATTTTCCTTGCTTTGCTTCTGCCTTTCCTCTGTGAAAGTCTTCTCCCAAGCTCCTGTTGGTAGATCTCTCAACCACGTCCAGTTTGGCACAGCCCAACTAGAGTCAACTTCTCCTCAAACAGATTTAAAAGTTTTAATTCTGATTCATCTTTTAACAGTCATATGACACCTATGTCAATGTTCTTCCAAGATCTCGTACCCCTTCTCCAAGTAAAAATCAGAAGGAAAATCACTTAGTGCTTGCCCAGTAAAACTCCCAGTATGTTCTTCTTTTCTCTCTATAAATGTTATGCAAGTTATTGTTTACTTATTACTTTATAATATTTATAGCAACAAAAAATAAGAAATAAATGTAAATGTTTCCATCATTCCTGTTATCTGATGGGAGAAAAGGAAACTGTTATTTTGTAGAAAGCATCTCCGAACTGAACAACAAACCCCTATTCCAAAATCACCTTACTCTTCGTGTTTCTTCCGAGCTGATTGTCGGGACAGGTGGACTGGTTTGTAGCATAGTTGAGTTGCTAAAGGACGTTCTCCATAACTTTTCTCACCAGTTTAATTTCACACATAAAAAGAGAAGGGCTGCTGTTGCAGGCAAATGTTTGCAGCTTCTCCCCATCCAGACTAGCCACACCTGAGATTGCCTCTGGGTTATAGCAAGAGCCATGACCAGCTCCCCTTCCTCCTCCGTCATCTTTTCTGTAATCCCACCTCCCTATGTTGCTCTTGCTGGCTGGTGTTTGATTTTCTCCTAGCCCTCTTCTGTGCCCTTCTATATGATGTCTTAATCACCACCACAAAATGAGATTCCGTGTCAACATGTAAGTGGAATAGGGGCACCCCTAACCAATTGTTGGTGGTCATTGCCCCTCTGAGAGTGACCCAGGATGACACCTAGAACGATATCACACCTCTGTGGCAGAAGGTAACCCATACTGTGAGTCATGCTGAGTCTCAGAAGAAAGTCACAGAGTGTGGGGCCATCTAGGTGAGGTCAGTGTCCAAAGGGGAATGTCAGACTCTGACATCATCAGAGCTAGAGACACTTGGAGAGTTGAACAGAGATGGAGGTGGCAGTGCCGTGTGGCTAGATGAGTTATCCATTTTAAACCAGGATACCAGGAAGTGGCTGGACTATCAGAGGCAAGAATGAAAAGCTCATCGGGTTCTGGGCTGCCTTGGATTCACAGCACAACTACACCTCAAGAAGGAAAACAGAGTGGGTGCAACTCAGGAAACCAAGGCAGAAGATAGTGAGCTGTATAGGCTGGAATATGGTCAAGGAGGTGGATTAATGAGTGATGGCTGTGGGGCACCAAGGGTTCATCCCTAACACAAGGACTGTGGGCTCAAGGAAGTCAGACTAATTCTGACTCCACCCATGGAGAGGCCAAGTCAACCGATAACCTTCCTGCCTGGGTCAGGGATTGTTCAACCCCAGGGAAAGATTGTGCCTTCAGGGAAGATTCTCAGGGCAGCTGCCTGAGAGGCTGGGGAGTCAAGTGTTGACCATCACAATTCTTCCAAGCTTGGGAGACTGGGCTTCCTTCCTAGAATTGAAAGGTAAGTCTATTCCACAATAAAGAGAGAATCAAGTATGCTTATTCTAGATAAATGTCAGTGGCCCTAAACACCTTACACTAAAAAAAAGGTAGAAAGGACAGTCTACTTCACTGTCTACTCACTGATCATTTGAGTTGGATCTATGAAACTGCCCTTTTTGCGTGTGAAAACAGTATCATATATCTGCAGTTTCATATGATTCAGCCTTAGTAACCATCCTAAGGATCTTGCACAATGTGACCTCTTTTAGTGGAAAACGTGGTGGCCATTTCAGTTGTCAGTAAGTGAACTTCCCTGAGTGACTCATTTCCTAGCCTGTAAAAGGGAGATAGTGATCCACACTGCCCAGACTTAAACAGAAGTGCTTTTAAACCTAATCATGATAGTAATCATCAATCTCTGAAAGAGAATAGGAAATCAAGTTACTATCATGGTAGTATGACACAATGAATGCTATAATAACCTCTGTGCATATCATCATAATTAATATTTGTGTTAATGAAGGCAAGCCATCAAAGTCACGATGCTCAATCCCACCGTCTGTTGCTGCTGATGCTGCTAAGTTGCTTCAGTCGTGTCTGACTCTGTGTGACCCCATAGTCGGCAGCCCACCAGGCTCCCCCGTCCCTGGGATTCTCCAGGCAAGAACACTGGAGTGGGTTGCCATTTCCTTCTCCAATGCATGACAGTGAAAAGTGAAAGTGAAGTCGCTCAGTCGTGTCCGACTCTTAGTGACCCCATGGACTGTAGCCCAGCAGGCTCCTCCATCCATGGGGTTTTCCAGGCAAGAGTACTAGAGTCGGGTGCCATTGCCTTCTCTACCACAGTCTGTTACCTTTATGTAAATTCCTAGTTTTACTGTGACCTCTTCTACTTCTTAACTCATAGCAAAGCCTCTCATATAATTTGTTTGGCAATTAATGCTCTGCTTTATTTTTGTTTATTATTTCATTGTATTGTTATTTAACATTTTTGGTAACTACACATCGCTATATGAATTCTATAAGATCCATAAGGATAGAGACCTCATTTAAATGTTTGTGTCTAAAACATATTTGTGGGAGCATGATGAAAATGGAAATATTTAGCAAGATAACTAAACTGGAGGCTGCACCATTCCTTATTTTACTATCCAAGGCCTAACCCAGAGTTTCTCACTTTCTACATGATTGATGTTTTTGGCCTGGTGTCTCTGTATTGAGGGGAGTTTTCTTGTCCATTATTATAGGGTGTTTAGCAGCATCCCTGGCCTCTACCTATTAGACACCAGAAGCACCACTGCCTCAGTTGTGACAGACAAATATGTCTCCAAACATCACCAAATGTCCCCTGGGGCTGAGGGTGAGAGAGTCGGGACAAAATTGAACTGCTGGCTAACCAGGTCTCTAAAATGTCTTGAACTTGCTTTTTTGTTGCTATGTCATTAAGTCATACATATGTACCTATGAAATTAACATTAAAACCGATACAAATCTAATTTCAAGGAGAACATATTGTCCCAAGGCACCTAAAAGTGAGGGAGGAAGATTTCAACACACTAAAGCCGATCCCCAGGGCCTACCAGTGAGGAAGGCAGACCCCAAAGAGCAGAAGTGGCTCCCAATATCTGCTTTGTGTCTTTTGAGAATTTCTCTAATATTTCAACAGCTGTAAGTTAGTAAAGGCCTCAAGACATTCTCCTGGGAGAATTGGTGCCTGCTTATCTAATTAGGGCTAGCTGGAATTTACTGTCACGTTCCCAACATCCACATTCTCCTTGGAGTTCATAGTTCCAGTTCCCCAACCCCACGTGATGACAGTCAAGCAGCCTCCTCCCCACATAAACTGGGAGTAGAATAGCCCCAAGAAGTCAAAGGCATGTCACCTTTCCCTCTCTTGTGGGTGTGCCAGAGAGGCAGTCTCAGATCAGGCTGAGGTTGAATAATCTACCTCTGAATGATGGCATGTATAACAGAATGTGCCTTAGAAATTGTTCTTAGATAAGATCTAAAATTAGAGACCATTTCTGTCCCTGGCATCCATGATTTTATAAAAATAATGACTTCTTTCCAGATGGAAAAAAAAAAAAAGAATAAGGATGAAGTAACAGTTAATTTTGATCTAGAAACATATACTTAAAATTGTACTGGGTAGCTCCAGAGTTCTGAGAAATCATGGTCGAGAGCTCAGTTACTGTGAGGTCCACGTGAATATAAGCTCCCTGAAGGCAGGGAGATCCAAATCCTGCCCTCTGAAGTACCTTAGCATGGTGGTTGGCATGTAGACATAATGTTCGAAATAACTGCTGATTCACTTTAATAAAATATTTTTCCTTAATTTTTGGTTCTACTTTGGAAGAGGGCTTAATGAGATATTTGTATATCATAATTTATAAGCTATATTTTAAATGTAAAATAATATAAATTAACATCATGTAAGAATTTATGTAACAAATTTTTAAATAAATTAAATTTCTATATAATTATATAATTTAATGTAAGGGGGAAAAGAATCAGCATTGAGCATTATGCAGTGCCAAGCACTCTACTAAGTTCCTTCACACATTTCATTTCATTTAGTTTGCTGTTGCCTAGTCACTAAGTTATACCTGACTCTGTGACCCATGGACTGTAGCCTGCCAGGCTCCTTTGTCCATGAGATTTCCCAGGCAAGAATACTGGAGTGGGTTGCCATTTCCTTCTCCTTTCATTTAGCTTACCTTTCTATATATGTTCCCTTTTACATCCTGAAGATGCATAAGAATGGCTACCTTTTACCCCCAAAGGGACAGCACCATGAGTTGAAGTCAGTGATTAAATATTAAGCATCTTTTCTTTATTCATTTTTTATCCTTTTGATAATCAAATGCTTATCAAATGCCTACTCAATTAAAAGCCCTTTATTAATATCTGAGGATACAGGTAAGAATAAGATACAAGCACCTACCCTCAAGAAGCTTACAGTCAGTCTAGTGGAAAAGATAGAAACCTAAGCAGATAATTAGAATGTAGTGTGATAAGCAATATGGATAAATCCAAGACATGATGGATGGCCAAAGCAAATTAACCAAATAAAGAATAGGAGTGAGGAGTGTATATGGGTTTTAGGCTGATATGACTACTAAAAATAATATTATGGACTCAAAAAAATACATGCAGGAAGTTTCACAAAGTCTGAAACTTCTGGGGCATTGGATATCAGTCAGGATATGAGGAAAGGTGAGGATGGAGAAGCAGAGATAAGGCCCAGACTGTGGGGGCTCTATCCATGACTGGAAGAAAATCCTGGAAATGATGGAAGCAGGTGAGCAACAGGCTGGGTGGATGAGTTTGATAGTTGACTTTGGCTGCAGTAACTGAGAGGGATCAAGGCAGCCTGGGGCAAAAGATCAGGAGGAGGCTATAAAGGGGCAGCTTAGTGAGGGATGGAAAAGAAGGAGGGGAGTCAAGGACACATTCAACATCACCGCTATTCATCTAGTCCATGAAGGCCCATGATTCTGCTACTATGAGCCCATGGGCCCCCAACATGGAAGAGTGTGTGTGTGTGTGCATGTGTGTGTGTGTGCATATGCGTGCAAGCGAATATTTGGTAAAGGAGACCGTCACTTTAGTAGATTCTCAAGATTCTGACTTATAAGCAGATTCTGGAACATGATTTTACCTCCTATACAGAGTTCCTGATTCTGGTCATCAAAACAGGATCTTCATTCTGACTAGCCACAGGCAGAATATGGTAAACAACAGGCTAATGGCAAAAAATTTTATTTTAATTTAGGCAGGGAAAACAACTTTTTCACTAATACAGCCGAGCCTACTTACTGAAGTTAGGATTGGTGAACTGAATAATGATCTCTACTCTTGGACTCATGTCTTCTGCCTTTATAATGAGTATTCATGATTGTCATCAGAGAAAAAGGTCTGGTTCTGTTTGCTATTAACTTCACCGGCATTGTCAGACCCAAATTAGAAGTGTTACTTGTTCTTCGTTCTCACCTTTCACCCAGGCATCCCACTTCCAAAGCCATCATCTTCCTAATTTTGAATTGTATCAGTGAGCTCTAGTCTACTAACAGTCGGTTGTGTGGCTCAGTCCATTAGCTTTACCTTTTATGCTGTTCATCACAGTAGATACCCATGGACTGATAAGGGACATGAGAAGTTACACAAAGAGCTTTGGGGAAGAAATATGAGGGCGTAACTTTTAGGTAATCTGGCTAGGATAGTCAAATGATTCTGATTTCTGCTCTAAGAAAGCATTTTTTTCCTATGTCTGTTTTCCCATGAAAGTGTTCTATACCCAGTTATATTAATGAATGACAAACTGATAATGCGCCCCATCAGTAAGGACAGTGGTATGGAATTAGATGGTCTAATGGGGATAGCCCACCCACTCTTGAAAAAAGCCCCTGCTGACCAAGGCTGAGCATTCTTCTGTAGCTCTGTTCAGGGTGAGGGGCGGGTCAGAGGACAAACAGTGCTCCAGTACAGCCAATGCATGAATAAGATGATACAGCACTGCGTTCCTTTGGTCTGTTTTTAGTCAGAAGTGTACGTATTCTAGGGAAGTGGAATTGTATAAAACTCAAGGCCTAGAAAACCTAGACTAAAGGTTTTTGCTAACTCTCCCCTATGTAATCTCCAGTAGACTATTGTACATCCCAGGAAGGAAACGGGGGCCAGTACAGAAGCCAAGGGCTACAGTTATTGCTGGTCACGTCATGCTGCCTGACCTTTGTCAGAAGGTATGATGAGGATGGAAACACTTGTTTAGGAAGTTACTTTGGGGTTATACCTTCTTTACACCCGGTATCTGTGTTATGCTGTACTCAGTCTTACCCGAAATGTTTGCTCAGGTTTTTCCATATTTGGCTTTTCCTGTGATCATCATCTGCAAAAATAAGGGAAATGACGACGTCCAACCTGATGTTTCCTACACAAGATAACAAATGTCTTACAAATCCTGAGTGCCATACAAATCCCATGTCTCACAAATCCTGAGTCCTGAGAGAGTTTTTGTAGGAAATTTTCAACCTGCTGGAGAATCTTCTTTAACTTCTCATAGCATTTATAATGCCCACCTTTAGGTTAGGAGTGTTGTAAAAATATTTTCACTATAGTTATTATATGTAGTCACTGTTAGAAAAGTAGGTAATTTTTATAATACTGAGAATGGGGGAGTGTGTCCACATAGTGTAAGTTCCCCTCTGCTAAATGCCTGAGAGAGCAAAGCATTAAGTAAAACTGTTTAAATGCAGGTTAGTGCCTGAAGGATGCACACATATCTATATAATATATAATACTATATATTGTATATTATGTGTACTATACATGAATTATGTATGTATCTGTGTATTTGGTATATATGTGTATTCTCCAAGCACCATCTCAGCCCCCAACTTATGTTTATATTAATATCATATACATAATTTCTAAATATAATTATTATAAGTATTAAAATATAAATAATATGGGTATATAATAGTAATGTTTAATATTATATATTACTTGTATGTTTCCTTGATGGCTCACTAGTTAAAGAATCCACCTGAAATGCAGAAGACACAGGAGACACAGGTTTGATCACTGGGTTGGGAAGATCCCCTTCAGGAGGAAATGGCAACCCACTCCAATATTCTTGCCTGGAAAATCCCATGGCCAGAGGAGCCTGGTGGGCTACAGTCCAAAGAGTCACAAAGAGTCAGACACAACTGAGTAACTAAGAACATTACTTGTGTTTATAGATTTAATATATAATTTACATAATATATATGTTTACATATACATATAGTATATATTGTATATATAACATGCTATATATTGTATATACTGTGTATATATATAGCATAGCTATACATACACAAAATATGTATGTGTATATATGTATATATAGCATATATATAGAAATACACATCTACAATGATATATATATGCATACTTATATAATATGTATGTATATACATGTATAATGTGTGTATGTCTGTGTATATACATATACGTGTGTGTATATATATATAGCTCCTCCATTGTGCACAGTATCTCTTTTAGAAGTTGCATTATTGCATTTCATCAAAATACCTCACTGACTCCATCCCAGAGCCGACCCAGAGAGAAAAGCTTTGGTTCTCTTCTCCCCTGTGCTTAAGGACTTCCTCAAGAGCAAATTAGGAATTTATTTGCTTTACCTTTTAAGTGAATAATAAGCTAACTGTGACCCTAGTGACTTAGAAGAGTGTAGAGTTTCAAGCATCATTTCACCCCCTTCATTATGTATACACAAGATGGAAAACCAAGTACATCTACCAAATACCCCAAATTACAGCAAAACTCCTTTGGAATTTGTGATCACTGGGTTCAACCATCATTTGTGTGTGTGTTAGTCGTTTCATTCTTGTCCAACTCTTTGCGACCCCATGGACTATAGCCCACCAGTTTCCTCTGTCCATGGGATTATCCAGACAAGAATACTGAAGTGGGTTGACATTCCCTTTCCATGGGAATCATAGTTTACCCTTGCATATTATATCAAAATAGAACATGTTTAACCAATTTACAATATAATTTATAATATTATATATTATGATATAATACATTATTATTATACCTTAATATAAATTAAAATTTAGGAATGTGGTGATTAATAGGGTCTATAGTCCCCACACTTGATTTGAATGCTTGTTGTGGATGAAGGAACTTCTAACTCACTTTAGAGAGCCATTTTGGTGGCTCAAATGGTAAAGCATCTGCCTACAATGTGGGAGACCCAGGTTCAATCCCTGGGTCAGGAAGATCCCCTGGAGAAGGAAATGGTAACCCACTCCAGTACTCTTGCCTGGAAAATCCCATGGATGGAGAAACTTGGTAGACTACAGTCCATGGGGTCTCAAAGAGTCGGACATGACTGAGCAACTTCGCTTTCTTTCTTTCTTTCACTTTTAATAGTGAGATAAGTTGATAAAGAAATCCCTACTGTTACAGGTTGAATTGTGTCCCCTCTTCCCCATTAAATCCCTCGGTTGAAACCCAGAGACTCAAGTACCTCAAAATGTGACTGTATTTAGAGATACAGTGTTTAAAGTGGTAATTACAGAAAAATTAGGTCATGTAAGTGGCCCTAGTACAAGACAACTGGTGTTCTTATAAGAAGAAGAGATTATAACAGAGACACATGCAGAGGGAAAACCATGTAGAGACATAGGGAGAAGATGGCCATTTCCAAGCTAAGTAGAATGGCTTCAGAAAAAATAAACCCTGCCAACACCTTGACCTCAGGCTTCTAGCTTCCAGAATGTGAAAATAATAATAATAATAATAACTTTGTTGTCTAACTCAACCATGCTATGGTACTTTGTTATGGCAGTCCTGCAAACTAATACACCTACAAAACCATCAAACTCCATAAACTTGAATATTTAATATCCTACCTCTGGCAACAAATTGTTGCAGAGTACCTTGATTCTATATAAATACATATGTCCCAAATTTCCAGTTGTGAGTAATTCATATTTTTTCATGTTAAAATGCAACTCTGATCAGTCCTTCTGACTTAAAACATTTTAGCTGTTACTTATTTTTCTTTGAACTACAAAATAATGACTCCTAATTTAAGTTTTTCAGTGAATAACTCCAGCATTTTGTTTGTTTAAATTATTTTCATTTTCTGTATCTTGTCTATTTGAGACAATGGGGATTGTGCCCTTTTGAAAATGCCATATAAATATCCAAAGTTGTGGGTTTTGGTGTGAACTCTTACATTTTTGCTCATTTGTTTATTGCATTCCTCTCTGTGTATTTGGAGCCATTTATTTTTAAAATCTGATGCACAAAGGCAATTTTACTGTGTGTAAACTTTAAAAAAAATTTAAGGTAGAAAGCCACAGTCATCAAGACAGTATGGTACTGGCACAAAGACAGAAATATACATCAATGGAACAAAATAGAAAGCTCAGAGATAAACCCACGCACCTATGGACACCTTATCTTTGACAAAGGAGGCAAGAATATCTCTTTAACAAGTGGTGCTGTGAAAACTGGTCAATCACTTGTAAAAGAATGAAATGAGAACACTTTCTAACAGCATACACAAAAATAAACTCAAAATGGATTAAAGATCTAAATGTAAGACCAGAAACTATAAAAGTCCTAGAGGAGAACATAGGCAAAACACTCTCCGATATAAATCACAGCAGGATCCTCTATGACCCACCTCCCAGAATATTGGAAATAAAAGCAAAAATAAACAAATGGGACCTAATTAAAATTAAAAGCTTCTGCACAACAAAATAAACTATAAGCAAGATAAATGGAAGAAAATAACAGCAAATGAAGCAACTGACAACTAATCTCACAAATATACAAGCAACTCCTCCAGTTCAATTCCAGAAAAATAAATGACCCAATCAAAAAATGGGCCAAAGAACTAAATAGACATTTCTCCAAAGAAGACATACAGATGGCTAACAAACACATGAAAAGATGCTCAACATCACTCATTATCAAAGAAATGCAAATCAAAACCACAATGAGGTACCATTTCATGCCAGTCAGAATGGTCTGATCCAAAAGTCTACAAGCAATAAATCCTGGAGAGGGTGTGGAGAAAAGGGAACCCTCTTACCACCAACCCTCTTGTTGGTGGGAATGCAAACAAGTACAGCCACTATAGAGAACAATGTGGAGATTCCTTAAAAAACTGGAAATAGAACTGCCTTATGACCCAGCAATCCCACTGCTGGGCATACACACTGAGGAAACCAGAATTGAAAGAGACACATGTACCCCAGTGTTCATAGCAGCACTGTTTATAATAGCCAGGACATGGAAGCAACCTAGATGTCCATCAGCAGACGAATGGATAAGAAAGCTGTGGGACATATACACAATGGAGTATTACTCAGCCATTAAAAAGAGTACATTTGAATCAGTTCTAATGAGGTGGATGAAACTGGAGCTGATTATACAGAGTGAAGTAAGCCAGAAAGAAAAACACCAATACCGTATACTAACACATATATATGGAATTTAGAAAGATGGTAACAATAACCCTGTATGCGAGAGAGCAAAAGAGACACAGATGTATCGAACAGTCTTTTGGACTCTGTGGGAGAGGGAGAGGGTGGGCTGATTTGGGAGAATGGCACTGAAACATATAGAATATCATATAAGAAATGAATCGCCAGTCCAGGTTCGATGCTGGATACAGGAGGCTTGGGGCTGGTGCACTGGGATGACCCAGAGGGATGGTATGGGGAGAGAGATGGGAGGGGGGTTCAGATTGGGAACAATGTGTACACCTGTGGTGGATTCATGTCGATATATGGCAAAACCAACCCAATATTGTAAAGTAAAAAAAAAAAATTAAAGTAGATAATACTGATACTAACAATATATAGCATGTAGAATGAGTCATGAGGACAAAAAATAAATTAGGCACAGTTAGTCACTGATGTTTGGGGATAATTTTTTTAAATTAGGCATATTTTGATCCCCAAAAGAAAAAAATATATAATGTGATTTGAAAGAGTAAAGAGAGGGTCATCAATGTCAAGAACAAAGGGTGTCAGTGAATAAAGGAAGCAGACAAAAGTCAGAATGAACCTGTATTAATCTGTTCTGCCTGCCAGAACAAAATACTACAGACTGGGTGGCTTAAACCAAAGAACTTTATTTTCTCACATTTCTGGAGGTTGAAGTCCAAGATCAAGCCCATCACAGTTGGTTTCTGGTGAGATCCCTCTTCTTGCCTTGCAAAGGGCCACCTTCTCACTGTGCTCTCTCAAGGCCTTTCCTCTGTGTGAGTGCAGAGCGAGCTCCCTGGTGTCTCATCCTCTCCTCACAAGGGCACAACTTCTCTTTGACTAAGGTCTCCCTTATGAGGTCACTTAACCTTCATACATCCTCAGAGGCCCTGTCTCCAAATACAGTTGCGCTAGGGGGAGAGAGTTTCAACATACAGATTTGGCAGAGGGCACAGTTCAGTCTATAACACTCGTCCCTCTAGCTCTCCAAAATCTGTGTTCTTCTCATACACAGAGTGCATTCACCCTGTCTCAACCGCTGCAAAAGTCTTAACCCTTTTCATCATCAATTCCAAGTTGAAAGTCCCACTGAATGACATCTAAAGCAGGTGTAGATGAAACTCAAGGTAAAATTTATACAAAGGCAAAATTCCTTTCCAGCTATGACCCTGAGAAAACAGACTAGCTGTGTGCTCCCAAAATACAATGGACAGGCATAAGGTAAATATTTTCATTCCAAAAGAGAAAAATCAGAAGAAGAAAAGGAAGACAGGTCCAAGCAAGTCCAAAACTTTCACAAGGCAAATTCCATTATATCTTAAAACATGAAAATAATCTTCTTTGGCTCCATGTTCTGCCTTCTGGCCCACTGGGGCAGCAGCTGCAACTCTTTAGCCGTAGATGGCAGCCCCCAATTCTACATGTTTTCGTGATGCTCCACCCCTGTGGCACTGGGAGTGGGTAGCCTGATTCTGCTGAAAGAAAGAAGATGGTCCGACCCTCTGAAACCGAGGAGGTAACAGCCTTTCCTCTCTGCCCCTAAAGTGTAAGCTTTAGGTCTGCAGTAGGAATGGCTTGCTAATCTCTGAATTGCCTTTCAGAGGGTCCTTCCCTTTTCTTGAGGGATAAAGCACATTCATGGATAGCTGTATTGTCCTATCCTGCAGAATCCTGGAAATCTGAAAGATTTCCTTCATTTCATCTTGTCTCGATCTCTTTGTTCAAACTGACAGTGTCTCACTGGAATAATCCCACCTCTATTCTGAGCTTCTGCTGAGATAACTTAAGATCATGGACCATCTCTTTGTGGAATGATTGGCAAGCCACATGCCTTCTCAATTTTTGAAATATGAATAGGCTAAGAACATTCTACAACTTCAGGTTCTAGTTTCTTTTTGTTTAACAGACTCCAGTTTATCTCTCTTGTCTCTCGTTTTACCATAAGTAGTAAAGAGACACCAGGCCACACCTTCAAAACCTTACTTAATTAAATACCCAGTTGCAGTGCTGACAAGTCCTACGTTCCACAAGAATACATTTCAGCCAAGTCCTTTACCACTTATAACAGGAGTCACCTTTCCTCCACAGACCAATAACATATTCCTTACTACCACTGAGATGTCACCAGAATCACCATTAATGTTTATATTTCTACCAGCATTCTGTTCATGATGATATGTGTGTCTCTAAGATAGGTAACAGCTTCACAGGTGACTCAGTGGTAAAGAATCCGCCTGCCAATGCAGGAGATGCAAGTGCAATCCCTGGGTCTGCTGGAGAAGGAAATAGCAATCCACTTCAGTGTTCTCTCCTGGGAAATCCCATGGACAGAGAAGCCTGGTGGGCTGTAGTCCATGAGGTCTCAAAGAGTTGGACCTGACTTAGCGACTAAACAAGATAGATGGTAGAAGCTTTCTATGTACAGTTCTCTTCTTTCTGAGCCCTCACTAGAGTTTCTAACGTCCATAATTCTGCCAAGAAATTCTTCATAACATTCTAGGCTGGGAACATTTCATGCAAAGATGGGCTTGATAAAGGACAGAAATGGTATGGACCTAACAGAAGCAGAAGATATTAAGAGATGGCAAGAATACACAGAAGAACTGTACAAAAAGGATCTTCATGACCCGGATAATCACGATGGTGTGATCACTCACCTAGAGCCAGACATCCTGGAATGTGAAGTCAAGTGGGCCTTAGAAAGCATCACTACGAACAAAGCTAGTGGAGGTGATGGAATTCCAGTTGAGCTGTTTCAAATCCTGAAAGATGATGCTGTGAAAGTGCTGCACTCAATATGCCAGCAAATTTGGAAAACTCAGCAGTGGCCACAGGACTGGAAAAGGTCAGTTTTCATTCCAATCCCAAAGAAAGGCAATACCAAGGAATGCTCAAACTATTGCACAATTGCGCTCATCTCACACGCTAGTAAAGTAATGCTCAAAATTCTCCAAGCCAGGCTTCAGAAGTATGTGAACCGTGAACTCCCTGATGTTCAAGCTGGTTTTAGAAAAGGCAGAGGAACCAGAGATCAAATTGCCAACATCCGCTGGATCATGGAAAAAGCAAGAGAGTTCCNNTTGGGGGCAGGAGGAGAAGGGGACGACAGAGGATGAGATGGCTGGATGGCATCACTGACTCGATGGGCGTGAGTCTGAGTGAACTCTGGGAGATGGTGATGGACAGGGAGGCCTGGCGAGCTGTGATTCATGGGGTCGCAAAGCGTCGGACACGACTGAGCAACTGAACTGAACTAAACAAGGACCTCAGGACTCATCCAGCCACTATGCATTACCCAGTTCCAAATCCACTTCCACTCTTTAGGCATTTGTTATGGCAGTTCTCTACTTCACCCTAAGAAAATCTGTGTTAGTTTGCTAGGAATAATAACATAATACCACAGATGAGGTAGCTTAACCAACAGCAATGAATTTTCTCACATTTCTGTAGGCTCTAAGTCCAAGATCAAGGCATCATCAGGCTGACCTCTGGTGTGGCTTCTCTTTCTGATGTTGCCTTCTCTCTGCATCCTCATGCGGTCCCTTCTCTCTGCATATACAGACAAAGCATGTTCTCTGGTGTCATTTTCTCTTCTTACAAGGACAGCAGGCATATCTGATTAATTCCTTACCCTATGACCTCTTTTAACCTTAATTACCTTCTTAAAGGTCCTGTCTCCAAACAGTCACAGAGAAATTAAGATTTCCTTGTATGAATGTGGAGGAGACAGAGTTCGGTCCATAACAGGATCTAAGGGGTTTGTCTGTAACAGGATGTAAGGGCTTTGCTTGGGTATGGAGAGAAATGAAGAGTGAGCCAGAAGTAAGACCAGACTTGCAAGCTCCTAGATCTAGAAAGAATCTTAAGAAATCATACACTAGCATATGCGTCAGAGAGTGGGTGCCAGCTAAGTCAGAACTGATAATTTTCTATTCTCTCTTCAAATGTAGAGTATAGGGCCTCTACACCCACATTAGGTAGTATAAGTCAAGGACTTCCTGATGAGGAACAAAATATCTCATCTTTTTGTCCTTCAAAATCATCAAGAATGATTTGCACGTATACATTCAACAGGAATTCTTGTCCACCTGAAATGCAGGAGGAGGCACCAGTGTGATCCCTGGGTCAGGAAGGTTTCCTGGAGGAGGAAATGGCAAGCCACTCCAGCATTCTTGCCTGGAAAATTCCATGGACAGAGGAGCCTGACGGGCTGCAATCTGTGGGGTCACAAAGAGTCAGACACAACTGAGCGACTGAGCATGCGTGCCTGGTTCACGTAGCAGAAGATGACAGAAGGCAAAGCACGTTTCCTACTTTGAAGAAACCAAGGCAGTAGCTAAGGGATTAGGAAGTCACATAGATCAATTCATCCAGAGACCTTTGTCATTAAATCACTCCTTTTACCTTAGTGGAAATT
Organism: Redunca redunca; assembly: GCA_006410935.1. Taxonomy (NCBI): domain Eukaryota; kingdom Metazoa; phylum Chordata; class Mammalia; order Artiodactyla; family Bovidae; genus Redunca; species Redunca redunca. Next base: position 171,299 of record SJYQ01091758.1, on the reverse strand, counting down.
GCATTAAATCAGAAGTCAGGAGTGCTGGGCTGTGGTCCCAGTTCAACTCCCACTTAAGCACAGAATTCATCATCTCTGTATGAATTCTACATCTCTGTATCTCTGTTTCATTATGTGCAAAACAGTGGTAGTAGAAATAGGCAGTGGCTGTTGAACTCGAAACTCTCTAAATACTCTACAGCTTTCTAACATTCCACAGCTACCTATTTAGTGTATATGTATATTTTTATTTCCCTGACATAGTCTTATAGGTTCAGTTGTCCCCCACTTGACTTATTCTTGTGTTTCATGTTATCATAAACTGCAGTGACCCCAAACTGGAAACTGCATTTTAATGAAGTTTTGACTAATACTGAATATACCTGGGCCTTGAATATCATTCTTCTTTTATGATTTCTCAATATCATGTCTCTCTTACTCCACAAGGAAAGTTTGGCTGAGAATTGTGAACCCAAAATAAAGTTGAATATGATATGGCATTTAAGCATGAAGAAGTTGGGGGAGGACTCAGTAATATTTACAGACAGTCCAAAAATAAAAATGTTTGTTTCTATGAGAAGTAAATTAAATAATCAACAACACTCTTTTTCTGTATTTTCTATGGAGGCAATGTTTCATTTACAAGACACAGTGTGAATTACAACCATGACAATGAAAGTCTTTTCTTACACTGATTCTGGGTGTCAGACCCAGCTCAAGTGAGAGGTCTGTCATTTAGAATGTAACCTTTCAGACTGCCTTGTGCAAACTTGCATGTCTGACGTTAAACCTGTTTGACGTGGTACTTGGACCCTACAGTGCCTTGAAATTTGATTCCAAAGTTTGCATACTAAATAATACTATTTTTTAAGGTCAGGATTGTCCTTGTTTAAAAATAGTTGTTCCCCTTTAGAAAGATCTTTAGATGATGTAATTGCCATATATTGCACTGCAATTTGAGAAGATCAGGTTCAAGTATCAAATTCTCAGACACTGGGTAAGGAGAGACTAAGAATGTGACAGAACTGATAAGCTTGGTCTCCTGGAAAAAGAATTTGCCATCTTACTTTTCAGCACCTTTTGTTGGTGGATTTACTCCCTTAATATGAGAATCAAGAAAACTACCTATCTCTTAAAGACGGACCACGGTAAATGAAAAGGAAATCCAAAGTTATGGTAATTACCTGATACAAAATACAGCCAAGCACTGCACTTTGAGGAATAAATGTGCGTTTATTCTGTTTGCCTAGGAAACACACAGGGGAGATCTGCATGGCATGGTGAGAGGATTTGGAGGTTGAATTCTCAAAGTCTTGGTACAATGAATGTGGGTCTTAAGGACAATATTTCATAATACAAATTAGACTATAAGAAAAGAAAGAGGGACAGAGTGGATGAGAGATTCAAACACACTTTGGAAAGCTTGACAGGAGAAGCTCCTCATTTCTTATTTTTATCCTTACGAAGCAGAATTCCTCACAGGAGCTCTGCATTCCTCAGGCTCAGACATGATTAAACACCATACCTTTTAAAATGTTTTACTATTCCAAGCTGAGGAATATATAAATAACCACTTTCCAGCTACCACTCCTCAGCCTGGAATTTAAACTGAGTGCCTTCTGGGCTTCAGCCTGCTTTGACCAGACTTTGCATCAGAAGAACTTAAAAAGCTGCCTTGCTGAACAGCATCATGGAAGCCTGTGTAGGGGTAATAGACAATAAACAGCCCAGGAAGGTGGTAGGGGAGAGTGAGCAGCCAAGCGGAACACATGCTTTTCCTTGTTTTAAGAAGCAGTGATGATGTAGTACTCACGTGAGGAACTGAAAGAAGTTTGAACCAACTCAGATCCATGATGTGCATGCATGCTGAGTCGCTCAGTTGTATCCGACTCTTTGCAACCCCATGGACTATAGCCCACCAAGCTCCTCTGTCCATGGAATTCTTCAGGCAAGAATGCTGGAGTGGATTGCCATTCACTTCTCCAGGGGATCTTCCTGACCCAGTGATCAAACCCAGGTCTCCTGCTTTTCAGGTGGATTTTTTACCATCTGAGCCACCAAAGGAGCCCCAAAGATCTAGAAGAAAAGTTCTAAAAACCCCTTAGGGTGACGGGTGTTGATAAGGACGTAGAGCTTTCGTGACCAGGCAGATAACATACCATCACAGCTCTGATCTGTACAGAGAAGTTCATATGTCAGGGCCCCCGATTGCTGAGGCTGAGACCTACCTTATCTGATGTTGCCTTGACCTGCCTCCCAGTTTCAATGTGAGCACCAGCCAAACCGAATACTCTTTCTTTTTTGCAAAAATCAAAATAGTGGTTAGATTCCTACTCCTCTGCTTTTTCTCATACTGTGAAGGCCCTGCACCCTCCTCTCTTCCCTCTTTTTTGTCTCTCTCTTCTCTTCCTCATTCAAGTATTGTTCTCCCCCCAAATACCAGTTCAGGAGTCAAAGAGTTAACCCCCTCCGAAATAACTTCCCTAGAAATGGTAGACCAACATCTGTTTCAGAATGAAATGTCACTTTCTGAGCCCTCACCCCAGACCCATAGTATAAGAATTCCAAATAGTGGAGCCAGGAACCTTCATTTTAACAAAGTCCCCAAGTGATTCCAATGCTCTCTCAAGTCTGAGAAACTCTTCTGCAGCCTCATGGCGCACCCCTGTAGCAGGTACTGTCAATATCCTGACGGTATCATACAGCAGTGGGTCCTTCTCAGTGGGTCTCCAACTTCAGTGTGTTTAGAGTCTCATGGAAAACTAATGCAAAATGCAGAGGCCCAGTCTCAGTGGATAGGGCCTTTGTAGTGTCACCGAGTTCCCCAGGTGATCCTGACTCAGTAGGACTGAGAAGGACAGCTTATGGGCGTGGATGGCGGGGGGTGTGAGTCGGAGAGGACCCGAATGCAACCACAAGCTTCCTTGTAAGAGAAGCTTAGAAAAAGATTTGAGCATATACACAAAGGAGGTGATGTGAAGACAGAACACAGAGAGTTTTGGAGATGCTGCTCAAAGGCCACAGTGATGCCGCCACAAGCCGCGGAATGCCAGTAACTGCCAGAAGCTGGAAGACAGTAGGAACAGACTCTCTCCCAGAACTTCCAGCAGGAGGGTGGCCCTGCTGACACCTTTGATTTTATCCACTAATATTGATTTTAGACTTAACGCTCTCCAGAAATGGGAGAGAATAAATTTCTGTTGTTTTCAGCTTCCGAGTTTGTGGCAATTTTTTACAGTAGCCACGGAAAATGAGTATACCTTTTAACTAATTTAATATGATGCAAATGTTGCTTAGGAAATTAACCTAGAATTAATGAGAATAATAAGATGAGAATAGGCACCAGAGTGGGAACTAGTTTATGGGAACAGAGATGCCAAATAGGTTGTTTGTGGCAGAGACCTCAGGTAAAGGGGCCAAAGTCATGAATTACACTTGTGAAAATAAAGAAGAAAAAAAATATCCAAAAGCCATCTTGAATAAGAAATTGCAAAAATAAACAACAGAAGGCCTTCAGGTCCATAAAAGACTCAGATGAGGTAAAAGGTCTTTTTAATAAATGGTGCTAGACACCCATCGAGAAAATAAAAGGACTTTGACTTCTAGTTCATACCACAGATAAAAATTAATTACACAAAGATTGCAGATTTTAAAATGAAAGATAAAACAATAATCTTGGAAGAAAATAGAGAAGAAAATCTTTGTAAACTTGCAATAGATAAAAAAACCTTCCAAAACAAGGCACCCAAAGTGATAATTATTTTTAAAATAAAAGATAATTTAAAAACACCAGGAGTAGAAAAAATATATTACTAGTAGGAGATGACATTCACAGTACACTTTTCTGACAAAGGAATCATACCCTGAATATATAAAGAATTCTATTAATCAATAAAAATGGGCAAAAGACTCAAACCAATACTAACACCAAAAAGGGTATATGTCCAAATGGCCAAAAAACAAGTTTAAACTGTGTTCATCTTCATTAGTCATCATGAAATGTACATCTAAACCCACAGTGGGATAAATTCTGCGTGACAACAGAATGGCTAAAATGTAAGATGAAAATTTCTCAAGTATTTCTGAGAATGTGGAGAAACTAGAACTTCTGTATATTTTTGTTTCCAATGGGAAAACCCCTATAGAAACTACTAGGATTTGTCAGTGTCTGCTAAAACTGAACATATGCACAATCTATGACCTATCAGTCCATTCTCAAAACAACAAAAGCACATACATGTGTTTATCAGGGGAAGTATATTCAAAATCCGTATGTGTTCAGTCACTCAATTGTGTCTGGCTCTGTGCAACCCCATGGACTGCAGCCCATCCGGCTCCTCTGTCCAGGGATTCTCCAGACAAGAGTACTGCAAGGGGTTGCCATGTCCTCCTCCAGAAGACCGTCCCCACCCTGGGACTGAAACTGCGTCTCCTCCTGCATCCCTGGCAGTCTCCTACATTGGCAAGCATGGAAGGATGTGTGCGGGCTCAGTCGTGTCCGACTCTCTTCAACCCTGTGGACTGTAGCCCACCAGTCTTCTGTCCATGGGGATTCTCCAGGCAAGAACACTGGATTGGATTGCCGTACCCTCCTCCAGGGGAATCTTCCCAACCTAGGGACCAAACCCATGTCTCTTGTTCCCCTGCACTGGCAGGTGGATTCTTTACACTGCACCACCTAGGAAGCTCAAAAAGTCCATAACTCTATTCATAATAGTCTCAAACTGGAAATCACCCAAAAGCCCGTCAGCAGTAGAGAGGATAAATAGATTGAGGTATACCCACACAATGGGACACTGTACACCAGTGGAGGTGACTTATCTACCACTAAACAGCACACATACCTACTTGTTTTTCTTTTATATCCTTTGGCATTGTTTGAAAATTGTTTTTTTACTTTACCAGGGGTATTACTTTTTAAATCACAACATTAAAGTTTTACAATGTGTTTAGGGCTTCGTTGTGCTCAGAAACAAGGAAGAAGCCAAATATTAAAATATATATATATATATATATATATATATATATATATATATATGCCCTGTGTGATTCTGTTTAATTAAAAGAGGAAATAAAGGGCAAATATATATGCTGTCAAAATACTAGATAGTGGTTACCAACAGGGGAGAATGTAACTTGAGGGAACATGGGGAGGATTCTGGGAAGATGGCAATGATTTCTTTTATCTGGATATTGATGACAAAGATGTGTACAGATTGTAAAACTTCAAGCTGTACACTCAATGTGCCATTCTCTGTACAGATTCCATTAACAATTTTGTAAGACCCAAAAGTCTAATAAATGACACAGATACATGCATGTAAAGATGTCTTGGGTTCCTACATACCACATATGCACATAATACTGCTCTTTTGGAGGACTTAATAATCTTAGCACATTTTAAAGTGGAGCACTGAAATTCCTTTTGTCCCTTGTGATGACTTGCCCTTTCTCATAATTTTATTTGAAGTCACAGAAAGTTTGGTATTTAGGCATTTCAGCAGATTGTGCTTCTCCCAGTGAAGGGAAATAAGGAAATGTCACATGAAGACATATACCTCAGAGGCAGTTCTGCAAAATGTTCTTAATCATCTCATTTTCATCTCTCAGCCAGTCTTTTTGACTTAGAGGACTTATTTTTAGATAGCTGTGCAGCTGGTAGTTTAGAATCCAGCCATTCTACCCACCTCCTCTCCTTTCTCTGCCAGACCCTGTCCAGTTGGGAATTTACACTTCCAGTGGTCCCAGAAAGATTATAATGACATTGGGATTAAGTCGACATGGAAAGAGCAACCATAGATCTGGACAAAAACTGATGTTTGCAATGAAACATTTGAAAACTAAAATAATCATCATTTGATTTAACACTGGAGTTTCATGAATTAGAAATGAGCTATGAAACTTTCACATCCAGGTCACTGGGTCACATTCCAATTTATATAATCAAATTAAATAACCCACAAGACGATTAAACATCAGTTAAAAATGAAGCATTTGACCATACACTATATCTCAGTGGCACTCCAAGTGGGGTCCCCAGGTCCCAGTCTCTGAATCAGAAACTCCAGAAATAGGGCCCTGGGATCTGTGTCTAGCAGGCTCTCCAGGTGATTTATAATGCACACTCAAGTTTGAGAACCACTGATATACATGTGGTCCATAAGGAATTCAAATGTAACCATTGTGCTGCACAAGCAGAATGTTTATCACATATTAGAATGGCTGTAATAGAAACTCACTAGCAGTTTTTTCTTAATGACCTCATAGGCCAGAAATAGCAAAAGAATATGTGGCAACACAAACTGTCTTTATTTACAGAGCCACGGAAGTGAGTGGGTGTGTGTAAGTCCTTGCTAGAGATCGGCCCTGTACTGGGCCAGTGGTACCACAGTCGCCAGCATCCCTGCATGCTGCTGTCCACTGTGACCTGCAATTATCACATTTGCTTGGGTTTGGAAAAATTCTTTCATTTTCAAAACTCTGCCCACTGCCTAGAGACTCGCAGAAATACTCAGTAATAGACCTACTAGCCCATCAATACAATTTAGGTAAATTTAAGGCAATAGGTGAAAGTTTACATTTTCTTTCAAGAGCAATTATGAATGCCAGAAAACTTTTCCAGATAGGGATTTGTAAATAATTTGGCATTAATGTATCAAAGAAAACCAACCTGAGCTAAAAGAAGAGGATCTTTGGACTCAAGTCCCCATGAAGAAAACTCTGTCATTTAAGTTTGGAAATGTTTAATAAACATTTAGCAAGCATCCATCATGTATAAAGTCCTGTGGTCATTTTGATCAGAGTCCCATGGTGGAGGGCACAGCACCACTGCCTTAGAAATATAACCACTACTCCTCTTATAACAGTGGCAGAAGGCCAACTTGAATTCGATTAACCAAGAAAAAAGGAAACGGAAGAATGGAAAAGGAGGCATTGGGATTTTATTGGCTCAACAAGTAAAATTTGGGAAGAGCAGGATGGAATATGCAGAATAAAATATAGAGCCAGTGACTCAGGCACTCTCTGAAGAATACTCCCTGTCCGTCCTTATCTCTGACTCCCTTTTCTTAGCAGCATTTTCTCTCTCTCTTTGAAATGCTTCATTGAGATAAAATTGGCAAGTCATACTAGCGATCCATCTTCTAAAGTGTGCATTTCAATGGCTTTTAGTGTTTTCAGAAAGTTATGTGTCCACCCCAATGATCAATTTGATTGAAGTATAGTTGATTTATAGTGCTAGTTGCAGGCGTACAGCAACTACACATGATTCAGTTACACTTACATATATAAATATATATATTCTTTTTTAGATTCTTTTCCCTTATCTTCCCTGGTGGCTCAGACAGTAAAGCGTCTTGCTTACAATGCGGGAAACCTGGGTTTGATCCCTGGGTCGGAAAGATCCTCTGGAGAAGGAAATGGCAACCCACTCCAGTACCCTTGCCTGGAAAATCCCATGGACAGAGGAGCATGGTGGGCTTTAGTCCAAGGGGTCACAAAGAGTCAGACACGACTGAGTGACTTCACTCACTTTCCCTTATCAGTTCAGTTATTCAGTTGTGTTCAACTGTTTGCGACCCCATGGACTGCAGCATGCCAGGCTTCCCTGTCCATCACCAACTCATGGAGCTTGCTCAAATTCATCTCCATCGAGTCGGTGATGCCATCCAACCACCTCATCCTCTGTCGTCCCCTTCTCCTCCTGCCTTCTATCTTTTCCTGTACCAGAGTCTTTTCCAATGAATCAGTTCCTCACGTCAGGTGGCCGAAGTACTGGAGCTTCAGCTTCAGCATCAGTCCTTCCAATGAATATTCAGGACTGATTTCTTTTACAACTGACTGGTTTGATCTCCTTGCAGTCGAAGGGACTCCCAAGAGTCTTCTCCAGCACCACAATTCAAAAGCATCAATTCTTCAGTGTTCAGCTTTCTTTATAGTCCAACACTCACATCTATACATGACTACTGGAAAAACCATAGCTTTGACTAGACAGACCTTTGTTGGCAAAGTATGTCTCTGCTTTTTAATATGCTCTCTAGGTTGGTCATAGCTTTTCTTCCAAGGAACAAGCGTCTTTTAATTTCATGGCTGCAGTCACCATCTGCAGTGATTTTGGAACCCCAAAAAATAAAGTCTCTCACTATTTCTATTGTTTCCCCATCTATTGCCATGCAGTAATGGTACCAGATGCCATGATCTTAGATTTTGCATGTTGAATTTGAAGCCAGATTTTTCACTCTCCTCTTTCAGTTTCATCAAGAGACTCTTCAGTTCCTCTTCACTTTCTGCCATAACGGTGGTGTCATCTGCATATCTGAAGTTATTGATATTTCTTCTGGAAATCTTGATTCCAGCTTGTGCTTCATCCAGCCCAACATTTCACATGATGTACTCCGCGTATAGGTTAAATAAGTAGGGTGACAATATACAGCCTTGACATACTCCTTTCCCAATTTGGAACCAGTCCATTGTTTCATGTCCGATTCTAACTGTTGCTTCTTGACCTGCATACAGATTTCTCAGGAGGCAGGTAAGGTGGTCTGGTATTCCTATCTTTTGAAGAGTTTCCCACATTTTGTTGTGATCCACACAGTCAAAGGCTTTGGTATAATCAATAAAGCAGAAGTAGATGTTTTTCTGGAACTCTCTTGCTTTTTCTATGATCCAACAGATGTTGGCAATTTAATCACTGATCCTCTGCCTTTTCTAAATCCAGCTTGAACATCTGGAAGTTCTCGGTTCATGTACTATTGAAGCCTGGATTGGAGAATTTTGAGCATTACTTTACTAGCGTGTGAGTTGAGTGCAATTGTGCTGTAGTAGTGAAACCATCTACTCCTGGACTTTTGTTTCTTGGGAGTTTTTAAATGACAGTTTCAATTTCAGTACTTGTAATTTGTTTGTTCATATTTTCTGTTTCTTCCTGGTTCAATCTGGGGAGATTGTACTTTTCTAAGAATTTGTCCATTTCTGCTAGGTTGTCCACTTTTTTGGTATAGAGTTGCCTGTTGTGGTTTCTTACGGTCCTTTGTATATGTGTGGAGTCATTTGTAACTTCTTCGTTTCTAACTTTATTGGCTTAGGCCTGCTCCTTTTTTTTCATTATGAGTCTCACTGAAGGTTTATCAAGTTTGTTTATATTTTTAAAGTACTAGCTTTTGGTTTCATTGATCTTTTCTATTGTTCTCTTAGTTTATCTCTGCTCTGGTCTTTTATGACTCTTTGTTTCTACTAACTTTAGGTTTTGTTTGTTCTTCTTTCTCTAGTTGCTTTAGGTGTCGAGTTTGGTTGTTTATTTGAGATTTTTCTTGGTTCTGGAGGTAAGTTTGTATTGCTATAAATTTCTCTCTTAGAACTGCTTTTGCTGTATCCCATAGGTTTTGGATCCTTGTGTTTCCATTTTCATTTTGTCTCTAAGTATTTTTTATTTCCTCTTTGATTTCTTCAGTGGTCCATTGGTTGTTTAGTAACATATTCTTTAGCCTCCACATTTTTTGCAATGTTTTTCTTGTAGTTGATTTTTATTCTCATAGTATTGTGGTCAGAAAAGATGCTTGATATGATTTCAATTTTCTTAAATTTACTGAGGTTTGCTTTTTGCCCCAGCATGTGATAAATCCTGGAGAATATTTCATGTGCACTTGAAAAAAAATATGTGTTCTGCTGCTTTCAAATGGTATGCTCTATAAGTATTAAGTCTATTTGACCTAATGTGTTATTTAGACCTGTGTTTCCTTCTTGAGCTCCTGTCTGAATGATCTTTCCATTTATGTAAATGTAGTGTTAAAGTCCCCCACTACCATTGTGTTACTGTTGCTTTCCCCTTTATCACCCTTAGCCTTATATATTGAGGCATTCCTATGTTGGGTGCATATATATTTAGAATTATTACGTCTTCTTCTTGGATTGATCTCTTAATCACTATGTAGTGTCCTTCTTTGTCTCTTGTAACAGTCTTTAAGGTCTATTTTGTCTGATGTAAGTATTGCCACTCTAGCTTTCTTTGGTTTCCATTTGTTTGGAATATCTTTTCCTGCTTCCCCATCACCATAATCAATTTTAGAAATTTCTCAAAAATAAACCTTGCACTCCTACACACCCTCCCCACAACCTCCCCTTCGCCCTCAACACTAAACAACCACTAATCTTCTTTCTTTCTCAGTAGAGTTGCCTTTTATTGATATTTCATGTAAATAAAATCATACACGATGTGGTCCTTTGTGACTGGCTTCTTTAACTTATTTTTTAATAAATTTGTTTATTTTAATTGGAGGCTAATTACTTTACAATATTGTATTGGTTTTCCCATACATCAACATGAATCCACCACGGGTGTACACGTGTTCCCCATCCTGAACCCCCCTCCCACCTCCCTCCCTGTACCATCCCTCTGGGTCATCCCAGTGCACCAGCCCCAAGCATCCTGTATCCTGCATCGAACCTGGGCTGGCGATTCATTTCTTATATGATATTATACACATTTCGATGCCATTCTCCCACAGCTTCTTTAACTTAGTGTGATATTGTCAAGGTCATATAATAACACAAATCCATACTTCATTTTTTGTGTGCCTGATTAATACTCCATTATATGGAGATACCACATTTTATTTAACCATTCATCAGCAGAGAAACATTTGCATTGTTTTCAATTCAAGGCTATTATGAATAATCCTTGCAGCGTTCTCTTAAGCCACTTTCTTTGGATGGATAAACCTAGCCAAAACCTGCACTGTGTTCACTCTTAGTCTCTAGTCACAACTAGGGATAATTAGAATATTCCATACAGATTTTAGATATAAAAGAAACAAAGGAAGAGTATGATTATTCGGAATCAATGTTACGTTCAAGCAGTCTAAAGGGCCAGGAAGATGGAGGCATCTAACAAGGATGACTACTCAGTCACTTGTCTAGAGAGCAAGCATGTGAAATGTTTCCCAGAGAAAGCAGGCTGACCTAGATATGTGTACAGAAAGGACTTTTGGTTAGGCAGCCTCTCCAATTTTTGTGTATTTTAGCTCTTCTCTACAACTGCTCCAATGAACCTCAGACATAGGGAGCCAGGAGACTTGGCATCTTTAGATGTGACACCATAATGCTGCCAACTCTACAGGCCTTCAGAAGGCCCCAGAAATCCTTAAGGGATCTTACATGGGGTGAATCAGATTGGAGAGCAAGGACACTGGTCAATATCAGTTAGTCAGCCATCAGATTCTGATTACATACCTACTGTGAGCAGGCATCATGCCAGTAGTACAGCTAAAAAGACACAAAAAATGGTCTGGAGACTGCAGAGAACTTTCTCCAAGCCTTTCTTTTCTTTTTTACTCTTTATTCTACTTCTCTTTTTAATTCATGGTGGCCTGTGGGCATATAGGCTTGGCACAGTGGACCCCAAGGTTTCAAATTTGTAGATTTGTTCCACTGTCAATCACCCAAATTTGCTGTGTTCTGTGGCACCAAAAGGCAATAAGCTCTTGAAGACTAGACTTTGCATCAAGGACAGGGAACAATGGATGTTCAAATGTGGAACAAATCCATGCTGAAAAATCAACCAAAGTTTACCAGGTGCTAGCGTGTTTGTTTTGTTTTTAGCAAAAATAGATGGGGAAACAGTGGAAACAGTGTCAGACTTTATTTTGGGGGGCTCCAGAATCATTGCAGATGGTGACTGCAGCCATGAAATTAAAAGACGCTTACTCCTTGGAGAGGAGAGACATTACTCTGCCGACTAAGGTCCATCTAGTCAAGGCTATGGTTTTTCCTGTGGACACGTATGGATGTGAGAGTTGGACTGTGAAGAAGGCTGAGCACTGAAGAATTAATGCTTTTGAACTGTGGTGTTGGAGAAGCCTCTTGAGAGTCCCTTGGACTGCAAGGAGATCCAACCAGTCCATCCTAAAGGAGATCAGCCCTGGGATTTCTTTGGAAGGAATGATGTTAAAGCTAAAACTCCAGTACTTTGGCCACCTCATGCAGAGTTGACTCATTGGAAAAGACTCTGATGCTGGGAGGGATTGGGGGCAGGAGGAGAAGGGGACGACAGAGGCTGAGATGGCTAGATGGCATCATGGACTCAATGAACGTGAGTCTGAGTGAACTCTGGGAGATGGTGATGGACAGGGAGGCCTGGCATGCTGCAATTCATGGGGTCGCAAAGAGTCGGACACAACTGAGCAACTGAACTGAACTGAAGGAGGAATTTCAAGATGAATGAGATCCTTGGATTACATGGTCCTTACTCCATTCTGTTGCATTCCACCTTTCCCTTGGGTCTCAGTCACTACCATTGTCATTGTCCTAGGAACTATTCCCCTTTAAATGTCTGGATAAGTTCAGACAAAATCCTTAAAAATGAAACAGGTTAAAGCTGCCAAATGCTACTGGGGAACAAAATGATAATAAGTAAATGTAGCAGAAATAATACTGGCTCTGAAGCTCATCAAAAGCATTCTATAACTTCCTATCTATGGGATCCTGGATTGACTTCCTATGTTCTGTCAGGCTCTTTTCCTCTTCTGGAAAATAAGATTAATAATACTATCTTGTAGGCTTAAGCTGAGGGCTACATAAGACTTATTCCCTCAACAAATATACACTAAGTACTCATTAGGTGTCAGGCACTGATTTAGGTAAAACAGTGACACACACACCCCAAAATCATACCCTTATGGAACCTATTGTTAAGGGAAGATAGACAATAAGCAAATCAATAAGTTGAAGATATGGGCTTATTTGTTTTCTACAGTGAGATAATCCATGAGTAGCAATGTCTAAAAAGGAAACGTACAGATAAAATTCCATCTGAAAGCCACCTGCAGTTTGTACCTATTGCTCAAGAATGTACTTTTAGAGGAAGCTGGCGTCTTTGCCTGAGAACAGCATTTCAAGGGGGAATTTAGTTATCCAAAAGAAAAGGCCAAATTCCATTTTATAACCAAGGCATTCCAGAGAATGAGGAGCAAGGCTTCTATGCATAATAATGCAGAAAGCTAGTTTGGGACATTAAGACAAGTTGAGAAAAACTTGGCCTAAGGTAAGTGACTCTAGAGTCGAGGGAGCTGGCCTGGCCCCTGACCGTGCTGTAGCCTGGGGTCTCATGAGGTTGCAGCCAGCAGCTGGTCCCTGTGAAGAGGCTTAGTTCATGGTTTACAGGGGTAGGTAGAGTATCTGGCTTATAGTCTGAATTTTCCATCTTGGCATTGAAATCATCTTATATTATTCTCAAACCATATGTAAATTTTATCGTACACTTGAAGTGGTAGTTGTACTTTCTGGAAAAGAGAAAGGCCTTTGTTCACACCTGGAGTGCCTCAGGCTGGAGAGAAGACGGCAGGGCTGATGAGAGAAGGTGAAGCGTGTGGAGAGAGACGGCTGGAGGACAAGTGCAGGGTGAGAGGGGATGGCGGTCAGATTAGAGGGCATATTGGCACGTTTTCTGGTGGGACTTAGAATTATGAAGGAAGAAAAAACTCATGAAGACCGGGTCATGTGGGAAAGAGCCTCAGCTTACATTCATTCAGCATTCAAGGGAAGCTCCAAAGGCAGGAGAATTGGGGACCCCTTTTTAGTACATATGGAAATTTCTGAACGCATCATAGACACTCAATAAAGGCTCATTCCCTTCTTCCTCCTCCTCTATTTCCATAATAAAATGATAGGGAAAAATTGAAGTTGCGAGAAACTGTTCACCCAACCAGGAATATTTTGTAGAGCTACCAGAGTTAATTTGCCTACAAGGCAATTTTGATACAAATGCTTACACAGCTTTTCAAAGCTCCTTACTTCCCGGTTGCCACAGAAGGATCCCTGTGAGTGTGTGTGTGTATTTGTGTATAAATATGTGTGTGTGTGTGT
>SJYQ01091758.1:48870-154380 GCA_006410935.1 Redunca redunca | reverse complement strand
AAAAAAAAAAAAAAAAAAAAAAACTAGCGTTGAAAACAAAGCTTTGGCTTAAACACTAGAACCAGAAGCAAGTTAGACAAAATGGGGAATGTGGCTTAGGCCAAAATCTGGAGCCCCTATTGTTATTTAGTCGCTCAGTTTTGTTCAGTTCTTTGCAACCCCATGGACTGCAGCACACCAGGCTCCCTGTCCTTCACCATCTCCCAGAGCTTGCTCAAACTCATGTCCCTTGAGTCAGTGTCCATTGAGTCATCTCATCCTCTGTTGTCCCCTTCTCCTCTTGCCCTCAGTCTTTCCCAGCATCAGGGTCTTTTCTAATGAGGACTCTTCTATCATGTGGCCAAAGTACAAGAACTTTGGCTTCAGTATCAGTCCTTCCAATGAATATTCAGAGTTTATTTCCTTTAGGATCTCCTTGCTGTCTAAGGGACTCCCAAGAGTCTTCTCCAGCACCACAGTTCAAAAGCATCAGTTCTTCAGTGCTCAGCTTTCTTTATGGTTCAACTCCCACATCTGTACATGACTACTGGGAAAACCATAGCTTTGACTAGATGGACCTTTGTTGGCAAAGGTCTCTGATGATGTCTCTGCTTTTTAATACACTATCTAGTTTTGTCATAACTTGTCTCCCGAGGAGCAATCATCTTTCAATTTCATGGCTGCAGTCACCTACTGGGACAGAGTAAATGGGTTTATGTGGTAGATTCAGGGTGTATAAGCAGAACAAATAAGCCTTGCTCTAACTTCCATTAGGAGAGCTGGACTCTTCACTTTGTGTTCCTTGAATAACTCTGACCAGCAACCTGAAGCTTGTCCAGAAACCAACAGGACCTGGAGTACCCAGAAAATAAAGATACCATTTTTTTTCCTGGTTCACAGTATCTCCAGGTTTCTAAATATGAACTTCCCATCTTTCAAACCAGGAGGGTTGCATTTTCTAAGCCACAAGTCTTTGCAGAGAGCGGAACAGACAAAACACATTCTGCATCCTAGTTCTTTCAGCCGTGATGCTAGTCCACTTGCCACCACACCATGGCCGGTGTGTGGCAGGCTCAGACGCAGCAGTGCAGAGGAACTGGTCTCCCGTCCCCCGATCTCTGATGCCTCCCTGGGGGCTCAGATGACTACAGAGAGTCACTCTCTTTCCACCAAGGACTCTAGAAGTCAAGGGATCTAGGTTCACACACAGAATCTATTTCACTTTGGAAAACTGAATGTTTTTATTTTTGCTAGTTACCAACATGCGAAAAGCCTAATGGTGAAAGCAAAAACTATGAGGTGGACAGAACTCATGGAGTTCATAGTCATCAGATTTTATATACACAAAAGGGTGTTGTCTTCTTGGACATTAAAATCTCCAATTGGTCAGATATTTAATACTTTAAGAGGCCTTGACAGTTTTGTTCTTTAATATCCTCAGGGGTGGTGAATTTTTACCCTTTGAGGATAGATTTGGTGTTTGAAGGCAACCAGAAGTCATTTGGACTTAAATCTGAAGACTACAAGCTGTCATCAAGTTGGTTATCTGTGGCAGGCAGCTTAAAAAGGCCCCAGTAATTCCTGCCTCCTGGTGATCACACCTTTATGTAAACCGTGACACTTGCCTTGGCCTGGGTTTGCTTCTAAGGACTAGCATACAACTCACTTCCAAGAACAGTGACAAAATATCTGTGACTTGCGTCTTGTTCACACTGTCTTCCTGTATGCGGATCTCCCCCATGTTTGCTCTCTGAGGGAAGCCCCTGCCATATGGAAAGCTGCCCGGTGAGACACAGGGAACTGTTGTCTTCAGCCAGCCGCCAGAGAGGACCCGAGGTCTGCTAACAGCCCCTGCAGTAAGCTTGGAGCAGACCATCCCCATTCAAGGCTTGAGACGCTGCAGCCCGAGCCAGTACCATGACTGGGAGACGCTGGGCCGGAGGACGCACACACAGAAACTGCACGCAGATTCCTGGCCCACAGAAACTGTGAGATCAGAAGGGTCTGTCGGTTTCAAGCTGCTGTGTTTGGAGGGCACTCTGTTACATAGCAATAGGTAATGAACACAGATTTGTTAGAATTAAACAAGGATGTGCCCATTGAGCAAGCAGAATGGTTTATTTGGTACCTCAGAACTGACCACCCCAAATCAGCCCTCTTCCCGTCTTCATGGGCACATTTCCTCGGGGATGCGTGTCTAAGACCTCGCCCCCACTCCCAACCCCATCCTGCCTCAGCCTCCGGGGGATTCCCAGCCTATTTTCCACTCCTATGTCTGACCGTGTGCTCAAGGTGTGGATGCTGTTTCCAAGGCAGATCTGAGTAGAAGGCTACCTACTAGGGTCCCTGGGGAATGTTTCTGGGCCTTCTATTGCTCTCCCTCCTGTCCTCAAAATACCATGCTGCCTTCCTGCCTCCGTGAGGATGGAAAAAGAACATTTGGGCACACCTTTGGGCACCGAAAGGTTTTTTCTGTCAAAGTCCTAAAGAGGCCATCTCTGAACAAGTGATGGGGACTGAGTTCCGGTGGTGGTGAGGGTGAAGGGCAGCAGCTGTGTCCTCTGCTATTTAATGTCCACCTCCAGCTACCAAGTGGGGATGCCCACCTGTCATTTCCACTACTCACAACCAGACCAGTCTCTAGTCAGCCTTCTTAGGAGCTAAGTCGGGGAAAACGGGCCTTTCTAACTGCTCCCTGGGAACATCTTCACGCTTTTAGGCTCCTTTCTCTGCCTCTTGGGAGATGCTGTGAGCTTCATGGTATGCTCTGTTAGCTAAAAGGAGAGAGAAAATGAAAAGCAAGGTAGAGGAAAAAAACAGAAAGTGACGGTGAAAAGATGAAAGAGATGGATGAGTGGAGGAGAGCCGCTCAACTGGCCTGTCCCTGGGTACCACGGTTCCTCAAGAGTCCTAATAATGGACTAGCGTTTGCATGCCTGGTTTGCTCATCCCTTCGTTCAAGATTACACATGGCATCATTTAGTCCAGAGAATTGAAACTGCTCAGAAATGTGGTCACAGTGCATCTCCATTTCTATTTCTGTAATTATGCTTCTCTGTAGAACTCTGAGTGGCCTACTTTTAAGTGTCTCTGCTTTTCTTTGAGTGGGAAAAATAAATACTTCTTTAAAATCTGGAATCATTGTTCTATCAACTCAATAGAACACTGTTTTTAAAAAACAGAGTATAATTTCCATGGTAACCCCACTGGCCATGGGGCTGATTCTAACTTTCTGTCTTAGGTGCTGAATTTACCATGCTGATTTTCTAACGATAATGTAAATGGTTTCTGGGCTCAAGACTTTATGGGAGTATATTGGGGTTTTTATCCTTTTATGATAGTTGGATAACTCTAGAAAGATGTGTATAAAAATCTTTTGATGTGACTTTTCTCTAGCCTCATCTCAAGGTTACTTGCTGTTCAACATGCTCTTCCCTTTGATACCACCAGCATACCTCTCATCTAGAACTTTCCTTTTGCATACTGACATCAGGGCGCTGAAAACATCTGCTAAGCTGCCATGCAGAACCAACAACCCCTTATTCCAGGGCTGAGGAAAACAGGTTATCCAAGAAGTCACAAAAGGTACCCATGAGGCACAGAATCCTCCTTGCCTCTGGCCCCAGGGTACGCACAGTTATTTCCAGGGGGAATCACGAAAGGGATGTCATGACTAGATTCTAATCAGATCTCTGATTTCATCCTTCTCTTTCCTCATCATTCTTCTGATGATGTCTATAATCCTAAGTCTATAACAAGCTCTTGTGTATTTCAGGTTTATTTGAGATCTGTGAATTTATGGAGAAGGGGGCTTCTCAGGTGGCACAGTGGTAAAGCATCGGCCTGTCAAGGCAGGAGACACAAGAGGTGGGGATTCAATCCCTGGGTCGGGAAGATCTCCTGGTGGAGGAAATGGCAACCACTCCAGTGTTGTTACCTGGAAAATTCCATAGTCAGAAGAACCTGGTGGGCTGCAGTCCATGGGGTTGCAAAGAGTCAGACATGACTGAGCCCTGAGACTTTGAGGACTCAGTGTATGCATTTGAGGGTCTCTCAGTTGTTCACCCGGGAACACTTCTCAGCCTACTGAAAAGGAACAGTGGCAGTGTTGGAGACAGCAGCCTCAGGCCTGCAGAGATTCTGAGTGGCAAAGATCCTGCAAATCCCGTTTCCTTCCCACTGCTAACACTTTTGGCAGCACTTCCCACCTTGATTTCCTCTGGCCGCACAGGCTGTATGAAACTTGCTCACGCTCCTGCCATGGGTACCGAGGGGACACATACAAGTGAGAGGTCTAAGCCATAATGTGCCTTGTCAGAAAGTACAGTGTTGATGAGTTAGAATGATGTAATCAGAAGGCCAATGACATCCTATCTGCCATCATTTATGTTTTTTAAAAAATATTTAAATATTTTATGTAAGTCAAAAATCAAATAAATACCATTCACATATGTCAGTATTCAGTTGCCTGGCACTCAGCCCCCTAGATGTCAGCTCTGGGTCTCAGGTCTTCACTGGGTATCTTGGTCACATTTCTTATCTTCTGAAACTTGGTTTCTTTGGCGAAATGAGGATGAAAATAATCCATAGTTGATGAGGCTCTTTGGGACTGTAAAAATACTCTAATACATGTAAAGCTTTTTGCATAATATTAGCTATTAGGAAAGCAATAGTATGAATAGTTCAACTGTGCAAAAATTGTGAAAGCATTCCATGCCTACGGCTTGTAGACTATGCCTCCTGCTATCTGTCTCTTTGACAATCACTTGGTAGCCTAAGATCAAGACTATTTGTCTAGACCGAGGTTGTTAAATTACAGCCCATATGCCAAATTTAGTCCACCTGTTTTTACAAATATAGTTTACAAAACTCATTGGCTTACATATTGTCTCTAGCTGCTTTCAAGCTGAAATAGCAGAGCTGAGTAAAACTGTAAAATCTAAGCTGTTGACTTCATGGTTCTTTACAGAAGAAATTTTGCTAGCCATTGTTTATCGTGCCGTGCGTGTCCTAGCAGAGCCTACACTAATGCAGCATTTTGGCAGAAGCAACTATGTAGGGCCCATTCCACGCTGAAAATGCCATGCACCTTCTTCCAACATTTTAAGAGTTTCAAGGCAACAGCAGCAAGTCATTCAGTCAAGCACAGAAGCCTCGTGTATGTGGAGCCCTGTGTGACTGTGGAGGTGACACCCCAGGGAGGCCAGCTCCGCCTTCTTGCTATCCAGATGTCACTCCCTTTATAAACTCTGTCTTCATTTAACCCCCAAAGGACTCTTAGAGCAAAGACTAGAACAGAAAAGGGAAGCATTACCAAAGTTATACCATAAAATAATTCCAGGTAAATGGAGTTCAGAGTTCTCTATTAAAGGAACAGCTGCTCATTTGAACCATCCTACTTTCACATGACACAGTGTTTTCCCTTTTGGTTCTTTGTTTTAAATTGTTGTCCTGGATTTTCTCCAGTTTTTAATATTATTTGACTAAACATAATTCTCTATCAACACTGGTTAGATGACTCCAGGAGAATTGTCATATTTGGGGTTTGGAATCTGACAACTATTAATGCATTCTCCCTTGAATGAAAAAGAATGTATTTGGTATTTTTAAACTTATGAGACTGAAAGTATCTGAAAGGCTGGAATAATACCTCTGGGCTTGTAAGTCACAAAAATTCAAAACAAAGTGAAAACACTTAAATTGTCTTTTTCTCATCTTTTCTATAAAACATCACTTCCCACATCACTGTTCACCTGAAACTATCACAACATTGTCAAATGGCTATACCCTAATACAAAATAAAAAGTTTAAAGAAAAAAAAATCACCTACCATCCAGGTTCCTAACTTTTACAGGACTTTGAAAACGTTTGCACTTTTAAAGCAATTAAACATTTCTGTCTCATTAAAGTCAGGATTTAAGAAGGTCTAGTGTTTCAGGATTAGCTAGGAAACCATTTTGCTGGCCACACCAATAAACGAGAAGCTGATCAGACCATGTCCCTCCTCTTAGTGTAATTTATGCTACAATAACATGTGGAATAAGATAGTGGAGAATTAAAAAGAGAATAAAGCAGAGAAGACCCTCGTTAGATGAGCATGTTTTGTCTCAAGGAGAAGCTGATGTGGAAGCCAAAAACCAAAGCAAGAATGAACTTGATTCATAGACAGTCCTTCTCAGTCCTCTCTTCTCCACCAGCTTCCCAAGGCCACAAACAAGAGCAAAGCTCTCTGGATAGTAACCAAGAGACGAGACTTGCTCGCCCAGCCCCGCCTCTGGGTCTCACCTCTCTAGCCTCACTCTCCCACCCTCAACCTTCCAGTTATTTGTTTTCTTCCCTCTCTTTTTTGAAAGACTGAAAGCTTTTTTTGAAATTTTTATTTTTTTGAAGTATAGTTGATTTACGATGTTGTCAGTTTCTGCTATATAGCAAAGCAATTTAGCCACATATATATATATATATATATATATATATATATTCATTCTTGTTCATATTCTTTTCTTTCCTAGTATTGTGGTTTATCACAGGACACTGAAGGTAGTTCCCCATGCTATACAGTAGCACCTTGCTCTTTATCCATCCTGTATAAGACAGTTGGTCTCTGCTCGTCCCAAACTCCCAATCCCTCCTCTATCTCCCTCCGCCTTGGCACTCACAAGTCTGTTCTCAACGTCAGCGAGTCTGATTCTGTTTTTCAGATGAATTCATTTGTGTCATATTTTAGATTCTGCGTGTCAGTGATAGAAAATGGTATGTGTCTTTGTGTGAGTTACCTCACTCAGTATAATAATCTCTAGTTGCATCCATGCAGCTGCAAATGGCATTAATTTTGTTCTCTTTTATGACCGAGTAATATTCCATTGCATATATCTATCCCACCTTTTTTATCCATTCATCTGTTGATGGATATTTAGGTTGTTTCCATGTCTTGGCTATGGTGAATAGAGCTTCTATGAACATTGGGGTGCATGTATGTCTTGCAATTATAGTTTTGTCCAGATATATGCCCAGGAGTGGGATTGCTGTTTTCAGCCCCTTGAAGTCAGGGAATTTTATGTGAATTTATCAAGAGTCCGTCAAGCTTTTATATTCTTGTCTGTACAACTCAACTTGACCTTCCAGTTTCCATAGACAAATGGCCTATTCTCAGCCAGCCAGACCCTCACACCTGCTGAAGAGTGACCCAAAGACGCAGAAAGAGCTAGTGATTATTCGAAAGAAAGACGTACTTACAAGCTCCAAAGGTCCTGGTGGTGCCTGGCCAGGTTGCTGCCCTGACAACATTCTCTGCAGTGCTGTCCTGGATGCATTTCTGCTCCTGGCTTCCTAGAGTGTGGCGTATTTTCTTCTCCTTTTTATCTCACCTTCCTATCCACTTTGTGAGCACCCTGATATTATTTTTGCTCATAACTTTGCTACTTTAATTCACCGGAACTAGCTTCTGTGGTTTGTAACCAAAAGCACTAATGGATACAGCTGGTCTATAAGAAGTGATGGTGCAGTGGTAAAGAACATGCCTGCCAGTTCAGGGGACTTAAGAGATGCAGGTTCGATCCCTGGGTTGGGAAGATCCCTGGAGGAGGGCAGGGCAACACATTCCAATATTCTTGCCTTGGACAGAGAAGCCTGGTGGGCTACAGTCCGTGGGGTTACAAAGAGTCGGACATGACTGAAGTGACTTAGCACGCACAGAAGAAAGGATGAAAAGGGCCCTGAAGTTTAGAGTGGCGGTCACGCCCCTAAGGGAATGAGGGGTGCTGGTTTGGCCTCCCATCAAAGTAACACTTCTCTGGCCAATACGTAGTGCGGGGCTCAGTGCTCTGTGGCAAATAAGCCTTTAACACAGGCCCAATGGTCAGGTCTCAGTGATCTTAAACAAGGTGTTAGACAGAAGACAGGTTTCAGATGGAAAAGACTTGTTTGATTATATCCTACTGAGCCTTCAAATGTCTCCTCCCCTCTTCTCATGATGGGTACTACCACCCACAAAATGAATTCAGAATCAGAAAAAAAAAGTTATCAGTGGAAAAAAGGTAATCAGTCATTCATGTTCATCTCTTCTTCTCTGAGTTAGGAACACCCAGTAGTTACAACCAAGGGTTTTGAAGACAGATGACCTGGGTCCAGACTCCAGCTCCATCATTCACTAGACCCCTGATTCTCTCTAAATTCCCTGGGCCTCAGTTTCCTCACAATAAAGTGAAGATTAAAAGTGGCATCCACCTCATGAGTGTTGTGAGAATTTACAGAGCTTCATGGAGAGCATTCAGAACAGTGACTGGAGCAAAACAAGGGCTCAAGTGTCTTGTTGCTGCTGCTGCTGCTGCTGCCGCTGTTGTTATATGACTTCAGTCTACACAGTGCTTGATGGTACCTAGCATTTTCTCTGTAGTGGTGGGTTACATGGGTGGGAAAAAGTATCAGGTGTTTCTTTTAGTATATAGAGGAAATTATATTTTTAATGCAACAGTAGGATTTCGCTTTACTTGGAAGCCCCGAGTAGAACACAGCCAACTGTTTTGATAAGTGGTGTGGGTAATTATGGTTTCCCTGGTAGTTCAGCTGGTAAAAAAAATCCACCTGCAATGCAGGAGACCCCAGTTTGATTCCTGGGTCAGGAAGATCCCCTGGAGAAGGGATAGGCTACCCACTCCAGTATTCTTGGGCTTTCCTGGTGGCTCCGATGGTAAAGAATCCACCTGCAATGTGGGAGACCTGGGTAATTATACTGACTTGAGCAAGCCTCTGTCTTAATGGGTTCTCTTGGGCATTTCACATGCCACCTGCTGCCTCTTTGGACCAAATTTGGTTAATCTGCCATTTTAGAACCAAATAGAGATCGCTGACATATTAAGACAGACACATCTCTTTGTTTTTAGCATATTTTAGTGCATTTTGATACAAGCAAGTGAAATATCAAAGATATGTAATTTCTGGGAGTTAGGTGGACCGTGTCTAGAACCACCAGTTTAGGGGACTGAACTCTGCTGAGTAATCGCATGACCTAAGGCAGGAGAATGGTTTTGACCACTGAAAGGAGAAGTGACCCTGAAATCAAATTTTATTCCAGAAAGAAACGTAGCTTTACCTGGTTCCGTTTGTCATCTGGACAATCCTCTGTCACATGATGACCCCACCATGGGGCGGGAGGGAACGAGGTCATTCTTTCTGAGAAATGCAGACCTGGGGTCACAGCCCTGTGGTCAGGGAAGCATGTGGCTGTGTGGGTGCCTTGGGAGAGGCGCATGGGTTCCCCAGCAGATTTCCCCTGTGAACAGAAGCAGAAATCCACCGAGAGGACCAGGAAGTTAGATTCATGGCCCACAAAGAGGAAGAGGGAACATGAGACTTGGGTGTGAGCAGGGTGACACCACATAAGCGGAAAGAAAGGTCAGGTGTCCGGGAGGCCAGAAGCAAGGGCAGGACGAGGTCACAGATTAGACTGCCCGGGTTTGAATCCTGGTTTCAAAGTTTATAAGATATACAACTTCAAGAAAATTAGTTGAATTATCTGTGCTTTATTTTCCTCATCTGTAAAATGGGACTGGAAATAATCATCTTTCTCCTAAGATTGTTGTGTGGGTTAATCTAGTTACTACATGTAAAGTACTCAGAACAGTGACTGGAGCAGAACAAGGGCTCATCAAGTGTCTTGTTGTTGCTGCTGCTGCTGCTGCTGCTGCTGCTATTGTTACATGACTTCTATCTACACAGTGCTTGGTGGTATGCCTAGCATGCAGTAACTCTGTTGCTGTGATTATCAGAGCTTGCTATTCCTACCATGTTAGAATGCTTTGCCATGTACAAAGCAATATACAAATGTAAGGCATGGTACTGGATTGACCAGTGTGTTAGTTTTCTAGGGCAACCATGACAAAGTGCCACAGACTGGGTGGCTTAAATGGCAGCAATTTATTTTCTCAAAGTTCTGGAGTCTGGAAGTCTGAAGTGTTGTCAAGGTTAATCTCTGCTGAGGCCCCTCTCCTTGGCTTCTAGATGGTTCTCTTTTCCTCCCTGTGTCTTCACATGTCTTCCTTCTGTGTCTGTGTCCTAATCTCCTCTTCTAATGAGGATGCCAGTCTTGTTGGTTGAACCCTCCCTAGTGGCCTCATTTAACTTGATTACTTCTTTGAAGACCTTCTTTCCAAAGATAGTTACATTCTGAGGTTCTAGGGGTTAGAATTCAACATGAATTTGGGAGGCGGTGGAGGAGACAGATATGCAACTCAGTCCATAACAACCAGTGATCCATTCGGTGAAGCTGGAACTGTATTTCCCTTATCCAAGTGAACCCTGGCTAGACTTGGCCAGAAGAGGTCCCTTTATAGAATAAAAACAGCCCCCTGCTCTCTGGACAGCATGGCTGTTAGAAGTAACAGATGGATACAGGGATGCCTGGCAAGATTTAACTTACCCTGGCTCTCCTCTGTTCCCCCAGCCCATCTTCTAAATTGCTGACCATAATGATCTAAAGACTGACAGTGGCCTCGAAGCATCCCTAGGCATGAGGCTGAGGACCCAGGCATTTCCCATGCTCCTCATGATCCCCCTTCAGTGATTGGACATGCTTGGGTTCTAATTTGACTAGCTGGCAAATCCTCTGGACTCCCACTTTTCCTTACCTCCCACAGATGTGTAAAAGCTAAATAAATCTCTTATCCTAATACACTTGTAGTGACTCTGCTTGCACAATTGAACCCTGACAGATACAGGAATGATAATAATGATACTAGTCTTCTGGACACACTATCACTAAACCTGAAAATAATCTATGACTCACTCAGAAGCATGCATTTGAAGTTCTTCTAATTACGGCAAGCCTGAGCTTACTCCAAAGTCCTCCAAATTAGTCTTTTCACTTCCATTTCTCCTGGCTCCAATATGTCCCACCAATGGCTGCCAGATGAAATTTCTTGAACCACCTTTATGTTATCAAGTAACAGTCAAGGGAAGTCCCCGGATGGCAGCTGGGTAGCAGGCCCAGAGAATAACCGGTTCAGATGAGAGTGAAAGAATGGAGGGTTCCCAGAGGGATGTCTCCAGGTGGGGGGAAATGGAATGGATGCAAAGTCTGATAAATATTTAGAAGGCAGTTTACAACGTCATTGAGTCATTGGGATGAGAATAGTAATGGGACATAGAAAATTAAGAAAATGTTTTGAAAAGTAATTTCAGGACACACAAAAAATCATGTAAGAAAAGATATAAATAAATTACACTACTGTACTCAAATGTGGAGAGTTTTTAGGCATAATAATGTAATAGCACATCTAATATCAAACAGTTAGAACTGGACATGGAACAACAGACTGGTTCCAAATAGGAAAAGGAGTACATCAAGGCTGTATATTGTCACCCTGGTTATTTAACTTATATGCAGAGTACATCATGAGAAATGCTGAGCTGGAAGAAACACAAGCTGAAATCAAGATTGCCGGGAGAAATATCAATAACCTCAGATATGCAGATGACACCACCCTTATGGCAGAAAGTGAAGAGGAACTAAAAAGCCTCTTGATGAAAGTGAAAGAGGAGAGTGAAAAAGTTGCCTTAAAGCTTAACATTCAGAAAACAAAGATCATGGCATCTGGTCCCATCAGTTCATGGAAAATAGGTGGGGAAACAGTGGAAATAGTGTCAGACTTTATTTTGGGGGGCTCCAAAATCACTGCAGATGGTGACTGCAGCCATGAAATTAAAAGACGCTTACTCCTTGGAAGGAAAGTTATGACCAACCTAGATAGCATATTGAAAAGCAGAGACATTACTTTGCCAACAAAGGTCCGTCTAGTCAAGGCTATGGTTTTTCCAGTGGTCATGTGAGAGTTGGACTGTGAACAAAGCTGAGCACTGAAGAATTGATGCTTTTGAACTGTGGTGTTGGAGAAGACTCTTGAGAGTCCCTTGGACAGCAAGGAGATCCAACCAGTCCATCCTAAAGGAGATCAGCCCTGGGTGTTCTTTGGAAGGAATGATGCTAAAGGTGAAACTCCAGTACTTTGGCCACCTCATGCGAAGAGTTGACTCATTGGAAAAGACCCTGATGCTGGGAGGGATTGGGGGCAGGAGGAGAACGGGACGACAGAGGATGAGATGGCTAGATGGCATCACGGACTCGATGGACGTGAGTTTGAGTGAACTCCAGGAGTTGGTGATGGACAGGGAGACCTGGCATGCTGCAGTTCATGGGGTCACAAAGAGTCAGACATGACTGAGCAACTGAACTGAACTGAACTGAGTATGATGACTATATATGTAACAGCAGGTTGTAAAGTAAGCCTATGGGGGAAATGAGAAAGGGGATGGCAGGCAGGGCAGGAGCCACACTGGAGCCTATTTGAAGACTTTACCAAGACAAGTTGTTGAAGAAGGCATACTGCTATGGGCTGAGAAATGGAGCAGCAACCAGAGGGGCATATGGGACAAGGGGAAAATCTGGGAAGAGACAAGACCATACATGCAGACTTCAAGACATCCAAGAGAGGAGAGCTGCTAGCAGAAGAGGAAGTAACAGGGCAGAACCCTTGAATGGGGAAGGGGGATGGATTCAGAGCCCAAATGCAGGAGCCCGGCTTTGCTAGGAGAGGGGTGCACCCTCCATTGTATCAGGAGGGAAGAAACCTGATCCAGAGGTAGAAAGGTTTGTGTATCTAGGTCAGAAGATGAGGGCATCTCCCTTCCTTAATCATCTCCACCTTCACTGCCGTCGGTGCGAAGTATCAAAGCACTTTGCTCTGTCTGCCTCCTGTCCCTGCACGTTTGCAGCGGTTATCAGAGAGGAGAGAAAGCTGGGCTGAAGGAGGTTGTAAACCCAGACAGAGATGAATAAACTTGTTGTAGTCACACAGCTAATTAGTGACAAAGCCAGGACTGCAACCAAACTGGCTCCCAGCCTAGTACTCTTTCACTACCAAATTACCATGTAATACTGAACAGATGGGAGCGATTAAGGTTTAGGACCATTAGAACGACCAGCACAACCCAAGGTACATGAAATAAGGAACCGAGTAGGAACAGAGAGCAGAGACTTAAGCCTCAAGTCGCAGGAAGGGCTAATTTTACCCGTTGTGAGCCCATGATTAGATTAGGGTGGGTTGCACGAAATTGTCAGCTGGAAAAATGCACTGCCCCCAGAGTTCCCTAACCAGTTGCAGGGCTGGCAACACCCTGGCTCCCGGAGGCGGCTCTCAAGGGAGAAGACTGAGCTAAACCTCAGCCAACAACACTTACCAGCGTGAAGCCAAATTAACTCTTGAAATTACATAGAC
Source organism: Redunca redunca (assembly GCA_006410935.1). Classification (NCBI taxonomy): domain Eukaryota; kingdom Metazoa; phylum Chordata; class Mammalia; order Artiodactyla; family Bovidae; genus Redunca; species Redunca redunca. Next base: position 141,133 of record SJYQ01091758.1, on the reverse strand, counting down.
CTTCTGGCAATCTTTGCTCTACTCCATTCAGAAGTACTTGCTAAAAATGCTGAACTGTACCAAGTTCTGAAAAATAACAGGTACTGCTCCACCTCCTTACCTATAGGGGTCCTGGCATTTGTCACATTAATTAGAAGAGACTCTTTCTCAAAAATATTCTTTCCTTAGACTTTTCCTTCATGCCACTCATGCAGTGCTTGTCCCATTTGCAACAAATGTTTTTTGTTGTTCTGTATCTGAATTTCCAAAAGATCTTGGATGCTGGTGTTTATTTTGATTGAGGTTGGTTAGTTGATATGCTGGTGTTATTTCCCCCTCAGTATCACTAGATGTGATGGATAGTGAATTATGAAAGCTATCACTGGGGAGGCAAGTTGGTCTTACTAGTACATAACTTAGTGGAGGTGGTGGGGAGGCAGATTAGAAAGCCCACTTTGACGGGTTATCAGCGGGTAATGCTAACTCAGTCTTCTCTGATTTAAAATTCTGATTCAACTCTCAGTGCTTATAATGAATAGCAATTTCTAAATAATCAGCTAGTATTCACCCTTTCTCCTAGGTTTGAACCATCCTGGTGCCCTGGCCCCCAGCACAGTGCTCTTTTATTCCCCAAGCTCAGGGCAGAGTTCCTGGACCAGGGAGGCCAAGAAGATGAACCCCATGAGCTGCCAGATTGCCCCAGTCATCAGAAGAAAACACCCCACCTGCCAATATCCATTTCCCTTAGACTATGACTCTGGCTAAAGTCTCATCATTTTGTTGTTCAGTTGCTAAACCATGTCTGACTCCTTGCAACCCCATGGACTGTAGCACACCAGGCTCCCCTGTTTTTCACTATTTCCTGGAGTTTGCTCAAACTCACGTCCATTGAATCAGTGATAGCATCCAACCATCTCATCCTGTCGCCCCCTTCTCCCCCTGCCTTCAATCTTTTCCATAATCTTACCTCGGACTGGATAAACCCAACTGTACACCCAGGTCTCACTCACCTCACAGGTAGACTCTGAAGCACCTAGGGGAAAATAATACAATGGACACCATACAGAGTCCTGTTCCTACCCATTTCACAAGGAAAAGGCTGTAACTTCTGACAGGAATTAGTGAACGGATTATAAATGCAGAAGACTTCTCTGACCACCTTATCTAAAGAAGATGCCTTCCCTCCCTTTGCAGGCTATGTTATGTCACAACATCTTGTGCATTTTCTTTGTTGCACGTATCATAGTAATTTGGATTTCAATTTTACTTGGTATCTTTTTTCCTCTGCTGTAAGACTTCTATGGAAAGGATCCATGCTATCTTGTTCCCTATTGAATCTTCAAGTGCCAGAAACAATGCTTGGTGCAGAGTAGCTACATGATGGGCTTCTCTGGTGGCTCAGACTGTAAAGAATCTGTGTGCAATGCGAGAGACCCGGGTTTGATCCCTGGGTTGGGAAGGTCCCCTGGAGAAGGAAACGGCTACCCACTCCAGTATTCTTCCCTGAAGAATTCCATGGATGGAGGAGCCTGGAAGGTTATAGTCCATGGGGTTACAAATATTCAGACATGACTGAGCAACACTTTCACAGGTACTAGACAAATATTAATTGGATAGATAGAGGGATGGGTATGTGGATGGAAGCAATGTGCTCTCTTCTCCCATGGGGAGCTACCTGTTTAAAAGACATCCCAACTCTGGATAAGTAGGTGGGTCTCAGGTAACACAGATATAGCAGGGAGGATGATAAGGTGCTCATTGTTTGGTCCCGTTGAGACTTACACTCGAAAGAAAAGAAATAAATCAGATGAGGAATTGGGGGAGAAACCAACAGTAGGAATAAAGAGAACTTTAGAAAACCACCTTTTATCATGTGTCTGAGGAAGCTAATACTCAACAATGAATTGGACAAGAGGGAAAATTAGATTGAGATTCAGTTCAGTTCAGTCGCTCAGTCGTGTCCGACTCTTTGCGACCCCATGAATCGCAGCATGCCAGGCCTCCCTGTCCATCACCATCTCCCGGAGTTCACTCAGACTCACGTCCATCGTGTCCGTGATGCCATCCAGCCATCTCATCCTGGGTCGTCCCCTTCTCCTCTTGCCCCCAATCCCTCCCAGCATCAGAGTCTTTTCCAATGAATCAACTCTTCGCATGAGGTGGCCAAAGTACTGGAGTTAAGAGATATTTAACAAATACATTTTGACTGACTAACTGAAAAAGCAAAAACAACCAAAAATGAGTAGAAACATAAATTCAATATAGGACGTGTTAGAGTGGACTTCTGTCTGATCTCTGTGCTCTTAAGGAAGATCTTACATTGGGATGAAGTAGAGAGAGGTGTCTTTGGGACCCGACTGTCACTCCCTGTCACACACAATCCCATCCACACCAGTACATTTGTGCTGACATCCTGCAAACCCAGCTTCCCAAGGACTGCTTTCTCCAAAACAGACTGCCAACTTGGTAGAATATTCCAAGAATCAGACTTTCTTCCTCCCATCAAGAAGACTGCCCTGAGTCTTCTCCATTCTAAATTCTGAGGATAAATAAACTGAAAAATCCTTATTACTAGGTCATTTCCATCAAGTGGGGGGAGTGCTATAATTTTCTCATCTTAAAAATAATTTATTGACTTCACCTCCTCCTCTAGCTACAGTTCCACTTGCTCTCCATTTCTATGCTCTTTTTACAGAAAAACTCATTAAAAGCTTTGTCTATACTTGTCATTTCCAGTTATTTTTCCTTTCATTCTACCTTGAGTCTATTCTAATCAAGTTTTTGTCTCAAACATTTTACCAAAACTGCCCTTTCAAGGTCACCAACAACCCCCAAAGTTCCTAAATCTAGAAGTTATTTCCAGCCCCTCTTTTGCTTAACCCATCAGGAGTATTTGACACCATGGATTGTTCCCTCTGGCTTCTCTGATAGCTCAGCAATAAAGACTCCACCTACAATGGAGACACAGGAGATGCAGGTTCGACCCCTGGGTCAGGAAGATCCCCTGGAGAAGGAAATGGCAACTCACTCCAGAATTCTTGCCTGAAAAATCCCATGGACAAAGGAGCCTGGCAGGCTACAGTCCACCAGGTCCCAAAGAGTCGGACTCTACTGAAGTGACTTAGCATGCATGCATTGTTCCCTCTGCCTGGATACACTTTCTTCTCTCAACTTCCAGAACCCCACCCTGTCATGACTTCCTTTCTATTCCCTGGTCACTTCTTTTTGGATACCTTTGCTGATCTCCTCATCCACCTGACCTGGTAGTTAGGACTCAGTGCTTTGTCTTCTCATCTTAACTGTACTCACTCCCTTGATCTCACCCAGCCTCAAGGCTTTAATGGATGTTTATATGCTGAGAAATGTATACACCTCCAGCCTACACTGATTTCCTGAACTCCAAACTAATAGGTCCTACTGCCCTTCACTCAGATGTCTAAAACTCTAGATTTTTCTACCTCTTTCGGCTAGTTACTATCTTCCCCCCATCAATATTGCTAACACTGCTCTTCCTGAAGCTCAAACTCAAAAACCTCACTGTCACTTGATTGCTTTCTTTCTCTCATACCTCGTATCTGAACATATACAAATTCTTTACGCTCTATTTTTCAAACTATATCCAGATTTAGACCACTTTTTCAGTTCAGTTCAGTCTCTTAGTCATGTCCGACTCTTTTCGACCATGAACTGTAGCACACCAGGCTTCCCTGTCCATCACCAACTCCCGGAGCTTGCTCAAACTCATGTCCATCAAGTCATTGATGCCATCCAACCATCTCATCCTCTGTCATCCCCCTCTCCTTCTGCACTCAAGTTTTCCCAGCATCAGGGTCTTTTCTAATAAGTCAACTCTTCACATCAGGTGGCCAAAGTATTGGAATTTCAGCTTCAGCATCAGTCCTTCCAATAACTATTCAGAATTGATTTCCTTTAGGATTGGCTGGCTTGATCTCCTTGCAGTCCAGGGGACTCTCAAGAGTGTTCTCCAATACCATAGTTCAAAAGCATCTTCGGTGCTCAGCTTTCTTTATGGTCCAACTCTCACATCCATACATGAAAAAAACATAGCTTTGACTACATGGCCCTTTGTTGGTAAAGTAATGTCTCTGCTTTTTAATAAAAAGACCACTTTTTATCACCTCCTTAATTACCATGCTGTTCCAAGCCACCAAAATCTCTCTGCCAGATTAGATTAAGAACATTCTGATGAATTGTCCTCCTTCTGTCCTTGCCCACCTGGAGTCTATTCTCAACACATCAGCTAAAGGGATGCTTTCAAGAGAAGGTCAGGGACTGCCACTCCTCTGCTCAGAACCTTCCTGTAGTTTCACATGTCATCTAGAATGAAAGCCCAAGCCCTTACTATAGCCTACACAAGCTGGCCCCACTCTCTCTCTGCTCCTTTCTTACTATTTTTCTCATCGCTCGCTTCTCTAGCTGCTCTGGGCTTCCACTTATTCCTCAGTCTTGCTAATGATGCTCCCACAACCTTCCACCTGGTGTGCCACTGCCTTGGTCCTTCCCTGCACCCAGCCCCTGATCTCCACATGGCTTCCTCCTTCGTCTCCTTCAGTCTTCTAGGTAAGGTCCTTTCTGAGTTTTAGGAATTTGTGAGGGAGAAAGTAATCTCTTCGTCCTAATCCTCCGCCATCTTCCCAGAATTCTCTATGCAAGATTTACCTTTCTGAGTTTTAATCACAACCTCTCCTCTTCTGCCACTTCCCCTTTTTCTCCTCTGCTCTATTTTTTCTCCAAAGCATTTATTACCATCTATTTTATTAATTTTATTACATCCTTATAACAAATTTTATTAGTTATAGTCTCTGCCTGCTCACATTATTGTGCAAACTCCATTAGAACAGGAAGCTTTGTTTCTTTTGTTCATTGCCTTATCCTTAGAGCCTAAGACAAACCTAGCATGTGGCAAGCAATCCATGAGTATTCATTGAATCAATGAAAAAGCCATTCTGCACCAATGTGAAAGTGATTCCTAATGAGTAGCCTAGATTTGACTCATTCCCCCAACCACATTGTCTAACCCAAAGAAGTCCCTCTAATGGAGAGATGTCAGACCACATAGATTGAGACCACCAGACAGTCTAATGGGGAGAGATTTTGGTGTGGTTGGGGCCTTGTGGAAACCCTTCAAATTACACTGCATTGTTGACTCCTATGTGAAAATAACCTAGAGGTGATACCAAGCCACATGCTCTGTATGAGTCACAGGAAGAGACCCAGATGTTGACTGCATTGATGGTAATGTATTTTAATGGATAGCATAGTCCCTTTGTTTTCTGATCTAGTCAGACCACATTCAGAGTATTATGTTCACCTTTGGGAATTATCTTTCATGAGAAATATTGTTCAGAGAAAATCAGCCAGGAGAGTGAGGGCTCTAACAATGGTACATGAAGAACGACTGAAGGAATCAAGGGTGCCCAGTGATTCCATTACTTAAGAATAAAGTCTGAATCCTGCACCACCTGTACCACCACTCTCATTCTTTGTCCACAGCAGACTTTGTTAATCAATCTTGATTCTCTTTCCTACGGCATTTACACAGCTCACAGCCCTCCAGGCAGTCACAATCCAATCTACTGGAATTGGCAAGTAAGACAAAACTTGTTAGTTGTTCTGGCCATAAGGTAGATATGTTTTTTTTTTCCCATGAAATATTTGTGATATGAAAAAAACTAAACTGGTCCCATCTAGTTTCAGAGGGTAAAGCTATGAATAATGAAAATCCAGGATAGCATTCTTATGGTAATAACTGTCCAAATGTGAGGTCTTGGAAGGTAGAGAGTCTGGAGGACCACTTACCAAGGATTAACAAAGGAAATTTCCTTGTTAGGTGGGAGACTGAACTGGATAATTGCTCAATTTCATCCATCCATAAAGTTCGGTGGATATTTTCCTACTTGGCTCTACTAGGCAAGGCCAGGGAGGTCAGCTGGGAAAGAAAACCTAAAAAGTGAATGTTCACCTTTCAATTGCAATTATTTCACTGAGAAAGGTAACAGAAAACCAAAATAACGACAACAAAGGCAATGGGTTACGCACAAAGAGAGAAAATGATTCTCTCTAAGCGTAATAACGATAGCAACAAAACCCTTTTTTTAGGTTTTGAACACTCTTCGACTTTCATTTGTTTTAGTTCTTTCCTATTCCTACATATTTTAATCCCATATTTTTGGTCAGAAGCCTTTTTAATTTCATTAAAAACAGTGGATGCCAGAAGCTTCACTTAGTGTGCTCCAAGACTTGGAAATTCCTTCCCTAATGACATAGTAGAAACTCTGTCGCCACAGTTAAGAGCAGGCTAGAGACAATTATTACATTTAAGTCATGCTTTGCAGGTTATCATACCCACATCTGCAAGCTATTCCCTTTGTAAAGCATTTGGGGGTATTTGCCACAGAAAACTCATTGGAAAGTGCCGGCAATTGCGTGAGGACCCATGACTGAGAATCTCCCATGTGGCTCCAGAAGACAAACAGAGAACTTTCCTTTCAGCAACTCTACGCCCACTTCTTGGAGCCAGGCTTCTCTTACCAAGAGAGGAAGTCTCTGCTTGGTGTGGAATGAAGGGGTGGTAAAGAACAAATCCTCAAGCAGCCACCCACCCTGGCCTGTAAAAGAAGAGAGGCCCATCCAGAGAGTTGGTCAGCTTGAGTGCTACTCTCCCTGACTTCTGTAAAAAGACAACACAAGGACAGGGCCTCTGCACAGGATGGCATCTTCCAACAGAGTTCACAGAACATGCTCCATCCGTCTAAACTCTCAACTGCTGGCAGCTGTACCTGTGAGCGTGTGGCAGCTGCTCTGGGCCTTGGCTCCCTCATCCACAAAATGGGATAGCAACACTTGTCCGTCATACCCTAAGGGCACTGGAAATATCGAAGTAAATAACATATGGAAAAGCACTTGGAAAAGAATTTTAGGCACTATAATAATATTAGGATTTTTGTGATTATGAACATACTTTTGAGCCTGTTAGGTATTTTTTTATAAGGTGATGATTATCCTTAAACCAAGATGAAATCAAGACCAGTGTCACTCTAATGCTCTTGCTTGGGACCTTTGATTGGGTCCATCCTTTCTGAATTCATCCCTTTCCCAGTTTACCCAGAATGTGCAGCTCTTGAGTCCTTGAGTTCCGCACTTTAAAATTGAGGGTCAGTTATTGTTGGAAGGAATGTGTCAGTCAACTGGGATATGCACTCATGCAGAGATCTCTTAGAAAAATCACACTTCTTTCTGCTGACCAGAGGGGCACCCACTTTGAATTCCACCCTACCCTGCCCCTTGTTTCTTTCCCCATCTTTCCTCCCTAGTAAGTTGGACTTAATTGGATCCATCCATGTTCTTGACTTCCTATCCCCTATAATGAAAAGGATATCTTTTTTGGTGTTAGTTCTAGAAGATATTGTAGGTCTTCATAGAACCGGTCAACTTTAGTGTCTTCCACATCAGTGGTTGGGGCACAGACTTGAATTACTGTGATGTTGAATGGTTAGCCTTAGGGACAAATAGAGATTATTCTGTCATTTTTGATATTGCACCCAAGTACTGAATTTTGGACTTTTTTGTTGATTATGAGGGCTACTCCATTTCTTCTAAGGGATTCTTGCCCACAGTAGTAGATATAATGGTCATCTGAATTAAATTCACCCATTCCGGTCCATTTTAGTTCACTGATTCCTAAGATACTGATGTTCATTCTTGTCATCTCCTGCTCAACCAAGGCCGATTTATCTTGATTCATGGACCTAACCTTCCAGGTTCTTATGCAATATTGTTCTTTTACAGCATTGAACTTTACTTTCACCACCAGACACATCAACAAATGAGCACTGTTTCTGCTTTGGCCCATCTGCTTCATTATTTCTGGAGCTATTAGTAATGGTCCTCTACTCTTCCCCAGTGGAAGGATATCTTTTCATAAAAGATATCCTTCTTTTCAAAAGAAGGGACTTCCCTGGTGGCTCAGAGGTTAAAGCCTCTGCCTGCAATGTGGGAGACTTGGGTTTGATCCCTAGGTCGGGAAGATTCCCCTGGAGAAGGAAATGGCAACCCACTCCAGTATTCTTGCCTGGAGAATCCCATGGACGGAGGAGCCTGGTGGGCTACAGTCCACGGGGTTGCAGAGTCGGATACGGCTGAGCGACTTCACTTCCCCAGTAGCATATTGGACACCTTTTGGCCTGGGAGAGTTGTGGGGGGGGGGTCACCTTCCAATAATTGCATCTTTTTGCCTTTTCATACTGTTCATGGAATTCTCCAGGCAAGAATACTGCAGTGGGTTGCCGTTTCCTCCTCCAGTGGACCACGTTTTGTCTCATAGCTTCATTGAATTATGCAAGCCCCTTTGCCACAAGGCTGTGATCTATGAAGGAGTGCTGATACTGGGAAAGATTGAAAGCAAAAGGAGGAGGGGGCATCAGAAAATGAGATGGTTAGATAGTGTCACCAATTCAATGGACATGAATTTGAGCAAACTCTGGAAAATAGTAGAGGACAGAAGTGCCTAGTGTGCTACAGCCCATGGGGTCACAAAGAGTCAGACAGGACTTAGCAACTGAACGCGACAGCCCATGTTCTGTCACTGCTGCCAAATATGCTTTTGCCTGATATGCATACATCTCAGTTTTTTCCCTGGACCGATTATTCTGGAGTTTTTTTTCTTTTAATCTCAGTCCTTTACATCTCCACTTGTTTCTGTCTGAATTTTAATTTTACCCCTGAGACAGCGAGACCCAGAAACATAGAACTTACACTTATTAAAAAATATTTAACAGGTACATAGGAAAAAACAGGGAGCTGGTATGTAAGGAAGAGAAAAGGAGTAAGAAGTTAGGATTGCAGCACTAGTTACAAAGAGGTTTATAGATACCATTTAGTGTGGTATTGGTGTCATCAATTACTATTTATGAGCTGCCTAAATCTGTGGCAAAGCAATTGTCCTCAGAGATTTTCTAAAATTTCCCAATAAGATTAATGAACTATTCTAGAACATGATTGGTTTTTGCCCATAAGATAGAGTCCTACAATATTAGTTACGCATCAAGCTCTTCAAATATTACAGTTCACTGTAGTCATGGAATTCTATGAAATACCAAATAAAACTAAACACCAACACATTTCCTAAACTAGCTTAGCAACTAACAAATGACACAATACAGCATTATCTTCAGTCACTTAAGCTAACTCTACCTCCACTTTACAGAACCAAATTTAATATATAATTCTAATCTGGTTGCATGGAATGTACCATAAGAACATGTGTATGCTAATATATTTCATTACAATAAATCAGAGGAGAAAAATATTGAATCAGACCCAGCCAGTAGACAAATAAATTCACCATGTCTAACCTAAGTGTCACTTTAAACCTACTTGTCTTCCTTTCTGTTGTAAATATGGCTGGCGTGTAATTTGATATGACAATATGTGGTTATGACAAATGCAGCTTTACGCTCTCACATTGATTACTCTAAGTAGCAAATAAATCCACAAAGGACAAAACCTTAGAAGACATAGAATGAGATGTATATATACTGAAGGACTGTGACTTCAGTAATCACTCAATAAATATCCATGGTTTCTTTTTCATGTTCTTTGCCTACCCCTCCTGATTCCTTATTCAAGATATTAAAACTTAAAGGATACTATGAATAGCTAGACTCCAGGTCCATAAAAGTTCATAAAGGTGAGATATTGAAACTATTTTCAGTATCTCAAAAATCCTAATAGATGTCATCCATTTCTTGTGAAAATTGAAATGTTGATTTCATTAGCTTAATTTAGTTAGCCTATGTTGATTAAATACGAGTGGCAGTTACATGTCTTTTGTGAATAAAATATGTGAAATAAACAATTACTTCTCAGTAAAGGCAGTCAGATAAGTGTGTGAAAAGGTAAGGTCTGTGTACATGGAAATGCAATTAACAGAAGAGACTAATCCTACAGCTGTCTTGACTTGGTGGTAAAAGTTTTGAACAGTCCTCTAGTAGCAACTTCTTTAGCAGTAAGTTGTAGAATAGATAAGAAGGATTCAGACTAATATGACCCCTTGGTAAAAGGAATTCCTATTTTCCTGGTAAGGTTATTAATTTGCTTCCTTAATTCTTTCTTATTCTCATCAGGAGCAAATTTAATGGTGGTGGTGGTTGTTTAGTTTCTAAGTTGTGTCTGACCCTCTGCGACCCCATAGGCTATAGCTCACTAGGCTCCTCTGTCCATGGGATTTCCCAGGTAAGAATACTGGAGTGGGTTGCCATTTCCTTCTCCAGGGGATCTTCCCCACCCAGATATCAATCCCATGTCTCCTGCATTGGTAGGTGGATTCTTTACCACTGAGACATCAGGGAGTTTCAGTGGTATAGTAGTAACTGTATAAATAAAATGATAATCTGCACACAGACACACACACATACAGGCACAAACACACAAGCTCTAAATTTCAGAGGGAAATCTAAATGTGGAAATGAAAATGATCACATCTTGCCTGGTATGAAATATAAGCCTTTGGTATGTCAACTATAGAACAGGCTGGAAATCTTAGAAGCAAACCACTACTAAAGTGATGCCTTTTTAAGAGCAGTTCCTTTAAGAGAATCTGTTATGTATCCCTTATCATATTTCAAGAACCTAGGATTTTCTTTGCAAAGGAAAAGATAACATGCCAAGATAACTGAGGGAAAAGTAAGAGCCAGGCCCTAAAAGCAAATCAAAGCCCTAAAAGCAATTCAAACTCCTAATTGAGGCCCAGGCAAGTTCACTTGGTCAACAATAATTTCCATTTCTGGTGTTAATAGCCTGTCCCTATTTTGTTCATTCATTTACTTTTTTATTGATTAGATAATGTGCAGCAGATGGTTATGCATACCTATTACGTTCTAATACTACATGATGATAGTATTACAGTCCATACCAGCAAAGAGCTTATAGTATAGCAGAAGATCTGGTAAAACAAATGTGGTTGAACAAACAGATTCCTATTGAACACTTACAATGCACTAGGCCCTCTTTTCAGTGGTGTGACACAGAAGATTAAAGCAGATGCAAAAGGCCTGGCATGCTGCGATTCATGGGGTCGCAAAGAGTCGGACACAACTGAGCGACTGAACTGAACTGAACTGAATCTCAGCTCTGGTGCAGCTTGTCTTATGAAGATTGTTCTGGTGAAGACATGAACCGAGGTGAATTTGGAGTCTGACAATAGAGTAGACAGGATTTTGTGATATTCTTGGCTCCTAGAAAATAACATCACCCCAGCCTAAAGCTTCAGTGTATCAGGACATCACAGAGACTTTAAAAAAATAAGTTGTGGTGAATAAGAATTATGTGTTGTGAACTTTACAACATGCTTTGAAGTCATTGATAGTGTTAGGTCCATAAAACCACTGTTTACCGTCGTTATCTCAATAGATAACTATTTAATCCACCCAGTCAAATGTGATCTTTCCACAAGTCTTTAGAAAACCAAGATATGAAAATTCATTAAATCTCACTAATGTCATCTTCCTGGAGAATAGAGCTGACCTCATTATAAACTTAGTTCCCTAATAAAATGAGGGTTTTCAAAAAGATGGTAGCTGTGATCATTTGAAAGTTGTACTTCTTCAGCTTTTCAAGGATTGTGCAAAATACAAAAATTTACATGTGCATGTAAATATATATATATGCATGTAAATTAATTCAACATGGTTTGAAAGATACACATACTATATCATTAGTAGTGGTTGGCTTTGGAGTGTGGAAATCCAGTTGGAAGATAGAAGGGAGAGACATTAAATAGTGTTTGAATTTTTTAATGATTACATAGTTACATGTTATTCATATAATTGTTGAAACGTATGCATATAGAAGGGATTGTCTATATAAAAATTGTTAAGTTAATTTATCTAAATCTCTAAATTTTGTTTTAATCGTTTAATGACCTTTTGTTTTCAACTGAATAAAAATGTGCTCATCTATCTAGAAGCATCAGCAGGAGCTCAGCAAGCTGTGAGCTTATTAGGGGTAGTAAAGGTAGGAAGAGTAAGAGTTAATGACAGGACCTCTTTCTAACCCACTCAAGTTTGTTCTGCATCTTCTCATTTGAATAGTAATGTGCAAAGGAAGTCAGGAAAATACGTTTTTAATTAAAAATTGTAGAGCTGGAAAGGAAAATTATTACTACTTCACAGGTAATTTTTTTTATCTCTAAAGAGAATGAGGTCTTAAAGGTTAGTCTTCCCCAGTGCCAGATGCTGACCCAGCAGTAGGGGGACACTGGGGGCCATTTCTTCCTGTGTCACATGCTTTCTACTGAACTTCTCTGGCTTTTAAACTCCAAGTCTCATAAATTCTAGTTGAAACAGCTCCAAAATATAAGCTTTACCAAATACAACTGCAGTTTCTTATGATTCAGATACCAAACTGTGAGATGCTCTGCCCAACATAACATTTCATCCCAAATTCAGTAAGAGAAAAACTTCTTTAAAGTGTCTTTGGAGGTCCAGGTCTGATGTGTCTTTCTCTCTGGAGAGCCCACATCAGCATCTCTGCAGGTGTTTTTCAGTCCTAAACAGCTCAAGATCATCCGGGTCTGCACCTGCACACATCCTCATGCCCTGATGGCCTTGGTCTGGCAGGTTCAGTGTATTCACCTCCCTCCCTTCTACCTCCACAGCTATTGAAAACACACAGCTTTTCCCTATGCCTTAGAGAACCACTCTACATGCCTTGGACTCCCAACCCAAATGTTTAAGGGTTAAATTCTACAGTTGCACTCCAAAAATTAGGTCTGGATGCAAAAAAAAAAAAAAAGTAAATCAAATTCAGAAGTGACAGTAGAAAGGGAACCAAATATTTTTATAGAAAAGCTTTGTCATTTGGGGGAGCAATAAGAGACAAAGGGATTACTCAAGCTCCTTTTCAACACGCCCAGTTGGGGGAACAGAAAGTTAATACTACATTTGGTGTTGCCCAGAACAGTAAAGATACACACTGTTTCATCAGGTGTCCAGAGTCAAGCTGCTGCTGCTGCTGCTAAGTCGCTTCAGTCGTGTCCGACTCTGTGCGACCCCAGAGAAGGCAGCCCACCAGGCTCCCCCATCCCTGGGATTCTCCAGGCAAGAACACTGGAGTGGGTTGCCATTTCCTTCTCCAATGCATGAAAGTGAAAAGTGAAAGTGAAGTCACTGAGTCCTGTCCAACTCTCAGCGACCCCATGGACTGCAGCCTATCAGACTCCTCCATCCATGGGATTTTCCAGGCAAGAGTACTGAAGTGGGCTGCCATTGCCTTCTCCACAGACTCAAGTACTACACGCATTTTCTAATGTCATTTGGCAAAGAGAGTTTTTAAAGCTGATATTGTTAACACCAGCAGAAGGGTCTATGAGTCACAGCCTCGGCCTGCAGCAGAATGCCACATGGGAGCTACTTTGACCTAATTGGGCTAAAATTCAGAAGCTACACATTGACCTCTGAAGAAAATACATTGATTGTCCTTCTGGATTTGCCCCTCAGTTAACAAACATATGAATTTGGACTCATTCACATGCCCCTCATTTTTTCAAGTTCACTCAAGCGGAGACATTTTTTTAAATGGTCCCAAACAATGCCCATTGAGCAGAGTCCTGAGATCAGCTGAGCAACCCAAAAGGCTATTTTTTGAAGTCCTCTTCTGTGTCACTCATTCATTCTCTCCACTCAACCAAACATCATTTTCCTCAGCCCTGTGGGGATCTTTGGGTTAATGCCTAGTAGTTGCCATATTTATACCCTGCAGATGGTTGCAAGGTAGAAGATATGGATGTGTCTATTCCCAAGATGGAATTTCTTTTAATACCACGTGAAAACATTTAAAAACTAAAGAAGACTGCAAAAAAAAAAAAAAAAGACGTGGGGTGATGTCACACTCCAAGAGGTATTTTATGCTTAGAGCCTTCTTGTAAGCGCCCATAATAAGATGAATATTCTTCTCTGGGAAAAGCTGAAACTTGTCACTGTCTAAATCTTCACCTACTCTAAAAAGAAAAGAGTTCACTCATAAGGAACTCATTTACAGTACAGTTGTCAAAACTGTACGTTTGATTCTTCTCTTTAACAATTTTATGTATCTGTATAAGTGGTGTAAGTGAAGTTGCTCAGTTCTGTCCAACTCTTTGTGATCCCATGGACTGTACCTGCCAGGCTCCTCTGTCCATGGGATTTTCCAGGCAAGATTATAGGAGTGGGATGCCATTTCCTTCTCCAGGGGATCTTCCCAACCCAGGTCTCCTGCATTGCAGGCAGACTCTTTACCATCTGAGTCACAAGGGAAGCTCTTGTATGAATGGTAAGGCTTCCAAATTTCAGGTTGATATGTTTATGCATAAAATGCCTTTTCCCCCTACATGGTAAATATCATATTCACAATAAATGCTATCAAAACTAGCCTACATTATTCCTAGTTGCATTAAAATTGCCTAGGAGTTTTAAACAGAAATTTACAATTAACTGAGATCAGAGGGGTTGTTACATTTGTTAAACCAAGGTTTTAGTAGAACCAGCTAAATCTGGATGCCAGACACAGTGACTTTTCCTCTGTTTTACTGAGACATAGTTCACAAATACTACTGTGTAGTTTAAGGTATACAGCATAATGGCTTGACTTACATATATTTTGAAATGATTACTATAATAAATTTAGTCAGCATTCATCCTATAGAAACAAAAAAGAGAAAAAAGGAAAGGAAAGTGTTTTGTGTTTTTTTTTCCCCTCCTTGCAATGAAAACCCTTAGTACCTCAGTTCGGTTCAGCTCGGTTTAGGCACTCAGTTCTGTCCAGCTCTTTGTGACCCCATGGACTGCAGCACACCAGGCTTCCCCATCCATCACCAACTCCCGGAGCTTACTCAAATTCATGTCCAACGAGGCAGTGATGGCATCCAACTATCTCTGTCATCCCCTTCTCCTGCCACCTTCAATCTTTCCCAGCATTAGGGTCTTTTCCAGTGAGTCAGTACTTCGCATCAGGTGACGAAAATATTAGAGCATCAGCTTCAGCATCAGTCCTTCCAATGAATATTCAGGACTGATTTACATACAACTGACTGGTTGGATCTCCTTGCAGTCCAAGGGACTCTCAAGATTCTTCTCCAACATCACAGTTCAAAAGGAACAGTTCTTCAGTCCTTAGCTTTCTTTATGGTCCAACTCTCACATCCATAACAACTATTGGAAAAACCATAGCTTTGACTAGACAGATCTTTGTTGCCAAAGCAATGTCTCTGCTTTTTAATATGCTGTCTAGGTTAGTACCTGAGTGGTCTAGTGGTTTTCCTCACTTTCTTCAATTTAAGTCTGAATTTGGCAATAGGAGTTCATGATCTGAGCCACAGTCAGCTCCTAGTCTTGTATTTGCTGACTGTATAGAGCTTCTCCATCTTTGGCTGCAAAGAATATAATCAGTCTGATTTTGGTGTTGACCATCTGGTAATGTCCATGTGTAGAGTCTTCTCTTATGTTGTTGGAAGAGTGTGTTTGCTATGACCAGTGCATTTTCTTGGCAAACCTCTATTAGCCTTTGCCCTGCTTCATTCCATACTCCAAGGACAAATTTGCCTGTTACTCTACTTTTGCATTCCAGTCCCCCTTAATGAAAATGTCATCTTTTGGAGGTGTTAGTTCTAAAAGGTCTTGTAGGTCTTCATAGAGCCATTCAACTTGAGCTTTTTCAGTGTTACTGGTCGGGGCATAGACTTGGATTACCGTAATGTTGAATGGTTTGCCTTGGAAATGAACAGAGATCCTTCTCTTGTTTTTGAGATTGCATCCAAGTACTGCATTTCAGACTCTCTTGTTGACTATGATGGCTACTCCATTTTTCTAAGGGATTCCTGCCCACAGTAGTAGATATAATGGTCATCTAAGTTAAATTCCCCCATTCCAGTCCATCTTAGTTTGCTGATTTCTAGAATGTCAATGTTCACTCTTAAAATTCCTAGAATGTCAACATTCATCTCCAAACAGGAGATGTCCTGTTTGGCCACTTCCAATCTGCCTTGATTCATGGACCTAACATTCCAGGTTCCTATGCAATATTGCTCTTTACAGCATTGGACCCTGTTTCTATCACCAGTCACATCCACAACTGGGTGTTGTTTTTGCTTTGGCTCCATCCCTTCATTCTTTCTGGAGCTATTTCTATACTGATCTCCAGTAGCATATTAGGCACCTACTGACCTGTGGATTTCTTCTTTCATTGTCCTATCTTTTTGGCTTTTCATACTGCTAATGGGGTTGTCAAGGCATATAATCCCTTATGATTACACAGTGGAAGTGAGAAATAGACTTAAGGGACTAGATCTGATAGACAGAGTGCCTGATGAACTATGGACGGAGGTTCGTGACCTTGTACAGGAGACAGGGATCAAGACAATCCACATGGAAAAGAAATGCAAAAAAGCAAGATGGCTGTCTAAGGAGGCCTTACAAATAGCTGTGAAAAGAAGAGAAGCAAAAGGCAAAGGAAAGATATACCCATTTGAATGCAGAGTTCCAAAAAATAGCAAGAAGAGATAAGAAAGCCTTCTTCAGCGATCAATGCAAAGAAATAGAGGAAAACAACAGAATAGGAAAGACTAGAAATCTCTTCAAGAATATTATAGATAGCAAGGGAACATTTCATGCAAAGATGGGCTCGATAAAGGACAGAAATGGTCTGGACCTAACAGAAGCAGAAAACATCAAAAAGAGGTGGCAAGAATACACAGAAGAACTATACAAAAAAGATTTCATGACCCAGATAATGATGATGGTGGGATCACTCACCTAGAGCCAGACATCTGGGAATGCGAACTCAAGTGGGCATTAGGAAGCATCATTATGAACAAAGCTAATGGAGGTGATGGAATTCCAGTTGAGCTATTTCAAATCCTGAAAGATGATGCTGTGAAAGTGCTGCACTCAATATGCCAGCAAATTTGGAAAACTCAGCAGTGGCCACAGGACTGGAAAAGGTCACCTTTCATTCCAATCCCAAAGAAAGGCAATGCCAAACAATGCTCAAACTACCACACAATTGCACTTATCGCACATGCTAGTAAAGTAATGCTCAAAATTCTCCAAGCCAGGCTTCAGTAATACGTGAACCAAGAACTTCCAGATGTTTAAGCTGGTTTTAGAAAAGGCAGAGGAACCAGAGATCAAATTGCCAACATCTGCTGGATCATGGAAAAAGCAAGAGAGTTCCAGAAAAAGATCTATTTCTGCTGTGGATCACAATAAACTGTAAAATTCTGAAAGAGATGGGAATACCAGACCACCTGATCTGCCTCTTGTGAAACCTATATGCAGCTCAGGAAGCAACAGTTAGAACTGGACATGGAACAACAGACTGGTTCCAAATAGGAAAAGGAGTACGTCAAGGCTGTATATTGTCACCCTGCTTATTTAACTTATATGCAGAGTACATCATGAGAAACGCTGGGCTGGAATAAACACAAGCTGGAATCAAGATTGCCAGGAGAAATATCAATAACCTCAGATATGCAGATGACACCACCCTTATGGCAGAAAGTAAAGAAGAACTAAAGAGCCTCTAGATGAAAGTGAAAGAGGAGAGTGAAAAAGTTGGCTTAAAGCTCCACATTCAGAAAACGAAGATGATGGCATCTGGTCCCATCACTTCATGGGAAATAGATGGGAAACAGTGGAAATAGATGGGGAAACAGTGGAAATAGTGGCTGACTCTATTTTTTTGGGCTCCAAAATCACTGCAGATGGTGACTGCAGCCATGAAACTAAAAGATGCTTACTCCTTGGAAGGCAAGCAATGACCAATCTAGACAACATATTAAAAAGCAGAGACATTACTTTGTCAACACAGGTCTGTCTAGTCAGTTCAGTTCAGTTCAGTCGCTCAGTCATGTCCGACTCTTTGCAACCCCATGAATCGCAGCACGCCAGCCTCCCTGTCCATCACCAGCTCCCAGAGTTCACTCAGACTCATGTCCATCGAGTCAGTGATGCCATGCAGCCATCTCATCCTCTGTCGTCCCCTTCTCCTCCTGCCCCCAATCCCTCCCAGCATCAGAGTCTTTTCCAATGAGTCAACTCTTCACGTGAGGTGGCCAAAGTACTGGAGTTTCAGCTTTAGCATCATTCCTTCCAAAGAAATCCCAGGGCTGATCTCCTTCAGAATGGACTGGTTGGATCTCCTTGCAGTCCAAGGGACTCTCAAGAGTCTTCTCCAACATCACAGTTCAAAAGCATCAATTCTTCGGCACTCTGCCTTCTTCAGAGTCCAACTCTCACATCCATACATGACGACTGGAAAAACCATAGCCTTGACTAGACGGACCTTAGTCGGAAAAGTAATGTCTCTGCTTTTGAATATACTATCTAGGTTGGTCATAACTTTTCTTCCAAGGAGTAAGCGTCTTTTAATTTCATGGCTGCAGAGCACCATCTGCAGTGATTTTGGAGCCCCCAAAATTAAGTCTGACAATGTTTCCACTGTTTCCCCATCTATTTCCCATGAAGTGATGGGACCAGATGCCATCATCTTCGTTTTCTGAATGTGGAGCTTTAAGCCAACTTTTTCACTCTCCTCTTTCACTTTCATCAGGAGGCTTTTTAGTTCCTCTTCACTTTCTGTCATAAGGATGGTGTCATCTGCATATCTGAGGTTATTGATAATTCTCCTGGCAATCTTGATTCCAGCTTGTGTTTCTTCCAGCCCAGCGTTTCTCATGATGTATTCTGCATATAAGTTAAATAAGCAGGGTGACAATATACAGCCTTGACGTACTCCTTTTCCTATTTGGAACCAGTCTGTTGTTCCATGGCCATTTCTAACTGTTGCTTCTTGACCTGTTTACAGGTTTCGCAAGAGGCAGGTCAGGTGGTCTGGTATTCCCATCTCTTTCAGAATTTTCCACAGGTTATTGTGATCCACACAGTCAAAGGCTTTGGCATAGTTAATAAAACAGAAATAGATCTTTTTCTGGAACTCTCTTGCTTTTTCCATGATCTAGCAGATGTTGGCAATTTGATCCCTGGTTCCTCTGCCTTTTCTAAAACCAGCTTGAACATCTGGAAGTTCATGGTTCACGTATTACTGAAGCCTGGCTTGGAGAATTTTGAGCCTTACTTTACTAGCGTGTGAGATGAGTGCAGTTGTGCAGTAGTTTGAGCATTGTTTGGCATTGCCTTTCTTTGGGATTGGAATGAAAAGTGACCTTTTCCAGTCCTGTGGCCACTGCTGAGTTTTCCAAATTTGCTGGCATATTGAGTGCAGCACTTTCACAGCATCATCTTTCAGGATTTGAAATAGCTCAACTGGAATTCCATCACCAAAGCTATGCTTTTTCCAGTAGTCATGTATGTATATGAGAGTTGGACCATAAAGAAGGACCACTGAAGAATTGATGCTTTTGAACTGTAGTGTTGGAGAAGACTCTTAAGAGTCCCTTGGATTATGAGGAGATCCAACCAGTCCATCCTAAACAAGATCAGTCCTGGGTGTTCATTGGAAAGACTGATGTTGAAGCTGAAACTCCAATACTTTGGCTACCTATGCGAAGAACTGACTCATTTGAAAAGACCCTGATGCTGGGAAAGATTGAGAGCAGGAGGAGAAGGGGACAACACAGGATGAGATAACACAGGATGAGATGGTTGGATGGCATCACCGACTCAATGGACATGAGTTTGGGTAAACTCCAGGAGTTGGTGATGGACAGGCAGACCTGGCATGCTGTGTTTCATGGGGTTGCAAACAGTCGGACATGACTGAGTGACTGAACTGAACTGAACTAGGTTGGTACCTACTCTCTCATTAACACCCAGAAACTATTTTTAACCTAGAAATATTTGAGCCTGTGTGATCAGAATACCTCTGCCTATTATCTGGACAATTGGGTGTCTATTGCATTCTCATTTCCAGAATTCAGAAATGCACCTAAAGTTATTAAAATCTCATTGCCCCTATTGGATGCATGAAGATGAAAATGTCTTCCAAAGGGGCACAAATTTAATCTGTCTTCCAACTAGACACAGGCATGTTTAGAATGATGAACTGCCTGTAGACCTTGTCCGTTCTTCCCAATATACTCATATTCTCCCTTGGCTTAATCTCCTTTTCCTAAGTTTATTTTCATTTTACTGTCCTCTCCACAGGTACTAATGTCAATTCATCAGCATGGTGACTAGGAATCAAGTTCTATTTTGTTTCCTTTCTCCACATTTTGTAAGAGGCAGATCAAATGGAATAATTTTAAGGTTCTAAAATTCTGATTTTTGTCTCCAGGAGTGCCTCAGGCACAAGCCCTTGAAATCTTCACGTGGCGGGGGCAAATTCCCCTTGAGGCTTTCTGAGTTAGCTGCCCCTTAGCTTGGCTTCATGGCCTCAAATAGCCAATATTCTAAGGTTAATACAAAACACCAGTTGCACAATAGCAATAGAAGAGGGGGTAGGGTGAGTAAGCACGTGTTTATCTGCACACACTCCTCTCTGGAGATCTTCCCTTCAAAAGATAGTTGAACCAAGATATGATTTAACAAGAACCAAATATTTGGAATTTTTTAAATGAATACTAAAATTCTGACTCAGTATGGTACCACAAGCCAAGATGACAGAAGGTGACTAGTAAGACCCAAGCTACAGACAAGTGAATGAAATTTCTTTTCACAAAAGAACATTCAAAATGTGGTCCATGTGCACTATTTAGAAACATCTTCATTAATCAAGAAGTGAAACTATATCCTTTAATATAGTTACATATTCATGCAGTCGTTTAATCTCCAGAAATTTCAGTTAACTACAGACATGAATTTCCAACAACCTCTAATGGGTGTAACTTAAGATAGAACAGATGACTCTACCAGCAGATTAATCAACCTCTTCCAAACTGCAAATTAAACAAGAAACAAATCAAACACTGCATTTTCCTCGCAGATGTTGAGCAAAATATATTCCGTCTTACTCCTATAATTACAGCATTAGGAGAGATTTACCAACATCGAAGTAAATAAAAAATATACCAAATGAAAGCTGATGAAAAACTAACAAGAGACTGAATAATAATTTTTTTTAATCTCACAGCCATAGAATTTCTTATTGATTTCAATTATATATTCATTACTTTCAAATTGAGAGGCCTGGAGTTAGAATTAAATGCAACTCTTGTGGGGACCTCAGCCATGTTCCAACCACACAATATCCGACAAAATTCATCTCCAGCATCTGCAGTTGGTTTTGTTGTTGTTGTTTTTTTTTTTTTTGAAAAATCAGATGTTTTCATTTGTTTGTTTGGCCAACCTTCATTTGAGCTTTTCTAACACTGGATAAAGGAAAAAAATATCAGTATGGATGCCCTGATCTGGAATATTCAAAGCAAATGTTATAAATTGGCCTTCACAAGTATACTGGGCACAAACAGCAAATTTTCACAAGTGATTTCCTATCAGTGACACTTCTGCCGGACTTCCTGGAAACAAATGAGGGTCAGAGAGGGCTAATCTCTCAACAGATTTATTAGCACACGTCCCATTCCATCATCTCCTAATGCCCATGTGACTTTACCACACTAAGTCCTGGTGGTATTGCCCATAGACTGACCAAGGTTGGATATCGCTCGTGCTGTCTCACTCTCTACACAGCAGCCAATCAGTGTGCCCCAGTATCACTGCTCAGGACTCTCAGTAGGATGGAATGATAGGGCAGTGGTAAATCACAGCTATAACTACTCCAGCTCCCGCCAGTCTGTCTCCACTCAAAGCGTCCATTTAGCCGGGAAGCGCAGCAAAATTTATAGCCTGGACTTTTATTGTGTGGCACTTTAACACTTCGAGGAACCCTATACTCATGCCTGAAATCCTTTAAGAAGGGCAGACCCTCAATTTGTTTTAAGCTATAGGCGAGTTCAGTAATCAAGGCTGCAATAGGCCTGAAATTTATCAGTTTGACATTCACAAATCTCTTCAACTATCACTTTGCATTTTACTTTGAAGATGCCACAGGTTTTAAAAAAAAAAATGATTGCTTATAGCAACAGTCCTGCTTCATATTCATTTTCTTTCTGCACAACATATTTCTTAAAAATTCAAGATGAAAGGTGTTGTCTGAGAAACACTTTTAGAATGTCAATATGAAGCATTCATCTCTTTTCCTTGCCTTAATTTTTGAGTGTTTTGTTGATGAGGTGCCCATGGAAAAATTTTAACTTTTCTTTATTCACACTCTCAAGAACCCTGCCCTGCACACCATATAAAATGTCAATACTCCCATAACCCCCAAGCACAGATACGTCTTACCCCACTTCCCTATTTTATCTTTTCTCCCTAGCAATTATCACCATCCATCAGACTACCTATGTACACATATTCCACTTGATGACTCAACTTCTGGTCTCGCTCAGTGGAATGTAAACTGCATGATACTGGATTTGTCAGTGTTGTTCACTGCTGCATCTCCTAGCACTTGGAGCAGGGTCTGGCACATAGCAGGTGCTCAATAAATACTTATTGAATGCAGATCCTGCTGACATCATAAATGATTGATGTCAGGCAATGGTTATTTCATCTCTTCACTTTTTTAAAAGTTTGGAGCTTTTTTTTTCTTTTTCTCCAATTACACTGGGTCTTCATTGCTGCGCACGGGCCTTCTCTAGTTGTGGCAAGTGGGAGTTACTCTCCAGCTGTGGTGCACAGGCTTCTCACTGTGGGAGCTTCTCTCGTTGAGGAGCATGGGCTCTAGGCATGCAAGCTTTAGTAGTTGTGGCCCACAGACTTAGTGGCCACATAGCATGTGAAATCTCCCTGGAGCAGGGATTGAACCCAGGTGCCCTGCATTAGCAGGCAAACTCTCAACCACTGGACCGCTGGGAAACTCCAAACTCTTCACTCTTAATAAGTCTCCATCCCAGACTCCCAAAGCCCTCTCTTAAAGCATCAAATCTAACCTAGAGCTTCTCTCCACATCCCTGCCTCTATTCCATCCACCAAATTCCACCTAATCTAATCCTGGCGGGTAAACTGATCAGCTAAACTCTGCAGAATAATAGTTGCTGAACGTACTGAAAGTGAAAGCGTTAGCCGCTCAGTCATGTCCAATTCTTTGGACCCCATGGATTGTATGTAGCCCACCAGGCTCCTCAGCCCATGAAATTCTCCAGGCAAGAATACTGGAGTGGGTAGCCATTCCCTTCTCCAGAGGATCTTCTCAATCCAAGGATCAAACCTGGGTCTTCTGCATTACAGACAGATTCTTTACCATCTGAGCCACCAGGGAAGCCCAGTTGAATGTGTTTCTCAGTCACAGTAATAAACAATTACTTTGGGATTTAAAGTCTTAGCCTCAAGCAGTGACTGTTGTGACGAAGTAAGTTCTAAGTGGTCTACTCTTATCCTTACCTCATCCTGACATTGAAACGATGTAGGGGATCGATCAGTCTAGAAGAAGTTTTCAGACTCTCCTAATTCAATTTGCAGAGGTCATCAGATGGAGAGGAGGGCCAGTCACACAGAGGGGAAAGTCAGAGGGTAGTGTTGCTCGGGTAGTACCAGGGGTCAGCAAACGTTTTCCTTAAAGAGCCAGAAAGTAAATAGGTTAGGCCTTGCAGACCAGACTCAACGCTGCTGTTGTCATGAAAAGGTAGCCATATACAGTAGAATCCTGGCTGTGTTCCAATAACAATTTATTCCCCAAAACAGGCTGTAGCCAGGTTTGGTCCATGGGCCACGGTTCACTGACCCCTGCTCTGTTCTTGTTGTTCAGTTGCTAAACCGTGTCCGACTCTTCGATCCCATGTACTCAGCATACCAGGGCTCCCTGCCCCTCACTATCTCCCAGAATTTGCCCAAGTTCTTGTCCCTTGAATCACTGATGCCCTAGACCCCTGCTTTAGACCCAGGGTAAATGTAAAGTAATCCCACTCCTACTCTCTAGGCTCTTAAAATCTAAAGGAGTTCTGATGTTTCTTTAGCGCATTTTAATGTAACCAATAACCACATGTAGGGGCTTCCCAAGTGGCGCTAGTGGTAATCTGCCTGCCATTGCAGGAGACTCGAGAGACTTGAGTTCGATCCCTGGATGGGGAAGAAGACCTGGAGGAGGAAATGGCTACCCACTCTAGTATTCTTGCTTGGAAAATCCCATGGACAGTGGAGCCTGGTGGGCTCTAGTCCACGGGGTCACAAAGAGTCAGACACAACTGAAGGAGAGCATGAATAACCCCTTGTAGCTGCATATCTACTGATATAAGTAGCTGCATATCTTTTAGTATAAGATAAAGAAGGATAATAAAATGTCTTGATAAAATAAATACACTATCATTCCTTCTTATTTTCTGTGCTCACCAACCACTCCCCAGCCCACAGGACAGCATGGAGGAGCACTGCTCAGACCTCCCTTCAGGAAGGAAGGTCTGATGTTTCTTGTCGCTAAGTTTCAGGGAGCACTATTATACCCCAGTCCCAAGGCCCAGTGCCCTCATGATCTGCCAGCCTCACTCTGATACCATGGTCTTCCTGGGCAGCCCTCAGCCAATGACTGAGCATAGTGGGGACTAGGATCTGGCCATTCCCACCCAAGGGAGGACTCCTCTCCTGGCCACCTTGGCTCTAGAAACCCACATTGTATTGACTGAGCTTTACCAGGTCTGAGTTGTATCCTGTGACCACCCTGCTCTGCTCTTTCCTCCCTTTCCTTTTCAAGGTGCCAGACCTTCATCTCCATCTAAAGGTTTCCTCTGCCCAGCTCTGTTTCGTCTCTCTCTATTTTTCCCAGGCTTACCCCCTCCCCAAACAAAAGAAACCCACTGTACTTCTAATTCCTGGTACTGTCTGCTTTCCATCCTCACTCCACCCCTACCATATTTTATTGAACTTGGTTGAGATTCTTGACATAGTCATGTTACAAAGAAAATTCCAGTGTGCGTCTACAAATACTGTGATGTGAATAAGGGGGGAAAATTATTTCCTGCTTCTGAAAGATGTCTTTATATAGGTTTGGATATTTAAACTTTGCTGTTCAGTCACTCAATCGTGTCCAACTCTTTGCGACCCCATGGACTGCAGCATGCCAGGCTTCCCTGTCCTTCCTTCACTGTCTTCTGAAGATTGCTCAGACTCATGTCCATTTAATCAGTGATGCCATCCAACCATCTCAACCTCTGTCATCCCCATCTCCTCCTGCATTCAAATCTTTCCCAGCATCAAGGTCTTTTTCCAATGAGTTGGCTCTTCGCATCAGGTGGCCAAGGTATTAAAGCTTCAGCTTCAGCATCAGTCCTTCCAATGAATATTCAGAATTGATTTCCTTTAGGATTGACTGGTTTGATATCCTTGCAGTCCAAGGGAGTCTCAAGAGGCTTCTCCAACACCACAGCATCAATTCTTCAAGGGTCCTTCTTTATGGTCCAACTCTCACATCCATACATGACTACTGGAAAAACTATAGCTTTGACTATATGAACCTTTGTTGGCAAAATTTAAAGAGTAAGTTTACTCTCCCAAATTATTCACAAATTATTATTAGGGATCAGAGTGTGTTTGCAGTATCTGCTTATGGCACGCAAAAGCATGCAGAAGGTCAGGACCATTGTGAGAGCAACCACTCCTGATCAGGACACAGGCAAGCAACAGCCTCTGGCCAAAGACCTCAAGTTTCAGTGAATCCCACAAGTAGGACCTCTCTGGGCCTGGGAGAGGTGCTACACTCAGGTCTCAGGCTTACTTAAATGAGAGACACCGGTTATAGTGAAATTCAGCCACAACCACTTTGGAGGCACCTGGAAGCACAGGTGTCGGAAGCACTTGCTGCTTTGGATCCCAGCGCAGCAGCACCCAGGAAAGGCCAAGGCTCCCTTCTCTGTCCCCTGCAGGCAAAGTGATTTCCTTAGAAAGGAGGGCTTGTAGCCTGCTTTTTTAGATATTTATTTATTTATTTGGCTGTACTGGATTCTCAGTTGCAGCTTGTGGGATCTTGGATCTGCATTGCAGTATGCAGGTTCTTCTGGTTGTGAAATATGGCCTTTAGTTCCCTGACCAGGGATCAAACCCAGGCTTCCTGCATTGGAAGCATGGAGTCTTAGCCACTGGCCCACCAAGGAAGTCCCTGAAGCCTGCTTTTAGTACTCTGCTGAGCCTCTGAAAAGGGCCACAATAAAGTCCATAGTTCTTGCAGTAATGGCGCTTCCAGCTGGTCCCAGGGGAGGGCTCTTAGTCTGTTTGGCATTATAACTTATAAATTGCCCTCTCACCATACAACTGACAATATGAAAATATGAGGAAATGGGACTAGATGATGATGAAGGAGGGATGGGAGAGGGGAGAGGATGAGGCAGAGAGGAGGAGGAGGATGAAGAGAAGGGGAAGGGAACAGTTTAAAGTAAGATAGAAGTCAACTAAAATGCAAGACTGATGTCTAAGGCTCTTGTAGTTAGTTATCATTGCAATTGATCTGAACTTACTGTTCTGATCTGTTCTGAACTTAATGACCACCTGAGGCCTAGAAAAAAACCAAGCAGTTCTTCTGATGAGGCAAACTCCTTGTGGCCTAGCTCTCTGGGAATCCATTCAGGAGTATAGCCAAGTCAGTTTATCTACCTGGGCCTCAGTCTCCTTATCACTATAAAAAGGTAGCTTGTATTCTGTGAACATTGTGGTCCCTGCCACAGCTACCATTCTGGGATTAAGTAGGGCCCAGAGAAGCAAGCCAACCCTCAGAGTTTATCAACTCACTCTACCTCTTTGCATTCCTATAAATCTATGGGAGGTTTTAAGTGCCAAGCCTGGAAGTGGAATGTCTATTTCTCCCCACATACTGTTGCCCAGAATTCAGTAATCACCCCACCTCATCTGCATGGAAGTCTAAGAAACAGAGTTCAGCTCTGCACTCAGAAGGAGAGACACCATTGGGTAAACAGCCTGCTCGTCTCCACTAGCTTATTGTTTAAGACTCTGCTTCAACATTCACCAGGCAGGGCTAACCACTCTCTCCTTTGAGCCTCTATTCTGCTTCCTCCCTGCTTGTCATCTGCCTCCAACAAAAGAGGGTGTGGATTTGTCTTCCTATCTATTCTTACTGACTGTGGTGGTGGTTTAGTCACTAAGTCATGTCCGACTCCTGTGACCCCATGGACGGTAGCCCACCAGGCTCCTCTGTCCATGGGATTTTCCAGGCAAGAATACTGGAATGGTTTGCCATTTCCTCTTCAAGGGATTTTCCAGACCCAGGGATTGAATCCAGGTCTCCTGCACTGCAGGCAGATTCTTTACCAACTAAGCTATCAGGAAAGCCCCCTTATTGATGATATGAACCTTGAATAAAATTCAGATCTTATTTATCTCTGATCCCAGTTCCTATAGCACAGTAATTATTCACTTATTTTATGTAAATAAATAAATATAGAGAATTTTCTAAATAACAGTTGAGTATACCTCTTTATTTAAAAAACCTTCAATAGCTCCCCACTGCCCAGAGGATTAAATCCAAATTCTTCATTATGACATTTAAGGTAGACTTTCTTACCTCCTCAGTCTTAAATCGTATTACCCAATCTGACCAAACTGCACCACTTTTTTCTTTCCTCTGCTCCTTCCTTCCTTTCCTTTTTTATTTCTCTCTCTCCTTCCCTTTCCCTCCTTCCCAGGGAGCCACCTCCCTGGTGGCTCAGACAGACACAACTGAGCGACTTAACTTTCTTTTCTTTCTCCTTTCCTTTCATTCCCCTCTCCTCCTTTCCTTTTTTTTTTTTTTTTTTTTTTTTTTTNTTTTTTTTTTTTTTGCTTTTACCTGTATGCATTGGAGTAACATTTGAACATCTACTATGTGCCAGGGACCAGGGCACATACAAAATATACAAAGGTTGAATTGCCCTCCATGTCTACTGAAGACAGATGGAGAAACAGACAACTGGAAAGTGCTATGAAAGTCAAAGTGGCCTAGTAGCTCAGAGGATGGAATTCTACTCAGAAAGGGGCAGGGCAGGAGGACAGACGAGAAGGTTCAGGAGAGGTGATAATCCCTGAATCTTAGAGATGGAATGCAGTTGTTCAGGCACAGGAAGGTGGTAAGGAAATTGCTGGCAGGGAGAAATGTGTGCCCAGGTACAGCGTCATTAGAGCACAGTTCGTGTGAGACTTTGAGGGATGGTGTTGGGCGGGAGTTAGATTATGAAGGTAATGTTATGCTAAGATTTTCGGAGTGTCCCATCACTTCATGGAAGATAGAAGGGGAAAAAGTAGAAACAGTGACAGATTTTATTTTCTTGGGTTCCAAAATCACTGTGGACAATAACCGCACCCATGAAATTAAAAGATGCTTGCTCCTTGGAAGGAAAGCTATAGCAAACCTAGACAGCATGTTAAAAAGCAGAGACATCACTTTCATCAAAGGTCCCTATAGGTCAAAGCTATGGTTTTTTCCAGTAGTCATGTACAGATATGAGAGTTGGAGCACAAAGAAGGCTGAGTGCTGTAGAATTGATGCCTTTGAGCTGTGGTGCTGGAGAAGACTCTTGAGACTCCCTTGGATTTCTAGGAGATCAAACCAGTCAATCCTAAAGAAAATAAAACCCGAATATTCTTTGGATGGACTGATGCTGAAGCTGAAGCTCCAATACTTTGGCTACCTGATGAGAAGAGCCGACTCATTGGAAAAGACCCCGATGCTGGGAAAGATTGAGAGAAGGAGAAGGCAACAACAGATGACAAGATGGTTAGATAGCATCACCAACTCAACAGACATGGATCTGAGCAATCTCTGGGAGACAGTGAAGAACAGGGAAGCCTGGTACACTGCAGTCTGTGGGGTCGCAGATTTGGACCTGACTTAGTGACTGAACAACTACATCAAAGCCCAGAGGGGCAGGCTGACCTCCACTTTAGAGGCATCCCTCTGATGACAAGGAGAAGGTCAGCTGATGAGAGACAAGGAGAAGGTCAGCTGATGAGAGACAAGGAGAAGGTCCAGAGGGAAGAATGCAACACAGGGAAGACGCAGGCCTGTCCTGAGGGAGGAGCTTTGGGATGGGAGCTGCAGAGAAGTGGAAAGAGTCAGAAGACAGGAGGAAAAAGTGGTCAGATTTTGTGACAACCTGAATGAGAGAGGGAGGCAAGTTATGGAAGAAAGAAAGGAAATAAGGGAGGCAAGAGGGTGGGTTAGCTCCTAGAGCTTCATTCTTAGATGGCCAGGTGGACCATGGCTCCATCACTGTGACCAGGGACATGGGAAGAAGAATAAGATGTAGAGGCAGGGCGATGAGGCCAACACTGGATCGGCCGGGACTGAGCCTTGTGGAGGGCATCTAGGCAGCTATGGCAAGTGGGTTCTTAGAAGCGCTCTTTTTACATACGGGGAAAATCATGCACGGGAAGATTACATGAGCCAGTCAAGGAGGAATCAAGGCCACGATGTGCTAATGCCTAGTCCTGAGCTCTTTCCTTTACAATTTCTGCATTCATACGTTGAAGCAATAACACAAGATAAGGTCTCTCCAGTCACCCTCTAGCAAGACACTCATTCATCTCTGTGGTTGCACATTTAAATATGTGGGGAAGATAAGCCTCTAGAAACCTCATCAGAAAGTCCAAAATCATTTTAGATTATGGACACTTAAACTAATATTTAATTGATTAAGACTTTTATTCAGTAATTTGATAGATTTGTTCCTTTTTAATTCCAGGTGTGCAGACCCAACTTATACAAAAACTATTTCTCATTTCTCAACATCTGAGTTTATTAAAAATATCCTCAGTGTGACTCAAAATACCAACTTCAAAAGGATTTGGTCATAAAATGTTATTATAGCTTTTCCTTGATCTTCCTCCTTTCCCCATCCCAAGTTCAATTCCAAGTATGAAACAGAGGCAAATGGAAAATCTACTCCCAGAGAGAGGTTCACACTTACTCCTGTCTCAAGAAAGTTGACATTTGGGGTGGTGTGGGTTTTACTTTATTGGAATTCATTGATCTTCAGATTTTCCTCATGGTAAAGTCAGGGAGAGCAAATGTCATAAGAAAGTCACATTTTCCAATGTTTTCCTGGTATGCCTCACACAGTAATCGTACTCATAAAACGAATTTCTCTCTCAACTCCTCAGAGAGTTGTGTCCAGCATATGAACTTGAGAACAGTTGCCTAAGAACGAAAAGCATCACCAAAGTGTGGTTTACTTTTCCAGTCGCTGTTTTCCAGGTCTGGCTGTGAGCTCATCACTCGTTAAATGGTTAAATGACAGCTGCAACCATAGAGGTACACTGGCAAGGATTTCTCAACCTAGCTTGCAAAGGGCCGGGCACATTTTCAGTATATTTCCCCCATCCTCTTTTTTAAGTGCACTTTCTGGGGAGCTCTTTAGTGACATAGAAACATTTTGACCTTCAAAAAGAATTAAAAACTTGGGGAAAAAAACCCTTCCAACTCTTTGCTGAGAAGAGCCTGAAGAAGCTGCTGAAGGAGTTGACGTGAAGTAGAAAGCATTAGCAAATACTGAAAGTGATTTGCTGTGTGTGAACCTTAATTAAAAAAAAAAAAAAATACAGCATAATATTTAAACAGCTCCTTCCACCCAGAACTCTCCAAACATGACCTACCCTGTTCAGCAGGCAGCCTTGGGGTCACTGACTAATGACATTCCTATGGGGATGCGTTTTCTCTAAGTCAGTTCTTGGGGCTCCTCCACCACATCCCCAAAAGTCCTCTCTCTTTCCACTCGTGCTGAGATTCACTCATTTGTCATCTCCTGACTTCTCCTTTTTCCTTCTCATCAATACCCGGAAGAGGCCCACAGGTTGTGAGTTCATTCTGGTAAGAGCAGAGACTTCCTCAACTGTTTTACAAGTTCTCCTAGAGACAGTTTCAATCCCTTCAGTCAAGAATGCCAGTGAGTTCCCCACAAGCTTCCTTCAAGGTCATTTCTCTTAAATGTGATCAATCTAAATCCATAGAGTTTGGATTGTGTCCTACTTTTGTTGTTTTTGATTCCTGAGATGGAGAACAGCTGGTCACCAACTTCATATGATTCCCCTTTTGCAAACTAGCCAATAGAAATAAGTTTTTATCCTTTTCTTTTACCTCCCAAGCAGAATAACTCAGGTTTCTTTATTTTCTTTTCATATTCTTTCTACCACTTTCTTTCATTTTATACCGTCTTCATCAGGCTTTGCTTTCCCTCCTCGCTTGACTCATGAGTTGCTCACTGAATCTAGTCCTCTCAGCAGGGTCTGATTATTACTAATGTGTTGGGAGATGTCCTCTTGGCTGCTTCAGTGATTTATGCTCTAGGCTTGAACTTTTCAAAACCTTGGCCTTTTCAAAACCACTTTTGGTTTTCTGACTCATGTTTAACTTTTGCTCCCCAATTCCTTGAACGTATGTAAAACCTAAACTGCATTTGGGCAGTCCCAAGGTCATCTGCCCCCATTCATTTGACCTCCTGCAACAGTTTGGAAGTTGGTTTTGAGCTCTAATGCTGCCTTCCCCTGTGGATTTTCCCTAGTTTGAGGATATGAGTCGGGGTATGGAGTCCCCATAATTGTCAGGCTTTTCTCTGTGTCACCAGTATCTCTTAACCACCAATATTGTCTCCTTCCCCACACTTTGGTCAAAGGAATTTATGGAAATCTGTAGAGCTATATATAACCAAGGACAGGTTTTCAAGCCTTAGGTATACACATCTTTTGAAGGCAAAAAAAATTTATAAGGTAAACATGTGAACCTATAGTATTTAATTGAAATGTTACTTAAATATCTATAAGCATAAATCCAGGCACAAACTCCTTATACCTATAGTTCTTATACAACCATCAAGCAAAAATGAAAATATGAACTACAATTCAAATAAAGTCATTTAATGCAGACAATGAAGTTGATTTGTTGAAATGAACTCCTCTCACTCAATATGAAAAGAGTAGTATGTGTAGTGTCAAAGACTTTTGAATTCTGCACACCTGTAGTTTTGTTTTTGATGTGGTGATTCCATTTTAGCAACATATTTTTTCATCCAAATTTCTACAAAGCCCTTGACCTTATAAGGTCATGGGACCTTCACTCGGCTGGAATACATCATTTAGGGGTTAAATTTCTATCTCTTCCCTTCCATCTGACCTCTAGGTTGACTCTGCTTTGTAATATGTCGTTTCCACAGTGTCTCATCATTTTCTCAATGCATTAAATCACTTATGAAATCCAAGTCTTACTTTATGAAAATGACTTTTAGTTGAAAAATGTTTGATATCAAAGTGAAGTTTTGTCACTCAGATAAAATAATTCAAGATGAATGTAGCAGTAGACACAGGACCTGGGTTATGGATTTTAAAATAGAACAAACCATCCTAGGTAGCTGAAGAAGTATCACAACATTTTTTATCACTTAAAATTCCTTTAGGGATCAAAAGCCAACCTAGATGTACACTTTCAAATAAAAAAATAAATGCTAGGTGCTGAAATCTGCAGCCATGATTTCATCATGCAAATGATCAAAAATTTACTTCTGTTTTTGACATCAAAATATGAAATTTAGAGTTTTTCACTGGGATCTCACAGATCCAGGAGACTATGTCCAATTGACCTAGGAATCAGATAAGTACAGTTTGAAAACCAACCAAGATTTTTTAGTGGAAAGGAACCCTTGAAAATGCCTATAGAGACTAAATCATCTTCATTAGTCCTTCCAACTTGAAATGACAGAATAAAGATCTAAGGAGGTGAAATTGATGGTTGGCGATAAGATCTGCTTCTCCAAATTCCGAGTTCATGCCCTTGTCTACTACGTCAACATTTACCCAGGAGTTTTACATTTAGGATGCTACCTCCCAAAGATAATTCACACACACAAGACCTCCCGACTCTCACAAGATATTCTTATAATCCAACACATTATATTTTTGACAACAAATCCTGTAAATTTTAGTACTTCCATCTACTTAAATGACTCTCTAATGAATATCTAGTTGTGAAGACTGTGTTTATTAATAGCCTCTGTGAAAACTAGTACTTTATTTGTCATAAGGTTATTCTCACCAGTTTCAAAGATTGCCTGGACCTTTTAAGTGTGTTCAGATCTCTGCCATCTTAAAGGGTTGCTTCTCAAATTATTCTCTTCTCTCCTCTCATTTTAAGCCCAAGTTCCTTGAAAAGAGAGCATGGATTTTGTGTCTCTATTTTTCCACACACATGAGCTTCTATTTTCTTTGCTCTATTGAAATAGTTCCCTCAAAGGCCACACTGCACTTTTGCTATGTCTGGTAGACTCTCTGTACTATTCTATTTGATATTCCTTCAGGACACAGGCCACTTCCCTCTTAAAACTCTTCCTTGGTTTTTCCAATGCATCACTATGTACTCTCTAGATTGCATTGTCTTTGTCTTCCCTGGTTTCTTTTCCCAACATCATAAA
The DNA here is from genome assembly GCA_006410935.1 of Redunca redunca. Lineage (NCBI taxonomy): Eukaryota > Metazoa > Chordata > Mammalia > Artiodactyla > Bovidae > Redunca > Redunca redunca. Next base: position 107,775 of record SJYQ01091758.1, on the reverse strand, counting down.
TATTGACATTCCTTAAGCTTTGTCATTACTCGTGTTCTTTCCTTACTGTATATGATCTCTATGTTGACTTCGTATAGATCCATGGTGGCTCAGGCCTTCCCTGGTGGCTCAAATGGGAAAGAATCGCCTGTAGTGCAGGAGACCTGGGTTCAATCCCTGGGTCAGGAAGATCCACGGGAGGAGGAAATGGCAACCCACTCCATTATTTTTGCCTGGAAAATTCCATGGTCAGAGGAGCCTGGTGAGCCACAGTCCATAAGGTTGAAAAGAGTCAGACATGACTGAGCAAATAACACAGACAGATGGTGACTTCATGTAGATCCGTGTACTAATGATGCCCAAATATGTCCCTGTAATCTCTTTTCTGAGGCCCAAATAAGTACTTCTGGAAAACGTGCACATTTAAGAGACAAGCAAAGAATTTTTTTTTTCTTCCAGTTTTATCAAGATACTGAAATAAGTTTAGAGGCCATTCTAGTAGATTTTAGTGTCATGAATAGATATGTAACGTTATATGTGATATATAAACTTAATATATAGAGACATACATACTCATGTTATTCTACTTCACATATAGTAAATTTAGAAACACATTGCTTTTGCTTTCATATTTGTTACTATTATCATATATTGTAATTCTAAATACTACATAAAACCCATAGTACCTTATTACTATTTTTGCATCAGACAGTAAGTTATTTTTTGAAGCACTTCAAACTAAGGAAATAATGTCATTTCTATTTACTTCCATTTTCGTAATTTCTTAGCACAGATAAGATTTTAATCTGAAGTCATACTGTTTCTACACTAAAACATTTCTTAGCATATCTTATAGTACATTCAAGCATAGGATTCCAAGCTCACAAAAAGCCAGAGAATATAATTAAAAAAAAAATCTTCTACATGGAAAGAAAAAGAAAATGAAAGAAGAGTTTCAAGAAGCGAGCAACCAGCTGGTTCAAAAGCCATGCTGGTGTTTGAACAGGGTGAGAATGGAAATATTCTTTCAACTTAGCTAGTGGAAGATCACTGGAACCTTGGCAAGAGCAATTTGGGATCAAATGCAGATTGAAATAAATTGACAAGTGAGTTAGAAGAGAAGAAATGCAGACTGTGAATGTGAAGAAGCTGTACCAACTTAACTGTTGAAGAAAGGGGAGGTGGTAGAGAAATGACTACAGAGGGATCTAGGGTCTGAGAAAGGACACATTTTATTGGCTAAGGAAAAGAAGTCAGGATAGAGAAGGGGCAAAAGTTACAAAAGAGAGGAAGCCACATGGTTAAGCAATATTATGAGCTCTTATCAGGAAAAGAACTATCTCTTCCATTGACTAGGAGTGATGGAGGTAGGTATCATTGTGATATGGTTCTTGTTTTTCACTTTGAAATAGGAAGATAAGAGGCAAGGTTATTTCCTGCATTTCATAGGGAAAATGGTGAGATTTTGAGGATAGCTGAGCTTTTTAAAAGGATCTGACCAGACTCCACAATCTGTGCCCTAATCCCTCCTGTTCCCTGTTCTGAAACACAGATCCAACCATGATTGGTTGGGGCTCCAAGTTTCTTCAGGATAAAATCCTACCCCACAGCATATTCCATAGAGCCCTCCATGACAGAGCTCCCGCCTGCATCGCTAGACCATCAACCCCTTCCACTTATCACTCACTCCTGCCCCAAGTTCTAGAATCATGGTTCTCCAAACACACCACATACCAGAACTGTCAGCCTAGAATACTTTCAACCTTGCTTCCCTGCATAGAAAGCCTCCATCCACTTTTCAAAATCCAGTCTGAGTTTCTAATTATCCCTTAACATCCCTGACTTTTTCTAACCTATTCCCCTTTGTCCCCATTTTGCCAATTCTTCGTCTCTGCATTTATTTAGTCTTACACTGTCACTGTTAAGTATTTCTGTACAGCGTTTCAAGTCTCCGTGGGGCAAGTACTTGCATTCAAGTATTTCCTTGCAGTGACTGTATACTGTTTTAATTTTGTCTTGACCGCACTCCATCTTCATTGTTGTGAGTAGGACTTCTTTGGTTGCGGCAAGTGGGAGCTACTCTCTAGCTGAAGTGCACAGGCTTCTCATTGCAGTGTGGGCTCAGTAGTCGTGGTGCAAGGACTTAGTTGCCCAGCAGCAGGTGGGATCTTCCCGGATCAGGGATTGAACCCATGTCCCCTGCATTGGCCTAACCACTGGACCACCAGGAAAGTCCCTCCTTCAATTATCTAATTAACTATCCAATGAGTATGTACTAAACAAAATGTAATCCATAATTTCGTGACGCCCACAAGGCAACAGCCAGTCATAATGCAGTGTGACGTAAGCTGTAACTGAAGACTGACCGGGGGAGAGGGGAGAATGATGAGAAGAATAGCTGCCAGTGCCCCCTGCCTGTGAATGCCTCTCTTCCAAAGGGGTTCCATGGTGAGTTCTATGAAGGCTGGGGCACAGCCTTGTCCAATAGGGTGCACCCACACTGACCATCACACTGCAGTTACTCTAAATGTAAACTGTCCTTGTACCAAAGTCACTCTATAGCTCTTACTTTCAGGAGTTTGCAGACTCCTAATGTAATGCCTTTCAACTGGAAAGATTAATTATTCTTTCTAATGTTTTGTCCCTTCCTACAATATCTGTTCATGGCCCTTGACAGAAAAGAAAGTCCTTTCTGATGCCATCCTGAAAGTCAAGTCATTACACAGGATCTGTTTCTTGCTCTGTTCCCTCTTTTCCCTGAATCCCTGATTCAAACTCCCTCATCACAAGGGCCCAGGCAGGGTCCTTTTCTGTCTCACTACCATAGATTCGGCCTCTTGTTTTTCTTCACTTCTATTATCTATACTATTTTGTTGTTGTTAAATTGCCTTTTTTGTTGTTGTTCTTGTCTATTATCATTGTACGTAACTTCTTCAAACTAAAACGAGAGAAAGGAAAGGAAAAAGTGCTGCTTTTGCCATCCAGGTAGTCCTTTTCCATCCCAGTCTGCTGCTCAGCCTAGCATGGCTTATGCTTTATGGACTCAGGTTGCTAAACAGAAGAGTCATTATTGTCTGTTTAATTCGAAATCATGATTTTCCTGCAAACTGTTCTAATCTCGGCTGTACCAGCAGATGGTCTTACACCTAAAATAAGACTAGCTTCACGCCTACTTGTTTTCTGTTTAAATTCTGTTTTATAGGAAGACGAAAGGCTGCAGGTTAAAATGTTCGCATTTGCTGTGATTCCTTGTTACAGAAGTTTCCACACTTGAACGATGCAGCTGTAAAATATACTACTGCAAAAGCTGCATCACCCAGCCCCGCTGCTGCCCATCCGTGTCGCCAGGCCCTGGCAATGTTTGCATAGAGTCTGCTAGACTCAGGCACCCAGCACCTTTGCTAGCACTCTAGATACCAATATTTTCTTAAGGTGAAAAATCACATTCCTCCAAAGCAGTCTTTTCTTTCTGACCATCCAATGGATGGTCAGACCATCCATTTCTGACTATCCTTTCTTTCAGATTGATGTACAGTCTGCTTTCCTCCTAAGATTGATTTTAAGTGACAGGGAACTGTTTGTATAGTAAAGTTGCCTTCTTGCCAAATAGGAGTGCATCTGGAAGACCAATATATCTATGAGTGAGGAAGTGCGAGCCCAAGAGTTGTATTAGAGTAGTGAGTGGCAGACAGTCTTAGAGATGGTGAAAGTGAGAGTGTTAGTTGCTCAGTTGATTCTGACTGTGACTCCATGAACTGTAGCCCCACCAGGCTCCTCTGTCCATGGAATTCTCCAGGCAAGAATACTGAAGTGGGTGGCCATTCCCTTCTGCAGGGGATCTTCCCAACCCAGGGATTCAACCTGGGTCACCTGCATTATAGGCAGATTATTGTCTGAGCCACCAGGGAAGCCCAGGAAGAGAAGGGGAGTTTGGTCAAATGCAGAGTTCTTGTTTGGTTTTGCTGATGTGAACATGCAGCTTTGGGGAGGAATTGAATGTCTCAGGACAACAGAAAAAGAGATTGAGAGCTATCACCATCTCAGCTCTTCCCCCAGGGCAGCCCTCGGACTTTCTTCTAAGTAAATGTTGATCAAATATTTTAATGGCAATATCTGAAGAGGTGCCAAACTATCAGCCTGTTAGAGAAACCAGTGTCTTTGTTCCTTGCTTGGTGGTAACAGGTAGCTCAGGATTCATCACCTCCTAGCATGTGCTACTTTTTCTCTAACACGTTCCCTTAGATCATTGCCAGCATTCAGACTCATCAGTCATTTCCTTGATGACATGTATGCTCTCAAGGTCTTCTAGAGTTTTCCCTCTTTGGACTTGGCATTGTGCTTCTGAGAAAAATGTCACTGTAAACTCTCCCTTCCAAAATATGCTGAAGAAATCTAGCCATGCCCCATTTTGGGCCCCCTGCCATACCAACCCCCCATTCAGAGAAGGGTCCGTTCTCTTTGGACAGGAGGTTGTAAACATATGGAATTCGTTACTAGAAGAGTTGTTGGTTCTGGCTGTTTCCGCTCCCTAAGCCAGTTCCCTAGCCATGACAAAACATTCCCCACACTCTCATCATGACTCATTTTTATTTTTAAATAACCTCTAGTGTGGAACTTTGTCAAGATTTTTTTTGAAAGGTTAAAGAAATTATGTCCGCATGCTTTTGACCCCCTTGGAGAATTTTAGTAGATTAAGCACATTCTCTCATTACAGAAATCACTGGCTATGTTTGCTGAATATCCCATGACTGCCCTGAAACTCATAGATGTGAATTTCTCTAAGTCATAGTGTATGCTCATTATTCCACCCTCTATCAGTTCAGTTCAGTTCAGTTGCTCAGTTGTGTCTGACTTTTTGTGACCCCATGGACTGCAGCATGCCAGGCATCCCTGTCCTTCACGAACTCCCAGAGCCTGCTCAAACTCACGTGCATTGAGTCGATGATGCCATCCAACCGTATCATCCTCTGTTTTTCCCTTCTCCTCCTGCCCTCAACATTTCCCAGCATCAGGGTCTTTTTCAATGGAGAAGGAAATGGCAACCCACTCCAGTATTCTTGCCTGGAGAATCTCATGAAATAGGAGCCTGGCAGGCCACAGTCCATGCGGTCACAAGAGTTGGACATGACTTAGCAACTAAAGAGAGAAAGTTCTTCACATCAGGTGGCCAAAGTATTGGAGTTTCAGCTTCAGCATCAGTCCTTCCGATGAATATTCAGAACTGGTTTCCTTTAGGAGGAACTGGTTGGATCTCCTTGCAGTCCAAAGGACTCTCAAGAGTCCTCTCCAACACCACAGTTCGAAAGCATCAATTCTTCAGCACTCAGCTTTCTTTATAGTTCAGATCTCACATCCACACATGATTACTAGAAAAACCATAGCTTTGACTAGATGGACCTTTGTAGGCAAAGTAATATCTCTGCTTTTTAATATGCTGTCTAGGTTGGTCATAACTTTTCTTCTTTCATGGCTGAAGTCACCATCTGCAGTGATTTTGGAGCCCAAGAAAATAAACTTTGCCACTGTTTCCATTGTTTCTCCATCTATTTTCCATGAAGTGATGGGACCAGATGCCATGATCTTTGTTTTTTGCTCCACCCTCTATGAGGCGATATAAAAGCATAAAGATATACAGGCATAGTCTTTCATATTAAACTGCTTGAAATCAAATTAGGCTAAAAGAAGTCACAAAATCATGAGTGAGCAACAGTATACATAAGTTGGTGGTGACTAAAATTATAAAAGGAGTTCAGAAAATTAGCAAGTGTATTCAGGAGAAGATGGGAAAATCTGCACAGAGGAGACAGCCCTTGAATTTGGTCTTGAAAGCTAACTAGGATTAATAGAGACAGGGAGAAGAGAAAAAAAAGGACCTGCCAGGGGCTCCCAGACGTTTGAGAAATAAAACAACATGAACAAAGTCTTCAAGGTAGAAACGTCTGGTTGGAGTGGAGCAAACATGTGAAGGGGTCTGATAAGTTGAGAGAAACCAAATTAACAAAGGCCTGGAACAACCAGCCACAAGAGTTAAAAGCTGGTAAGAGAGGTGATAGTTGACTACATTTAAGTATGTAATGTTTAAAAGAAAACAAGTTGTTGACTGGTGAGAGATCCTTTAATCGAAAGACCATCAAAGCAAACCAAGATTGAGAATGTTAAATTTTGTTTAGATCAGAATAAGTTAAGCATGAATGAAAACAGAAAGGCAAGAGCTCAAAAAGGATAAATGCAAGCTGCAAGGGATGGTAATAACAGACATGAAATTCTAAAGAAATTACTCCTGGTAACAAAATCTGTATGTTTCCTAGGGCTATCATAGCAGAGCCCCACGAAGGACATGGCTTGAAATAACAGAAGTGTATTTTCTCAGTGTTCTGGAAGCTAGAGGTCACAAATCAAGGTGTTGGCAGGGCCATGCTCTCTTGAATGGCTGTGAGGAAGAATCCTTTCTCACCTCCTCCAGCTTCCGGTGGAGGCTGAAGCTGGCAAGGTTGCTGGTGATCCTTGATGTCCCTTGCTCTGTAGCCACTAACTCCAGTCTCTGCCTCCACACCAGCTTCTTCTCTGCATGGCTGTGTCTCTGTACGTCCTCTTCTCTGTTTATAAAGACAACAGTCATTGTCTTTAGGGTTCACCCTAATCTAGTATAATCTCGCCTTAACTCATATCTGCAAAGCCCTTATTTCCAAATAAGGTCACATTCTGGGATTCTATGTGGACATGACTTTGGAGGGAACACTATTCAGTCCAGAGGACAGGATAAAACCCAGAAAGCACATGGAGGGGTTGGGCTTACAGGACCTCAGGGAAAAGAAGCTGTAGGAAAGGAAAGCTTCTTTCTACCTTCTTAGATTTGAGTCAAAACATTAAACTGGCATAAGACAGAGAAGCAGACAGAAAAACGCATATAGATTCCATTTAATATTTTTTTCGTGTACACAGGAGTCTGCTAAAGGAAAATGAAGACACAAAGAAGCCATTAGGCCCCAAAGCTTACTTAACTATTTACTGGGTTTCGTTTAAATCACCCTCATCTCTTTCAGAGTTACTGATGACTTGGAGCAGAGCGCAGCAGCAAGGAAATTTCTCATTCCCTCTAACTTCTCCGAAAGCACTGGTGCTGCCCAACCCCTTAATTTTTGAGAGTGAGGAGATGGGGACAGAGTCCTTGCCCAAGAACATACTTTGTTAAAGCAGAGGCCAGACAAAACCCAAGGCCATTCACTTCCCAGACAGTGACCTTCTCTCTCTATGTGATAGGCAGGCTGGGTTTGACATCCCTATCTCCCCCAGTAAATCAGGGCCATTTTCCACAGCTATTTTCACAACACTTGGGGAACACTCAGGCAGCTGTTGCTGGTATTTTAAAGCTTCCCACAGCAGTGGGGGACACCAGGTCTCCCGGTGGTGGTATTGTATAAATTCACTAGAACAGCTGGCTCACCCAACTTTTCCTTGTGATGCTTGTGAATATGAATCGGCTGGAACACACTGGCCCCGCTGCTGGTGCCTGTTCCTGGGACACAAGTATCAAGCCACACCAAACAATTAGGTCATGTTAGATTCCCTCAGTCATCAGCGTGTCAAAATCCTGTTCCAGGACACAAATTCCGTTGCCCTGAGAGTTGTCTAATTAAACTTTCAGAAGGATTAATTGCTTATTTCTTGTGTAAGTGCTAAAAACAAATAGAAACACACATGACATTTTGGTGGAGAACCTAAATTTCTTGCAGCAACCTAAGAGCAGACACTTAGTTCAGCTTTAAGAAGACCCCACTTCTACTGCCTTTGACCTCAAGTTATTACTTTTGACTTTCCTGATGTTTGTAAGGTTTTACCCATGTGGTTGTTTTTTACATTAACGGACTTAGGTGAAAATATTTTTCCTGTTAATTCAGTTGTAATTGACTGAGTTTTCAAAGGAAAACTATCAACAAAAGAAAAATGTACAGCTAATGCTGAAGTAATTATTAAAGATGAATGCATATGTGTTTTTTGGAAGGGGGGGTATCAAAGTTGCCTTGAAGATAATTAATATTATTTTTATTACTCAATTCTTTAAAACTTGCTTATTCCAATGTTTCATTCCAATTTATTGGAAATGGGCCTTGTGCCTGGTACATTGTGATCAATCCAATATTTTTATCATTGTTATTAATATATTTTATTATCATTCCCTGGGTTGCTTCTCCTGCCTTTAACTTGTATAAAAACTTGGATTTCCTGCCCCCTGCCAAGTAATATTTATAGCAATTCCAGCAGTAAATAATATGGTACTAGTCAACAAGCAGGCTCCCTCTATACTTTTGTTTCATGAATAGGGCATTTCGTGAGCAGAACACTCATTTGTTCAACAGCTTATTTTTAAAATTTGCCCTTGTAAAATTTTTTAAATTTTTTAATATGTACAAGGTAAGACGATCCAACACAGTATACAATTTCCCCAGTTTTAGCTCACTTTCTTTTGAAGGACATCATGTATCTAAAGAACCACTTTCAAAGGAACACGGTAATATTGGTTTAGTTAATTGATGAACTAACTGTCACACATGTTTGGCCTTAAAATCTCTCTCAGGGTAAAGTGCAGTAACAGTGTTTGTGGTTTAATGTGGGCACCAGGAGTCTAATCTCTGCTGTACAACAAAAAATTAATTCTGTGATTTTAGGGGAATCATTTCACCCTCATGGGCATCAATTTCCTGGTCATGAAAAGATGGTTTTTGAATAGCTTGGTAGTTTTTAATAATTTTAGTGAACCATATTCCTAAGTAGATCTAATAATATGATATTATTTAGTCCCTCAATAGAAACATGAACATACCAACTCATAGTTAATATTCCACTTCAAAAGCTCCTGACCCTTCTTGAAGCTCACCTGTGACCTGTGGAGGTCCATGGTAAAGTATCCCTGGGTTAGAACAGGGTCTCTGTTTCACTGTTTTGAAACTCTCAACCACAGCACCAACACACTGTCCACCACCCAAAATTAACAGGATTGAAGTCCCTTCCTAGATAAAACGTCACTCCACACCTCCAGATGGCTCTTCTTCTACTACTTTCTCTAATGGCAGTTGTTGCCCCAAATATGCTGATAGGAATAAATGATATCAGGGAAAACACTTGCAATCAAAACCCTTGTGCAGATCTTGAGTAATCACTTACTTTTACCTCCATGGAAACTATAGGAAAGCGCTCTAGGCACTGCAGCCTCCTGGTGATTACCTCCTGTGTCATGTACCTGGACCTCCAATCATGAGTCCCAGCTATTTCCACTGGAAGAAGCAGGTGACATGTCAAGCAACATCCAAGGGGAAGTGAAAATCTTGTAGACCACTGAGTAAGTCAAAATAGGAAAGAAGGGTCATGGATAAAGAGAAGCTGTCCAAGAGCGCAGAACAAAGTATATTCATATTTTAAAATGATGCTGTTACAGAAAATACCTGTATCGTGGACCAGGGCAACAGACCTCAGTCAGAGTTCAGAATAATCCAACCTCTCACACACCACACATGCTCTCTCTCTTACACACACACACACGCACACACACGCACACGCACACAATTCCTGACCTCAAACCAAAGCCCTGGAATAAGGAAAATGGCATAGACAAAATTCTAAAATGATCCCCTATGACATTTGCCCTTGTATACTTTCTTCCTCTTGAGTGTGGGCAGAAGCTGAATATACTAAAATATAACCCCATGATTATGTTACATTAATATGGCCAAAGGGATTTTGCAGGTGTGATTAAGTTCCTAAATCAGTTGACCTTAAGAGAGGCAGATTATGCAGGTAGGCCTGACCTTATCACATAATCCCTTTAAATCTGTGTTTATAGACCAGAGAGAAATTTGAAGTGGGCCAGAAGGATTCAACATGCCACTGTAGATGGAGAGGGCCGTGTTGCAGGGAAGGTGGGTGGCCTCAAGAAGCTGAAAACAGCCCTCAGCTGACCATAAGCAAAACTATGGTGACCTGAATGCTACAGCTGCAAGAAACTGAATTCTGCCAATGACAAGAATGGGCTTTGAAACAAAGTTTTCCTGGATCTCCAGGTGAGAACTCAGTCCAGAAAATAACTTGAATTCAGTCTTGCGATACCCTGAGCAGAGGACCCAGTCATGCTGTGGAGGAATGACCTACAAAACTGAGTGAATGAATGGGTATATTATTTTAAGCTGCTAAACTTGTTATTATTTACAGCAACAGAAGAATAATGCAGGAGAGAAACTGTAAAGATGTCTGTCTGGATTCTTGATGGCTAAGCACATGGAAAAGAATATTTCTTCTTCCCATCAAAGAGCCCAATGCTTATACCTTCAGGCTGTCCTCAATTTGCCTAAACAGTCAAGGTTATATTATGCTTTCAACAAATGCTTATTGAGCTTCAGGTGATACTTTAGGATCTGTGTACAGTTCGGTTCAGTTCAGTCACTCAGTCGTGTCTGACTCTTTGTGACCTCACAGACTGCAGCACGCCAGGCCTCCCTGTCCGTCACCAACTCCCAGAGTTTACACAAACTCATGTCCATTGAGTTATGTCCATGAGATCCAGCCATCTCATCCTCTGTCGTCCCCTTCTCCTCCTGGCTTCAATCTTTCCCAGCATCAGGGTCTTTTCAAATGAGTCAGCTCTTTGCATCAGGTGGCCAAAGGATTGGAGTTTCAGCTTTAGCATCAGTCCTTCCAATGAATATTCAGGACTGATTTCCTTTAGAATGATAAGTAAAATTATTAGGACTTGATTTTTAAATATTTTAAGCCATATGTTAAGACTAAGCCATTAGAGAAGTAAAAGTGAAGCATTTCAAATGACACTACCAACACATTAGAAGTGTCAGCTCATACGTCTGCCGACAGTTTAATACACACCTCATATGTAATTAAAATTATAGCAATTTCTATAATCTATTGACAGTGTATGCATTTGATAACTTTCATCTGATAACATCCAGCATCTCACAAACAATATCATTGTGACTGTTAAAGTGGTTCTCTATGACATCAATTGAATTTACATGGAATTTTATAATGAATTTTGAGGTGGTGTGGGGATAAATATATTCATTTATTCACTGAATATTTATTAAGCATCTACTGGATATCAGTTACTTTCCTTGGCCCTAGATATAGATGTAATTTAGGAGCTTATAGTCTATGAAGACCCAAAATTCAATAACAACTTTACATTTATCAGTATATATATATATATATTCATATATATGACCAATTTCCTTCATCTATATGAATCTTTAAGATAAAACTCTATGCCCCCTACAATAGTTTGTATTTATATTAAAAAATTAAGTCCTAATAGTTTGTGATGCAAGAGCATCACAAATTACATTTAAAGGCAGTAACCAAAGTTTGAGGTGACTCGAGTATCTGTTACTTGAGCCTCAACACTCTAATCATGAAGGCAGGCCTGTGGGGCTCATCAGGGTACCACTGGCACCACAGGGTCTCAGCCAATTAGCTGTCTGTGTTCAGACCACTAGCTGACTCCCCCTGCAGCTCCACTGACTGGCCATTGGAAGAAGATTTGTATCTTGCGGGAGGAAACTAATACTGTCTACCAATGAAATGCACAGGAAGCTCTGGGGGCTAGGAATAAGGCTCCAGGTGTTGCACAGCAGCAGCCGAGCCCCAGCCTAGGAGGGTCTCTCTAAGCAGGTGCTGGGAGCCAGGCTGCAGACCACCAAGGCTCCAGGCCTAGCAGATGACTTCTGGGAGACATGGACAGCCTATCTGAGACCACCACAAGCTGGGACCCTCTGCTGCTTGATACGCATGCTATTTCTATTTACTGGATGTCTTTTTGGTTTAAAAAAAAAAAAACCACACAATTATTTTCTTGTTTCAAGTCCGGACAGTTGAGATTACTGCATTTGCTCTCAGCAATCCCATAAGGAGGAAAAGTGAATGTACTTTGCCTGGAGGGTGGGGGGTGTGGGGTGTTGCTAGATCCTTGGCAGTTTAGGGTGTCAGGGGAAGAGGCCTGTAGTCTGAAATCTTCAAAGGAGATAAATTTTTGTGTCAGAAAGGTCAGAAAGGAGGCCTGAGATAGTTTTTTTGGTTTGTTTGTTTTTCTTTTTTTACCAAAAAGGATCAATATGACTGTGGCACAGAGAATGTAATTTGGGGGATTTGCCAAAACTCAGTTCCCAGTTATCACCAATGTACTGAGTAACCACTTTGCCAATTTTTCAGTTCATCAAAAGTTCAATTAACTTTCTCCAAACATTATAGCTAACCATTTCCCATAAATGGTTGTGACAGCCTTAAAGGATGGGTCTCACCATTTAGTTTGTTTTGGTTGAGGCAACTTGAAACTCACCAGCAACGCTCATCCCCCAAATCATAAATCCAAAGAAGCTAAAATACAGAAGCTTTGGCTGGTCCCTGGAAATGAAGTAAAATTACTTCAGTAGATTAGACTAACTGGAAACTAATAGGAAATGGTGTTTATATAGGATTCTAAATTGTTTTAACATTTTTCCTGATCTCCTCCCATGTGTTACCAATGGAATTTATCATTCTTTTTGGTAACCCCCGTATCTGAATCCCCTTATAATGGGCTTGTTCCCTTAAGAGGCTGAAATGCTAAAAACACCAGCTACTAAATTCCCTTGCTGCCCTGCCACTGACATGATTTGTTATAAAATGCATAAAATTCTCTAAGCATAACTTTAAAAAAAATCCTTAAATATTTTTATCAAAGAGTTTGGAATGCTCCTTCCCTCGATCCTCTCATGTCTGCCCCCACCCCAGCCCCCTTCCCCAAGCACAATAAACAGCTGCTTCTGTCCAGACTCTGTACCATGTTCTAAATGAGTGGATTGATTAGTCATAAATGTGAAACAGAAACATTTTAATTCTTTTTAATTTTTAAAAAGAAGAGAATTTTAATTCTTTTTAAAAATTCATTTAAATTCAATGAAAACAATGAGGTGAAAAGCAGTTAAGTAAAGCATGCAGTGTTTAGCTTAAAAATCTCATTCAGTGAACCACCAGAGATGCCCATCCAATATGAACTGCCCAATGAACCACCAGGGACGCCCATCCAATATGAACTGCCCAATGAACCACCAGGGACGCCCATCCAATATGAACGGCCACAAACTTCATACTTAAAAAAAGAAAATCTGGGAGGAATGTTAATAACCTGGATACTTTTAAGATTTTGATTTTCTAGCTGTTTCTAGTGAATCAGTTTTTGGCAACTTGACCTAGAACTGAGCAAGGGTCAGAGATGGCAGGTGCAGCAGTGCGAAGGAAGCCGGTCAAGAACCCTTTCCCAATCATGCTCGATCCTCAGAGCATCTGGGAATTCTTGTAGGAAACTGACTTGTCCTGATTGCATTTTAGAAGATCTGGATGAAGCCAGATAACCTTAGCAGTGGCTACATGGAGCAGGGGACAGAAGAAATATCGGGAAGATAATAAATCCTTTTATTTTTTGTTTATTTGATTTCTCTACTTAAATAGTAATCATGCATTGATTAGAGGAGAGAAAGAGGGAAAAAAGGAAAAGAACCTCACATTTTCCTTGTATTTTTTTAATATTGAAGTGACAATTGCTAAATGGCTATCTTTTTATACTTTTTTCCCCACACTGTTGCTCTGTCTTCAGTAATGACAGCTAAAACTGAAATCCCACTGTCAGAAAGATAGCTTTTCACGTGATTCTTCCAGTAATTTTGAATATTGCACTCAGCAGCTGAAGTAAACCCTTCTGGCATTCATCAGATGGCCGCTTAATAATTCACTCTCTGTGCTAGATCCTGGTTAACTAATACATCCATGTATCTCAAAACGTGTTTCTTTAGCCCACCAGCAGCAGTTTCGCCTGAAATGCTTATTAAAAATGCAAAGTCTGGGACCCAAGCTGCCCAATTAAATCTGCATCTCTGGGGTCAGAGCTTCAGAGTTTGCATGTAAATGAGCTTCCTCTGTGACTCTTACCCACGGGGGTGTTGGGGAACCATGGCCTGATTTGGTGCTTCCCTGTTCAGTCGGGCTGGAATCACCCAGGGAATTCATTGGAAATACATAACTCCCAAAGAATCGGATTGCATAAGTCTCTCCTGGGCTGGGCTCAGTCTTTGAAGTTCTCAGGTAAATCCAGTGGGATCAACAGCTTCACCTTGTACACTTGATAGCCCTCATGTGGAAACTCTAAAAGAAATGATAGCACTTTTCCCAGAGTCCCTCTTCTCTCTGGACACATCGTTGAATGAAACTAAGAGTATCTTACTCTTTGACATTCACGATACAGGAAGGTTTGCTGTGACTCCACAGAAAGTTTTGGCCTGAATTTCAACTGAAGCTTTCAGTGTATGTGATAAACATTGGTGGTTGCAGTAGAGAAGCTACAGTAAGTTCTAGCAACTAGACTTTGCCAAGATCCTGAAGGCATTTCCCCTTTTACACAGATAACCTGAAATGCATTTTGATATCCTTAAAGACTGTAAACTAAATGTAATATTCACATGACCAAAATAATAATACAAATTATATATATATATATATACATCCCTTTTTGCAGAAGTAAGTTACAACTAGTAAAGAACTGAAATATAGTTTTTCTGATGGGAAGAAGGTCCTAATGGTATTTCAGAGATAGAAGCCATCATTTTCATAGCATTCAAGTGGAATTTCAGGCAAATTACTATTGTCTGGCATGAAAAATGGATGAAATCCTGGATGACAGATGAGAGCATAAGCTTGAGAGGGACTGTAAACCATCAAGAGCTTGATAGCAGCTAAAGATAATTAATTCTCTTAGAAACTAATAAATAAAGATAGCAATATGTTGCATTATGCTTAGCATGTCTGGTACCTCAAAACTGAGAATCAGATAAAAAATGAAGTATGAGTCAGCAGTCCTAGGTGGAAAAGTCACCCCAAAAGGTGACTCTGAATTGCTTTTTTCATGAAATCAAGGGCTGCATTAGACCTAATCACTGGCCTTCAGCTCACAATCATGTGGTCATTGCTGGCGGGGAAAGGTGGATTATCAGCTTTCAGTTGGTTAAGAGTCAGGCGGCACCGACACGGTGAAGTGGGTCAATATTTGGACAATCGATTTTCTCTCTCCCCCTCAGTCTTCAAATGTTAAAGGGCCAGGAAGAGGGCAGAAGGCTACTGCAAGTGAAGGACAACAGAAAAGAACAAGAACACCAACGTGAGGTACTTTTATTAACTTGTCACAAGGAGACCAGATTTTTGTTATTAAAATCACGATTTCAGGATTGGCTAGGCAAACTAAAATGTACTTAGTGCACCTTCTTTCCTTTTTAAACATAGAAACAGATGATCAGTAAGAGTGAAAATACCGGTAAATGAATATGGTGATTATTTCTTAAATATGGATTGTATTGGAGCTGTTGCACTCAGTACTTCAAGGGGTCCTTTGAGATCTCATCTTTGTATAAAAATTCAACTAAGTCTTTTTTCCCAAAAATGTGCTGTATTCCTTTAAATTATGATCTCTTTTAATGAAAAAAAATGTTGCCATATCATATAAACAAGTGTAGATATTAAAATTATTTGAAAAACTCCTAAACTCTATAAAATTCTCATGACCACTTTCTTCGTGCCAGGCTCTAGGTCCATAATCTGGTGTAAAGGGACTGACAGCCCAGTGAAGGACAATAGACACCTGAACAAATGGTTAACAAATAATTTAAATAAAATGTGTTCAGATATAAGTACATAAATAATGCGAAAAGAATTGGAGGTAAAATGTCTTGAAAGAATACAAATCAATACGATCTGGGAGACTTAGTGCCCACATTTTTATAAAAAGAAAGTGAAGTCGCTCAGTCATGTCTGACTCTTTGCGACCCCATGGATTGTAGCCCACCAGGTTCCTCTGTCCATGGGATTTTCCAGGCAAGAGTACTGGAGTGGGGTGCCATTTCCTTCATCTTCCCGACCCAGGGATTGAATCCAGGTCTCCCGCATTGTGGGCAGGCGCGTTACCATCTGAGCCACCAGGGAAGTCCGTTTTTATAGAATGGTGTTAATAAATCACCTTCATTGCATTTATCCAGGTCTAGAGGATGAAAAAGATGGTGAAAAACAGGCGAGATAAAAACTGGGGAAATTTTTCATTCAAAGACTGTCATTTCTAGATTGGATTGTGAAAAAGAAAATACTTCATGGTAGAAAATATATATATATATATAAACAGCAGAGTGCCTAATATGGGTCTGCAGGAATGACGCTGGCTGCTGGAGATACAGAGCCAATAAGCCTGGTCCTGAGTCGCTCAGTCCTGAGGAAGGAAAAACAGGCAAATTGCAACTGTAACACTGTATAAATATTATAATACCTAAAGCACAGATGGCTGTGTTTTGGTTGTTTTGTTTCTTTTTCTTGAATCTGTATTGGCTAGCAGAGAGAAATCTCCTTGGAGAATACCAAGAAAAATACAACCATAATTAGGAGCAGAAGCCCAAATTCTGGAAATAGGAAGCAGCAGAGAATACACATTCTTTTGCCTCCTCTGCGTTGGTCCAGATCTGGCAGGTGTGAATTTGCATATAAGTAACCACTTCAGGTAGACACAGGTCAGCACCTGCATTCACAAACACAGGTGGTCGGGCAGCATTTTTGAAAATTTAGCTACTAAATTACAGTCTCTTGTTCCTACCCTGTGTTAATCTGTCTGATTTTCTATGCTCCTTATTGAGAACTGGCAATTTAAAACCATTCAAGGGGCAAAGAAACCCAAATACAGTTAATTCTCTGCTCTAGTAGTTCTCCAACTCTAATCATGAGCTTGTTAAAATACAAACTCCTGGGACCATCTCATATATATTGAATTAAATCCACAGAGTGTGAGGCTTGCAGGATCTGTTTGTAAGGTTCCCCCCTCCACCCAGGGATTATGATAAATGTTTATAAACTTCACTTTGATTATACAAACACATACAAAATCAGTTATTTTGGTCTGACAGTGAGATAATGAATGACTTGGCCAAGTTTTATTTAATAATTAAAATTATAGTTTTAAGTTACAAAATTAATATGGCCACTCATTCTCATTATATAAATTTAAGTGCCAAGCTCCCCTTCATTCCCCTCTCCATGACACTCCCCACCTTACTTGATAGTTAGATGCAGACCCTTCCAAAGCTGTCTATATGATTTCTGTTAAGTATGATTCAGTTAAGTTTTATTTTATTTTACTTCGTTTTCATTTTACAGAAATGGCAACTCTTTTCACTTACCCTGTAGAGATTTTCTGAGTTAGAATTTATAAATACATTTCATTCTTTTCATCAGTTCTTTGATTTTCTTGTATAGATACAACATCATTTGCTTAATTATTTCTAGCAGGTGTACATTTCGGTTATCCTACATTCTTTTCTTTGCTACCAACATAAAGTATTTCAGTGAAACATCTTTATGAATGCCTCTTTGTGCAAATGTGCAAGAATTTCTTAAGGACAGTCACCGTCTAGAATTTCTGAGTCAAAGGTATATGCGTTTTAAGCATTGTTTGCCTTCAGATGCTACCTTTTTACTACCACCTGATCAAAACGAGTTATTCTTTTTTCTTTAACCAGTCTGATGGGTGGGAATTACTTCATCATTTTAACCTGCGTTTCTTTAATCATTACTAGACTGAGAGTCTTCTGAGCAGAATGCGGATCACCTGTGTTACTTCTGTAGCTTGCCTGCTCATGTTCTTTCCACATATGTCTGCTTTTTCTTGTTGATTCATGGGCCATTTTAAATAGTCTGGGTGATAATTCTAGTTGAGAAATAATGATAAAAGTAAGAAGAAAATCAGTCATAGAATTAATATGATTGGGTCTATAAATATGAAATCAATACTGTAAGTAATATCTTACATGGTAAATTATCTCTTTTATTTATGATGCCTATTGTTGTTTTCTGTTTATATCCAGTCACATCTGACCATCATCCTCTCTATGATTCTAGATGCACTTACTGTCTGTCTTGCTTCTGGACGTGCATGGGGGGCAGTGGTGGCTGCTGGGGTGAAGGGGGGGGAGCACAGCACAAAGTGATCAGGGATTTTGGCTTCAGTGACTTGGTAAGTAAGTAAGTAAAGTCACTCAGTCGTGTCTGACTCTGTGACCCCGTGGGCTGCAGCCCATCAGGCTCCTCAGTCCATGGGATTCTCCAGGCAAGAATACTGGAGTGGGTTGCCAT
This sequence comes from Redunca redunca, assembly GCA_006410935.1. NCBI lineage: Eukaryota > Metazoa > Chordata > Mammalia > Artiodactyla > Bovidae > Redunca > Redunca redunca. The sequence goes on along the minus strand of SJYQ01091758.1, from coordinate 89,604 downwards.
TTCCTTCTCCAGGGGAATCTTCCCAGCCCAGGGATCGAACCCGGGTCTCCCGCATTGGAGTCAGATGCTTTAACCTCTGAGCCACCAGGGAAGCCCTCAGTGACTTGGTAGTCAGTAACTAACTGACGTACAGGATTGAGGAAAAGAAGCATCTTTGAGAAGGAAGAGAATGGTTAAGTTCTGTGTGGGGCATGTTGAGTTTTAGATTTCAACAATATCTTGCTTATGTCCAGTAGAAAGTGGGAAAAACACCCATCACTCACCTCATTGTTGGTGTTTGCAACCCAACAGTCTGGTTTTGCTGTGTGAGTCCACTTTCTTTGCTTATAAGAGATGGGAGTCTGGAATTCAAATAACTAGATCTTTGCTGGGTGAACTCACTCTGAGTTCTTCTTTTGTTGAAATATAATATTGCATACTTTTTAAAAATAGCCTCTTTTGGGAAAAAATTATTCCCAAGGTATTTGCAAAGGCTACTGCTTATCTGTCCTAATGTTCACAATTTCCAAACAACTGGTGAAGAGCTAGCACTGGCGTTGCAGCATCTACCCAGTCTTCCTACTTCAGGACTGTTTACCTTTTATGAATGTGGACAGTTTGTAGCTGTTGATAGTGTATATTATCAACATCTGTGGTTGACTTACCACCTTGATACTTGCACAGGCTTCCGTACAGACTTGCAGATTTTACACTGAGACACTGCAGCTCAGAGAGGGTGAGGGTCTTGACTCCAAGTTCTAGAGTTGAACACAGGACCAGCTTCACGAACATGCAATTTACACAGTTGCCAAAGGCCCATGCTTGAAACCCATACTCTACCTGTACCATCTTGAAGTGTATAATCATTGTTTAGAAAAGGACCCTGAACTTTCATTTGGCAGTAGGCCTCAAAGTTTATGTAGCCCATCCTGGGAAAATGTGACTTCTCCTGGGGCTGTGAATAAACTAAGGACAAAGGAAGTGGGAGAATCCAGGCAAACTCCACCTGAGAGTATTGGGAGAGGTCAGCTTGGCCATGAAGAGGACTGTGGAGTAGTAATGAGAAAAGTAGGAAGAAAACCAGAGGGAAGGGATGTGATGGAGGGTTGGGGATGAGTTCTAAGAGAGAAGAGTAGGTCTGCAGTGATGCCAACTTTCAGGAGGTTCAGGTAACTGAAAACCAAATGAAGTCTTTATCTTTTGAGGAGTCAGAAAGTGGAAAATGGTGCTGTCTGAGACCAGACGCACCTCTGTGATAAAGTGGCCAAGGAATGGAGCTGGTGTGTGTAGACTATTCATGGTAGTTTTGGTCAATACACAGGGGAGCAGTTTGGAGGAGATTCAGGGCCATGGACAAGAATTATATAATAAGAGAAATGAGAAAATGCTAAGCCTGGGCAAAGAAGAGAAGGAAGGCCATTAAGTAGAAGGAAAGGAATTTATGATACAAGGGAATTTAGTATTGTCCTTGGTTTGGGTGAGTGGTAATGTAGCAGAAAATTATTGAACTAACCATCAGCAGTATCCGGAAGAGCACCTCCTACATGCAGTCTGCAGCCCTCACACCTTTTGTACTTCCTCAAGATCTGTCCCACCCTTATCTCCAGGGGTCACAATGTGGCCCCTTATCTCTCCCACAGTTCAAGGCTGGAGTTTATCCAGCTTCTCCCACCAGTCCGTGCTGATCTCCTGTCCATCCTAGCCCTGGTTCAGGAAGCTTGTTAAGTCAACACCTCCAGAGTCCCACTCAGTTTAGTAGCTTAGAAGTGAAAAGATGCTCAGCTGGTCATAGCACAGCTGGAATCACAACTACGACCTTTGGTCTTAGTGGAGCAAGAGAAGATGTCTAGGCTTCTATATGCAATTCTGTATGTGAACATATGTGTGTATATACACAATGCCATGAGCAGCTTATTTGAAATAGATTTCCCACAGGGGTAATGAAAACTGGAAGCTTCATCACAGTAAGGACGACATAAGTAGCACGTGCTGCCAAAAGCATTAAACTGAATGAGAGAGTTAGGCTCCTGGCACGGGTCCACCCTGCTTAGCCTCCAGCACTGCCGCAACCCTGCTGGTCCATCAGCCACCCCCCAAGGACAGCTGCTATCTGGTCTCTGAATGCATTTCTGTTTGGCACATGTGCTCACGTGGTTGAATACTCGAAGTGTGTTGTTCTGCAAAGCAGACACAGAGGATTATATTTCTAGGACTTGACCATAGACATAGCTGACTAGACATGACTTTTTTTTAGAAACATTATCTTCTACTAGTCACAGTATTTAACCCAACATATTTTTACCCCCACCCCAAAAAAAGGATGTTGAAAATGTTTAAGATGTTCAGAGTGGTATACCACTTTGGAAAAGAGTTTGTCATTTTCTTTAAAAAACTAAACATACACCTACCATACTAACCCATCCTCAGTTCCTCACGCACATGTTTCCCCAAGGAAAATGATAGTACATGTCCATACAGAGACTTGTATAAAATGTTTCTTTATGATATAACACTTCTAAAAGCAATCCCAATGTTATCAACAGGTGAACAGATAAACAAATTGTGGTACATCCTTATGATGGAATACTACTCAGCAGTAAAAATGGATGAGAACATGACATAACAAAACATTGATGAATCTCAGGATAACTGTGCTGAATGAAAGAAGCCAGATAAAAGAGTTGCTGTTGTTTAGCCATTGAGTCGTGTCTGACTCTTTTGCGACCCCATGGACTGCAGCCCACCAGGCTCCTCTGTCCATGGGATTTCCCAGGCAAGAATACTGGAGTGGGTTACCATTCTCTTCTCCAAGATATCCTCCCAACCCAGGAATCAAACTTGAACCTCCTGTATTGGCAGGTGCCTTCTTTACCACTGAGCCACCAGGGAAGTCCCAAAGAATACCTATTGTATTATTCCATTATTAGGAATTTTGGCCTCTGTTAATAGTTGTTTTTTTTTTCTTCTTGATTTAGTGTGAGAATTCCAGTACTCTGAGGGTAAAAATAATTGGAAAGCAATTTGAACATGATGAGAGAGACTAATTAATGGAGCAGATACTAGTGGACAGAAATTAGAATGTGGATTGAGAAGTTCACCTTGGAAAGAAGGAAAACACTTTTTTTAGGAAAGCAAGACCAAAACAATAGGGGAAGAGACGGGGGAGAGAAAGGAAGCTGGAGCACCATTTCCCAAATGATTCTCTCTGAGTTGTTAGCGGGTAGTCTTGAGATCAAGCCAGGGCATAGGATGGAGCACGTGAGAACGGAGAATTTGGGAACAGTTGCACAGAAAGTCTATAGGGAATTGACAAGAAGTGAGGAAATAAAACAAGCTTGGCAGCACCTGAAGTCAACTAGGATGAATTTTTGTGGAACCCACCCAGCATGGTTTTGTGAAATTTTTGAAAATACTAGCGACATTCAATTAGAGGTACAGTCAGCCTTTCTTACTTTTTTTATTGTGAAAATATTATGTGTAGAATTAGTCAGCTGGACTCCATTTAGATGATCCCAATTTTGTGGGCAGCATCCAAAATGTCATAGTCACCAGTGGAACATAAGGCTTTTGCTCGCCATCAGGCTCGATCAGGATGTTGACCTTGGCCATGTCAGGGTCACAGAGCTCCCTCACAGCCTGTCTGAGCCAGCGCCGGCTGGCCTCACACCTACAGTGAGCAGGGGGATGCTGTCCTCGATCTTCATGGCTGACACAGTGGTCAGGCAGAACCCGGTGACAGGGTAGCGGTCAAGCGTGCTTCTGCTGGGAGCGATTTCCCAGGTGTCTGGATGGGCTTTGGGGCAGCAGTATCTCGGGCTGCCTGCCGTGGGGGACTGGCGTGTGGCTCTTCCTTTTCTTCCCGCGGACACTTTTCAGGGCTGCCTCCTTGGGCTTCCCAGCCTCTGCCTTTGCTTCAGCTTTGGGCGGGGCGGGGGTGTCACACAGTCAGACTCCTTCTTTGCTTTCACTGCTGTCCTGATAAGAACGCTCAGCCTTTATTTCAAAAGGTAAAAAAAACAGAAAAACTGTGCTCTCATCTAAAAACCAAGTTTGTTTAAAGTCTGTTCTCAAACAAATAAGCCATTACATGGAAAATAATTGAACTGCACTGTTTAAACTGTTTCCACCTTTTCAGAGACCCTCAGTAAGTGTATTGTATCTCTCATACAATTAGAGGTACTGAGTATTTTTACAGTTAACTGTAAACACAGCTATTTTCATCGTCTTTGCTAACGTTTACTGCCTGTTTACAGAATGGCAGGCACTGTTTACGGCACTTTAAGTGCATTAATCTGTTTAATGCTCATAACAAAATACTGTCATACTTTACCAATGAGAAACCTAAAGCACAGAAAAGGTAAATATTCAATAAAGTCATAGCTAGGATTAAGAAAGCTGGTTCCAGAGCCCAGTGTCTAACCTTGGCAGAATAGCACCTCACGCTGTGTCACAATCACACCAAACAAGCAGCAGTCGTGGGATATAATCAGGAAGCAACTTTCTTTGTGTCTGCCACTGCCCTTTAACATTTATTCTAGTTCTTTTCTCATCCTTGAATGAAATGTAGGGCTATCTCATCCCCTGTTGTGGAGGACAAAATGGTAACCCACTCCAGTATTCTTGCCTAGGAAAATCCCACAGACAGAGGAACCTTGTGGGCTACAGCCCATGAGGTCACAAAAAAGTTGGACTCAGCTGAGCAGCTGAGCACACATCCCCTTAGAGCTGCTCTGACTAGCATGCTGCTGCTGCTGTTAAGTCGCGTCAGTCATGTCTGACTCTGTGCAACCCCACAGACGGCAGCCCACCAGGCTACCCTGCCCCTGGGATTCTCCAGGCAAGAACACTGGAGTGGGTTGCCATTTCCTTCTCCAATGCATGAAAGTGAAAAGTGAAAGGGAAGTCACTCAGTCGTGTCCGACCCTCAGCGACGCTATGGACTGCAGCCTACCAGGCTCCTCCATCCACGGGATTTTCCAGGCAAGAGTACTGGAGTGGGGTGCCATTGCCTTCTCCGCTGACTAGCATAAGGTCCTATGATTAATAACATTCACCTCTAGTCCAAAGCAACAACTATACCTGCAACTTCGTTACACATTTCTTTTTCCCAAAGCAGGCCTGATACAGGCTAGCAGCCTCTAGTGATATGGTGGAAGGCAAGTTTAACCTTTCTCTCCCCGTCCAACCTTGCATCTTACCTCCCCCATCTTGCTCTTGTGTGGTTTCTGCTGCCAACCTCCAGGATCAAAGAGAGAAGAAGAACTAAAGTGGCAGGAAGTGTTTCACCTAAGTAGCAACAAAGTGACCTTAGTTTCCTCTAGCTGTGGGGTCAAAGCTATCTCTCAGAGGCATTTTTGTGTTTTTTAGCAATTCCTCCTACTGAATTATCAGGGGTTTCTCACCTGTAGTTTTCTGGAGTCAGGCAAGTTCAGCTGGTTATTAGCTCCTTCCTCCACTCCCTGGATATCTGACAGTTTCCTTCTATTGAGGTAAACCTTGAAGCAGTTCTCCTCCAGCAAGACTCATAAAGAACCTGCAAAAGCACATTCTCCCATTGAATCCCACCTCATCCCTAAGAAACATTCCAGCATCATTTGCCCAGGCCAATTCTAATGGTCCAAGCCACTAATACAACCACCTTTCCTTTGCTCAGCCATCCCCTTAGCATTTCCTAGAGGAAATCAGGGGCCCCAGTGCAGGACACATTTCTTTAGGCTCTTTAAATCCCTACTATCTTGACTTGAGAGAAGGAGATAGGTGGGAGCTACTTTCTCCTTCATCGACAAAGAACAGCAATATAAAGAACAAAAAACCTGGATGACCAATAAGCCTATTAAAAGATGTTCAACCTCACTGTCTTTAAGGTGATGGGAACTGAAACAAATTCTATCCTTCTTTACGCATTGAAATGGAAATAACCTCAAAGCCTAATGATACTAAGCTTTGAAGAGGACAAAAGAAAATAGAAACTTCCACTTACTGCTAGTGGAAGAACAAAGTGATGTAAGAGCAGCCTGGCTCTTTAAAGGTCTGCCCTTTAAAAAATGTGTAAAATAGATGGTGGGAAGATGGTACATAACACAGGGAGCCCGGCCTGGCACTCTATGATGACCTAGAGGGATAGGATTGGGCGTGGGGGGTTGGCGGGAAACTCAAGAGAGAGGGAGTATATGTATATAGTTATGACTGGTTTGCTTTGTTGTATGCAGAAACCAGCAAGCGCCATAAAGCAGTTGTCCTCAAATTAAAAAAAAAAATTAAGTGTCAAGCAAATAAGACAATGCTAACATTTATAAAGTCTGGGTGGTAAACACAAATTTTTATTATATTATTACTTTGCCAACAAAGGTCTGTCTAGTCAAGGCTATGGTTTTTCCAGTAGTCATGTATGGATGTGAGAGTTGGGCAGTGAAGAAAGCTGAGCACCGAAGAATTGATGCTTTTGAACTGTGGTGTTGGAGAAGACTCTTGAGAGTCCCTTGGACTGCAAGGAGATCCAACCAGTCCACTCTGAAGGAGATCAGCCCTGGGGTTTCTTTGGAAGGAATGATGCTAAAGCTGAAACTCCAGTACTTTGGCCACCTCATGTGAAGAGTTGACTCATTGGAAAAGACTCTGATGCTGGGAGGGATTGGGGGCAGGAGGAGAAGGGGACTCGATGGACATGAGTTTGAGTGAACTCCGGGAGTTGATGATGGGCAGGGAGGCCTGGTGTGTGTGCTGCAGTCCATGGGGTCACAAAGAGTTGGACATGACTGAGTGACTGAACTGAACTGAACTGAATATTTATAAAATCTGAGTGGTAAATACACAAATTTTTATTATATTATACCTAAATTTTAAATTACTTATTTTTAAATTTTGAAATAGTTTCAGATATCAAAGAATTGTTAAACAGCACAGAGAATTTCTATATACCTTTCACCTACATTCCATAAATATTAGCAACCTTGCATAATGCATAACAGTGGATCAAAATCAGGAAGTTATCTTTGATACACCATTGTTGTCTACTGACCTTACCCAAATGTACAAAATCATTTAAAAAATCTAACCATCCTACGATTCATGTCATTTAAAATGAATCCTGGGAGTTAACTTACATAGTGACTCAGCCAAGTTGCTGTCAGCAAGCAGAAAATGTATTCCTGGGCATGAAGTGTACCTATTTAGGTATTCTGTACAAGTGGTGGAAAAAATGTCTCCTTCTCCTGAAGATATACTGGAGAGAAGAGGGTCATGTACCTGATAAGAAGGCTCAGGAGAACATTTTTATTCTATAGATCTTCACATCCCTAAATGGACCAAACAGAAAAATGTGAGAAAAGTTGTTTTCAGATAATTTATCTTATAATTTAATATGAAAATTTTAGGATATATACAGACAATACATTTTTTACTCAAGTGGGATTTTAAATTTAAAAGACACTTAGTTTATGAGTATTCAGAAGTGAAGCCTGAGCAGGCTTTATAAATTTTTTTAAAATAGCCATTGCATTTATTCATTCTCTTTTTCTCAACAAATACATAACTATCCATCCCTCCCTAGCACACACACCCCTGTTACTGCAAAAATCCAATGTCAGGATGCATGGATGCTCCCATAAAAGCTAAACCAGTGTTTTCCAAATTTGCCAGATCAAAAGAATCACCCGGGTTATATGAAGAATGAGACCCCTGGACTCTACCTCAGAACCATGGAATCAGAATTTCCATGTTTTCCAGGTATCCCAGTTAAGCCATAGGAGCAGGAAAGTTTGGGAAACAGGAAAGTTAAAGGAAGACACATCTGGGAGTTTTTCTGGTGCTTGAGTTGAGCTGATGAGGAAGCCTCGGTAAATATGTTTAAGACCAATGTTGTAACCTTGGCAGAATCCTGTCAAGAGCCCATAGGGCCACCAGGGTATGTGGAAAGGAGGGGTGGGCAGCAGGGAGAGGATGGCTATGCGGGAAGGGGCTAAAATAGTTCAAAGAAATAGGGAGCTGCCACTTTAGTCACAAAGCCACCCTCTTATTCATGTAGGTGCCCGACACTCCACTTTCATTTCTTCTGGGTTTCTATGAAGTTCCACCCCCACTCCAGGGTCAAACTATCCACCTGGCTGAATCCTCCAGGGTTGAAGGGTAAGACATGAGAGGAGGTGCCTAGCTGGGCAAGCTGTCTGAACCAAAGTCAAAATGCCTTGAGTTGCCTCTGTGTTCTATCACTTTAGAAAGGTGGTGTTGTTAAAACATTCTTCACATAACAACTGAAGCCATTTACTAGCCTCTGGGGACAATGATTTGTGCCAGAAGGATGCTGTAAGCTTGGAAAATTGTTCACATTGTGGGCCTTCAAATCTCAGGGAAAAAAGTGGCAAACACACACACACACACACACACATACACGCATACAAGCTGAGAGGTTGTTAATTTATCAATCTGTAAACCTGGGGCCAGGCCAAACTCTGTAGCTGTCAAGTCACATACGAACCCAAATTCAAAAGCTTTATTTTTCTAGTAATGATTCATAAGAGGACCCTTTTAGAAGTTTAACTTTCAAATATCCATGGAGACAAGCAACATTAAAGGATCCAAACAAGCGTTTGTGGCTACAATGAGGGAAACAGAGTCAACATATCTAATTATATCCCATGACACTGATCTACAGTGCGCATCATAAATTATGTTAGAAACTGAAGATGTTTTGGAACCATGGGTAAAACTGGGGAGAATATAATTAAAAACATGATCATTGCCAGGGTGACACAAACACCAGGCCAGTCGCACTAACCGCGCTGTGTCTGCTGTCTCCTGCAGTCTTCAGAGCAGCCCCACGAGACAGTGGCTATTATTACGTCCATTTTACATGTGAGGAAATTCGTGAATGGACATGTTCAATTACTTCCTCAGGGGGACTGCTTTTCAGAGGCCATACTGTTGACAACTCTACTCTTCATCAAATCCAGCGATTTGATGGCTAAATTTCTTGGACCTGTATCCCACTTCCTTAAGATGCCCTCTCCATTTCTGGGCATTGTACTGGCATTTCACACCCTACCCACCCCAGCTTATCCTGATGCTCATGTGACAGCCCTTCTGCTCTGCCATCTCTTTGATGTTGCTGTTTAAATGTTTCTCTTGGTGTGTGTCTCCACCCTGAGTGGATCCCAAGCCACCTGGGGCTGAGATCGTGTCCTGTTAGTTTGTCCTCTTCTTCCGTGAGCTCTCCAAAGTAGCAGGTATTCATTAATTGATAAATATATGTTATTTCAACAGTGATGTTAGTACTGAAGTCATTGTAGCTTAAAGAATGAAAAAAAAATTCCAAAGACACTTAGAAAACCAACCAATTCATTTTGAGATTAAAATTGTGTGTTCCCAGGGAGGACAGTTCTCAAACACAAGAGCTAATGGCTCAAGACTATTTTGTTATTAGGAAAAAAATGAATGAAAAAGTAACTACAAGCTTTACGGCCCATGTGCAATGGAATATACATTTTGTAAATCATTTTGTTGTCAATCTCTTAGTCAACCTTGCCTTACCAGCAGTTAATGGCCGTGCCTATTTTCTCTATAAAGAAGCAACAATTGAAAGATGAAGATGGATTGAGCTGCAGTATCCTCACATACAGCTATTTATCATCACTAACTATACTTCTGAGTCTATAACTGTTTCAAAGTAATTTATAGGAATGAAATTCATTATTCAGAAAAACCAGTAACAGATGTCAAGGATGGAAGGTTACAGCCTGCAGGTCTTGCTAATCAGCATTTTTCTTCTTGGGCCTGTCCTATTGCTCAATTCATGCCCTATCACCATGATTTTCAATAAGCACCTTTCACAGAGGAAAGTCTGGTGGCGATCCTGAGAGTCAGTGGCCATCATTTACCATTCAGCTCTTTCAGATTCCAAACAAAAGATAAGAACTAGGTTTGCCTTCCTTCCATTAGACAGAAGAGTTTTCTCCCAAAGTATTTTCAATGAAATGGGTAGAACTGCACTGTTGGATTACCTGAGTGGGCAGCTGCATTTCTTTCTGCAGCATTCATGAAGTACACAATGAGATGTTCCCTTAAGACATGCTTTTTAATCAGCGGTAACTTCTTTTTGTATCTTACACCCTGAAAAATTCTCTTCGTTGGTACGTTAAGGCAGGTGACTTTTTAATAGATTCTAACCTAGTCAGTTGCTATTCACAAATCTACTTCTGTGGAGTCTACTTTGGTGGGATTTTTTAAAAGTGATGGCGTTATGTGTACTCTGAATGTTCCATTTGCCACTTAATAAGTCACTTACGCAAGATTGTCTCTGCTAAATTAAATCAATTTGGTGTTCATTGTTAATGAAGAAAGATGTTACAGGTCTAACCTACTAGAAAGCGGATATGTGATTTTTAAAAAAAAATCCTGGATTTATTATATTGGAATGTATATAAAGAAGCAAAAAATATATAAAGGAATTTTGATTTTGTTCATGAGACTAGCACATGTGAAAATATATCTCCCTGCTGCAAACAGAAATCATGTCCATTATTATTATTATTAAGAAAGACATGGGGAAATCTGGACAAGAACAGTTAATCCCAGAGAAATTGCCTCCGTGGGAACACTAGCAAGGTCAGTGTTTGCTTAATTATTCACCACCAACTGTCATTCTAATTGCAAGTAATAGATGAGCCTTACATGTTGAAGGTTTCTGTAGACCTCTGTATTTCCAGGCTATTCTCAACTCTCTGAGATCTGGACTCAAGAGTCAAAGCAAAAGAAATAGGTGTCTGTTAAAACCACTCCTGTTGAAAAGAGAGTTTCCATTTTGCTCTGTGTGTCCTTAGAGAAAGGTCTTAGGTAATGAGATGCTAGGAGATTTAGCTCAGGTAAGCTCTGTGGAGGTAAATTCAACAAACAAAATTTATCAGGAGCAGGAAAATATTCATCATGTTATATAAAGGGTATTATAAAACAGATAAAACCTTTGGTCCATACATAAAGCAACAAGCAAGGCTTCTGGAGTTAAGTTATCCTGCAAAATTCAAGATTATAAATCATGTTTACATAAGGCTGGGCCTGAAAAAAGTTAGACTATGAAAATGTAGGGTCTATATCACAGTAACAGGCTGAACATCTCTGGATTATGAGTCTTGGCTGCCAGTGGATACATGGCATGAATCTAAAATGGCTCATTATCCTTGTCTACACAAATTCTTTGACAATAATTTGCAGTTTAGCTCCATGGTCAGAGCAAATCAGGATCATTGCTTGAATTTCCACTGGAGTGCTTAGCTGCACTGGGTAACATGCCCATGGACAAGGATTGCCAACTCAAAAACTCAGGAACAAAGCCGCTAATGGCCATGAGTGAAATGGCCCTGGGGTAAACAACAGTGAGTGGTGAGGACTGTGGCAGTGTAGAGAATCCAAACCCCCTGTAAAGGAGCAGTTCCTCTGCGCGCTCCAGCCTGGTTACTGAGAGGGAATGTGGGCACGGTATTGTTAGATCTGACTTCCAAGAAAAGCCAGAAACCTGAGACTTTTATGCAAAAATACTTCAATTTTTCACATACTCAACTAACCCAAAAATATTAAAGCACCACAGAGAGCAACCAAAACACATCTCTTGATTAGAGCTGACATTGGGTCCACCAGTTTGCAATCCCTGCTTCAGCCTCTAAACTAGGCTGCTGCTGCTGCTGCTGCTAAGTCACTTCAGTCGTGTCCAACTCTGTGCGACCCCAGAGACAGCAGCCCACAGGCTCCCCCGTCCCTGGGATTCTCCAGGCAAGAACACTGGAGTGGGTTGCCATTTCCTTCTCCAATGCATGAAAAGTGAAAAGTGAAAGTGAAGTCACTCAGTCGTGTCCGACCCTCAGCGACCCCATGGACTGCAGCCTTCCAGGCTCCTCTGTCCATGGGATTTTCCAGGCAAGAGTACTGGAGTGGGGTGCCATTGCCTTCTCTGCTAAATTAGGCTAGTTGATGTGTATTCACTTTACACTCAGGGTAAAGGAGGCAGGTGCTTACAGGTAAATCTGTATAAGTCCATCATCACTATTGGGAAAGCACCTTTGTTACCTTCAGGACTTCCTGACTGTGGGTCCTCTGGTGAGCTCAGAGGTGGTACCCAAAAGGATATGTCCATGTTCTATCCCCCTGAAACCTGAGAATGTGATCTTATTTTGGAAAAAAAAAAAAAGGCAGGTGGGGGGAAGAGCTTTCATAGATGTAATCAAGTTGGAGATCTTAAGATGAAATGTCTCTGAATTATCCAGATGGGCCCTAAATCCAATGACAACATCCTTATAAGAGACGAAAGGATAGACTTAAAGAAGGAAAGACCAGGTAGAGATGGCAGGGCTTCTAGTTATGCAAACACAAGCCATGGAAACTCTAAAGCCCCTAGGAGCTAGAAGAGGCAGTGAACAGAGTCTCCCCTAGAGTTCTCAAAGGGACTGCGACCTGGCTGACAGCTTCATTTTTACTTCTTGTCTTCAGAACTGGGAGCATAACTTTCTGCTGTTTTAAGTCACCCAATTTGTGGTAATCTGTTACCACAACCCTAGGATATTAGTACAGGTCAATAATGTCATCTTTCTAAACAGAGCTTCTATAAGCATCATGCTCACCATCTGATAGTGAAAGGTACCTCTGAGGATGGCTGCTTCAACAGAATGTATGCCGAAAGTTAAAAATCAACTCCTCCACTTAAACTCTGGATTTTGTGACATCGACCCTAAAATAAGGATGCTCATATAACCCACAGAGAAGATTAAAATTCAGAGAAAACTATCATTCAGGAGAAAGACACATTGAAAACCAAAGACTGGGGCCACTCACTGACTATGCCTCAGAAGACAGCAGAGATGAATGTGATAACATCTGAATTCCGACTAATGATGGCTCTTCTTCATTGTTTGCCTCTGAGTTAAAAATGAGAGCTATAACTGACACATTTTGATGGATCTGAAGACTACTGAGACAATAGTCATTTTCTAAATTCGAGATACTAACTAAATGTGAGTTGAAACACCAAATCCAAAATAGTAAATTACCCAAGGCTGGGCGAGCCGGGGTCAGGGGGTGGGGGTTGAAGTCATCCATTAGAAGCCACTGAGTGTTGGGATTATTCAACCCATTTATCACCCTTTCTTAAGTAAGCACTTTGGATCCCCTATGATGTCCCCAAAATTATAAGATCAAATTTAGTTGATATGTGCAGCCTAGAACAGTGCCTGGGATGCAGTAAATGCTGTTTAGGAGTTAGCTATTGTACTTATTGTGGGCTGGTGAACTATTCATTGTGGTCAAACCTCATGTCTTCTGAGAATCCTCCTCTGACTTCACATTCTGCCTCATGTTCCCACAGGACCATGGACCAATTAATATTTCTGTCTTTCATTATTGGTTGCCTGTCCCACTAGTCTGTGACCCCTTAAGGCCAGAGACCTCTCTTCTTGGAAATCAAAAACTCAGTCTCTGGAGTCCACCTGGGCACCTGCACCAGCACCAACAATTACTATCTGTGTGTACTTCAGCAATTTTATCTAAACTGTAGTCCTAGGCTTGCTTATGTGTAGAACGGATATAGTATTACTACCTACCTTGTTCGAGTAGCAACTGGCTCAGTGGTAAAGAATATGCCTGCCAATGCAGCAGATGTGGGGGTCAATCCCTGGGTCAGGGAGATCCTGGAAAAGGAAATGGCACCACTCCAGTATTCTTGCCTAGGAAATCCTATGGACAGAGGAGCCTCGTGGGCTACAGTCCACGGGCTCGCAGAGTCGAACACAACTAAACAACAAGGACCTTGTTTAGGTACTGCAAGGATTTAACTATATTAAACACATAAAGGACACATTTGCTACAGAATAAGAAGTACTGATTATTAGCTATTATCTATTTTTATAAGCTTTGTGTCTCCACCATCTAGCACTTGTTTAGTACTTGTTAGGTATGCAGCGATATTTAGTTTGAATGTGATATCTCTGTTGGTTTCAGAGGCTGTTGAAAGGACAGCCCTCAAAGATCCAAGGACGGGCAGCGCAGTGAAACCCTTGGCTTCCTTCTCTTCTCATCACACGTGTCGGTCTCGTCTCTAGTGTGGTTCCGGGACCGCATCATTTTGGGTTAAGGGTGCTGCACCACACCACAGCCCACACAGATGGAAACATCACACTCCTCTCCATATCTGTGCCTCTTTCTCCTCCTGCCCATGATAAGTCTTGCATGGATTCCAGAGCCAAATCTCTGCCAAAATATTAACCTGGGAATCCAAGAGAGACAGCCCACAATTCTCTACTGGGATAATAGCGACTTTACCTGTATGCACTGGAAACCTTAAAGTGAGCTTCTTTGGTGTCTGTAACTAGTCTCCTTTCAAGACACATCATCTAAAATCCACCACCTCTAATCCTCCGGCTTCAGGGGAGCATGTGAACAGATGGCTTTACAATGGGAAGATCTGAGAGGTAAACAAGGAGGCCAGACCAAAATACTTCTGGTTTTACTTTAATACAAAGGCAAATAAAATTCCATAGACAAAAGTTAAGTGGGGAAAGCACAAGCAGATTCAAAGGATTGTCCTCAAACCTTCCGTCCACAGTTTGTCCCCACCTGACTCCTTGTTGGCAGGATTTTCCCTCACGACATGCCTCACACGTCTGCTCTTACGAAAGAAAAGGGGAAGTCAATACCCACCTAATATTTTTCCCTCTGATGTATTTTTTAATTAATATTCTGTGATTGTCTCATTACAAGTGCAGTATATACTCACCAGAAAACACAGCAAAAAAAATAATAACATTTCTGAACATCAACAGTCGTGCACATCCAGAGATAACTGATAAAAGTTTGGGGAGTTGCCTTTGTAGCTATAGACAGAGACAGAGGCTATAGATGCAGGAAACAGACTGTAGCTCTAGTTCCACCTGTAAGCACAGACATAGCACATCACTATTTGTCCCCTGGTAGCCCTAGCACGTAGAGCTACAGAAAATGTTCAAGTTGATGGCAGTTTATTGGGTAGGAGGGGCATATTTTGATTCATAATCTGCCTTCTTCATTGAAGTCAACACACACCTTGTTTAATCCTAAATCTTTTCCCTCCTAAAACTTCAGATTGGGTTGTTCTCCACTCGTCCAACTCTAGCTTGGCTCTCCCCAGTTATAGTCCGTTTGTTCAGCCGCTGTAAAGCTCCTGTAAGCCCAGCTGCTCTGTGGGTTACTGGGTCCAGGGAGTCTTCAGATTTTCCTACCACAAAGAACTGGCTACTCATGTTGTGTATTGGGAAGTGACTTGGCCTAAGATTTCACATCAAATGTATTCACCCAGCATTTGCTCTTTCTTTTTACATCCTCAGATTCAGTCATGACCCTTGAACATGTTTCCCAATAGCAGAGATTCCTTCTAAATTTGCAGATGATGGGATCTTAGATGTAATGACAAAAGTAATTATTATAAGTTGTAGATAACACTTTCTATTAGCTGCAAAGCTAAGGGCTTCAGAACTAACCCTTGGAACCACTCTTTAAATAGATACTGTTATTCTCCCCAGTTTACAAAGGAGGAAACCAAGTAGATAAGAAGTATCTTATCTAAAGTTTGAGTCAAATCCAGGATTACCTGACCCCAAGCTTGGGTCATGCTGCACTGAGTTTGATCTACAAGAGCTTCTCACAGAGGATTTAGCAAACACCCAGGACATGGATCCTAGGTATTAAAGTCCTCCTTCTCAAGGTTTGAATTCTTTCTGGATGAGAACTGTATCAGCAGGTTTGCAGGAGGATCTTAGTCAAGGGAAGTAGGTCATCTCCCGGGAGTGCCTCCTGGTTAGAAGGTTGACTTAGCTTGGTAACATTATAAACCGTGTTGCTGTTTAGTTGTTGCTCCGTTGTTCAGTCATGTCCAGCTCTTTGCGACTCCATGAACTGCAGCATGCCAGGCTTCCCTGTCCTTCAACATCTCCCGGAGCTTGCTCAAACTCACATCCATTGAGTCAGTGATGCCATCTCATCCTTTGTTGTCTCCTTCTCCTCCTGCCTTCAATCTTCCCCACCATCAGGGTCTTTTGTAATGAGTTGGCCCTTCTCATCAGGTGGCCAAAATATTGGAGCTTCAGCTTCAGCACAGCTTAAACTGTGTAATTCTGTGTATCTGATGACTAGGAATCCTCTTCGGAGTGCTGCAGGCCAGGCTCGGTGGTGGGCAGGCTGAGGCTTTGCCTAAAGACTTATTTGACTTGGAGCACTGTTCCCCCAAAGATTGTTCCTCCAGAGAAGACTTAGCAATTATATGAAACAACTCCCAACCAGGCCCATTTATATAGTTTCCTATTGTTGAAAACAGTTGATTTGGCATCAAGGACTTCCTAGAGATCGTTTTCTCCTGCTGAGGATCGTCAACTTACTGTTGACATAACCTGAAACTGGTTGTGATCCTCCCATGCATGGATAAATGTGAACCTTCTCCTCTTAAATCCACAGGATAATGACTAACAAGAAACAAACCAAAAAATTACATAAAAAGTGCAAATCTTGGGCAGGTTGGCAATGCAATATCCAAACTGCAGTCTGGGACAGGGTATTCAAGAACTTAGCGTATTTGTATCTCATCACAAACTTTCTTCTCGC
Organism: Redunca redunca; assembly: GCA_006410935.1. NCBI lineage: Eukaryota > Metazoa > Chordata > Mammalia > Artiodactyla > Bovidae > Redunca > Redunca redunca. Next base: position 73,020 of record SJYQ01091758.1, on the reverse strand, counting down.
TTGCGTACTAATTTGTTAATGATAAGTGTGAAGAGCATAGACATAGTTGTGACATCCAGTTACGAGAGTAGATGTTGGGACCCAGTTCTCTAAGCAAGGGTCTCAGACATATTTCAGAAGAAAAGATTGTAGCTGATGCATAGAAACTGTATTTCTTCCCAATTATACTCCTGTGAAAGCTGCTCCAGTATGCAGAGGGATCAGTGATGTTCAGGGAGGGATACCACTTCTATTGAAGCTGAAGGTAAGGAGATGGGAGATGGAGGTAGCGAGGAGGTTTATATATCACAAAAAGGAGCGCTTGGTTTTAGGGCTGTCATACATGATGCTTTTTTATTTCCTATGATGCAAGGGGACAGAAGAGATGGGGAGGGTAGCGGGAAGAGAGTAGTGAAATTCTGGCCCTAGTGGAGAATGCGAAAGGGCTTAGAGTTTGGAAATTCTTTTAAAGGTCACAGAGGACACCAAGAAGCTGTGAGTTTGAAGACTCTGTGGAGGGCAGCAATAGGCAATGGAGTGACAGATAAAAATAGGAGATAGCAGGGACTTCCCTGGCGGTCCCCATACTTCCACTGCAGGGACTATGTGTTCTATCCTGAGTTGGGGAACTCAGATCCCACATGCCGCGTGGTGTGGCCAAAAAGTTTAAAAGAAAATTAGGAGATAGCAGATAATTTGATGGCTCCAGTTCTGGAGTTTCAGCAGACAGGTTCTGCATAAAGCAGTGAAAGTGATGCATTTGTGTGTCTGGTTTGGATAAGGAAGGACATGATGCCAGAGGTAGGGATGGTCAATGTGGATGGAAAGGAATATTGAAGAGCTGGTGTACTGACAGTAGTGGGGGGTGAATAATCAGATAAGAAGCAAAAGGGGAATACGAGAGGAAGAGAGGGGTACAAAGAATAGAAGTTGGCCCACGATTGATAAATCTGAGCTTAAGGGAAAGTTCCAGGTGGTAAGATCCAGGGTATATCCATCAATGGGAATAGGTGGCTGAGATGGGAAGAACAGGAAGTGTTACAGACACAAGACTCTTGAGGCCAATTTGTGGAAAGAGTGGACCAGGAGGATTTGAAGACATCCGTGATGATGGCCATGCTTTTTTTCTAGTACTAGTGTTATCACTGTTTTCTTGTATGCCTTCTTGTTACAGGCTGCTTCTAATACTTGTAAAAAAGGAAGAAAACAAAAAAGGTAGAGAGCCAGTGAGAAGGACACCTTGGAATATAATAAGTGGCCTAAATGACAGGGATTATGTATCTCGGGGACCTTAATCTCTCCTCATGTTATGGGGCTGTGTTTATATTTCTTACCTGCTCTCCTCAACTGTTGATTTCTTGGAAGAAGACCTGTGGCTCATCATATGAGCATCCTCTTCTAGTTCTGAGCAAGCAAAGCACTTCTTCAAGAAAACTTCATTAATAGCTTGCAGATGGTTCTAATACATCTGTAGATGTCTGTACACAGTTTCTACAAATGCCTATATTAATGCTCAAATGGTCACGTGATGTTTTCTGTACGTGCAGCTTTGGCCCGCTTGCATAAGTTGGGAGATAAGGATGATCATGAGAGTAGGTCTGGACGCTGCTGAGAAAAGGGGAAGTTCCCAGAGGACAGGCACACGCTCTCCTATGGCTTCTAGACTCCAGCCTCTAGCACAGGCCCCTGTACTTCATAAATGCCAGAGAGGCCCAGATTAGAACAATAACATCCCGTTTTTCAAATGAATCTACTTCTGACCAATCAGACACTGAGAGGCAAGAAGCGTCAGTATTACCAGAAGCACAAGTCTGTCTGATCACCCACAGACTCAGGTTCATAAAATGTTTCTTGACCCTCAGATTAACACACTCTATATATCTTTTAATGAAGGCTAGTACTTGAATTATTTTACAAACATAAACTAAATAAAGAAGATCCCAGCTGGGCAGTGTTTACTGTACTATAGGATAAATCGTTCTGAATGGGGGTGATTTCAAGTCCAGAAATAAGAAATAGGTAGTGTGGTTTTGATCCCAGTCCACTGACAGTTCTTAGCCAGTCTCTGAAATTCTTGGAGGCTTGGGCATGCTTCAGCTCAGTGAAGGGACACCATGACAAAAAGGCAAACTTCTTGTAAACACGGGTGGTACAGGCCTGGGCTGGACTAGGCCAGACATGGTTCCCCTTGATGTACTCTCTGTTTAGAACCAGAACCAGAGAAATTGGAGCAACAGGGCAGGGACGAGCCTGGAAGTGGTGTGTCAAGATCTGTGACTTGACAATACATATTTTTTGGTGACCATCTGGGGATTAAATTAACATATTTAAAGTTCAAAAGGGAATAGAAATTCATTACTAGAATGGGAGAGGTCATTTTTTTCCTGGATCCCTCCCAAAGTGAAAATTGAGAGCAGGATTTGTTGCAGGAAAAACCCAGAGGGATTTTTTTCCTTCAAAGAAGCCAGCAGATGTTTTCGCTCTTTTTAGAGCCAACTCTCAGTTAACCAGCATTTGGATATTCGGTTTTTCAGTTACTCACTTTTGCTTTTCTCACTCCTGTCACCAGACCTGACAAGAGCTCCTCTCTAGACAGTGTTCGAGAGAGTCTACTGTTTGTTGAACCGTGAGTGCTGAATAATTGATGCCTTTGAACTGTGGTGCTGGAGAAGGCTCTTGAGAGTCCCTTGGACTGCAAGGAGACCCAACCGGTCCATCCTAAAGGAAATCAACCCTGAAGATTCATTAGAAGGACTGATGCTGAAGCTGAAGCTCCAATACACTGGTCATCTGATGCGAAGAGCTGACTAACTGGAAAAGACCCTGATGCTGGGAAAGGTTGAAGGCAGGAGGAGAAGGGGACGACAGAGGATGAGATGGTTGGATGGCATCACTGACTCAATGGATGTGAGTTTGAGCGAGCGCCGGGAGATGATGCAGGACAGGGAGACCTACGGTGCTGCAGTCCAGGGGGTTGGAAAGTGTCAAACTCGACTGAATGACTCAACAGCTAATAGACTTGTTAGAAAATCTTATTACCAGTGAGAGAGAGCAAAAAGAACAGAAAATAAGTCATTTCCCAATTTATTAGCATTTTGCCTTCTCTTCTTCTTACCTTCTCCTTTTTCCTCTCTACCATGATCCTTCCTCACCATCTCCTTCATGCCAGCAGGTGGACAGATCCTCAGAGTTTTGTCATCCCTCCTAGTCCTCTCCTCAAGACATATGCCCTTCTCACAGCCACTCCCCCTTACACAGAACAGTTAGAAATTTAGGGCAGATAGCAGAATTTTAAAATGAGAATAACACTGCAATGAATTAACCTCTGGAGGTCTCATTCACTGAAGTACTTTTTTTCCAATTAAAAAAAATATTTTTTGTAAGTAGCATCAAAGATAGCATTGCTGTTCATCTACAGTACTAGATTAAACCTTCAGCATCCAAGATCATGGTCCACTGGGAGAGGCATATCTTATAATCCCAACTTCCTATACAGAAGAGAAGGAATGTATAGAGCACTGCTACATCATTATTTCATTTAATTTTCTCAGCAACATGCTGGACTGTACAGATGATGGTTCGTGACATGCAAAAGCCTTACCTGGTTGATCTCTAAATCCATAGTTGCTGCTGCATCACCTTCCGTGTATCCCTCTTTGTACCTCCCTCTCTCTTCACATTGTCCTCAGTGGGTGGGGACAGGAAGGGATTCTGGACAAGAAATTTATGCAGCCTCCCTTTCCTCCCAAACTTATCCTGTCCCCCACCCCACTGCCCCCCACACACTCCTTTCTTTATTCAGGGACATCTAGCCTTAGGAGAAAGATAAAGGAGTTCTCCCCTAAAACTTTTTTTAAGTTATCCTATCAAAATAAGGTTAACTTTTTCAAAATTGTTGTTGCTATTCAGTCACTCAGTCACGTTCAATTCTCTATGACCCCATGGACCGCAGCATGCCAGGCTTCCCTCTCCTTCACCATCTCCCAGAGCTTGCTCAAACTCATGTCCATTGAATCAGTGATGCCATCCAACCATCTCATCCTCTGTCGTTCCCTTCTCCACCTGCCTTCAATCTTTCCCGGCATGAGAGTCTTTTCCAATGAGTTGGTTCTTTGCATCAGGTGGTGAAAGTATTGGAGCTTCGGCTTCAGCATGAGTCCTTCCAGTGAATAGTCAGAGTTGATTTCATCTAGGCTTGACTGGTTTGATCCCCTTGCTATCCAAGAAACTCTCAAGAGTCTTCTCCAGCACCACAGTTTGAGGACATCAATTCTTTGGTGCTCAGCCTTTTTTATTGTCCACCTCTCACATCCATATGTAGTTAATTGCAAGGTTGTGTCAGGTTTCAGGTGTCCAGCAAAAAAGTAAAACTAACTTTTAATTTTAAAAATTGGAGAATAAAACAAAAAACAAAAAAGTCTATATCCCAAATTGAAAAATTCCTTTGTAAACAACCCTTGGAATGAAAAGGAAATCAAATCAAAAACTGAAAAATGACTAAGAAATCCTGATACTAGAACTACGTAACAGAATCACTTGGTGGGAGAAAATACAACTAGCTGGTTTCAGAACAATTAATACATATTTAGATGTTTTGGAAAAATAAGAATTACAACAGCCAGACTCTGTTACCCTCAGCTACATTAATAGCCAGCCAGGATCCAGCCCAACTTACCAGCAGGTCAAAAGTACATATAGAAACTTTGGCCCCTCAATCACCCAGAACCAATGCTTTGCCTAACACTGAGCCAGGACTAGCCCTAGGGCCCCTGGAATTCCATAACCAGACACATCATGACCTAGCCCTGCCAGCCAGTGGTCAGCCTCCACACAAGTTAGGGCCTGGAAACCAAACAAGACCAGGGGCCAGCCTGTCTCACCCTAAAAGACCACCACTGGTAATCAGCCTACCCACAAAAGGACTCCACATACAGCCCACACAAAGGCGCCCCTAAAGCATATAATTCTGGTGACCAGACATGAGCATGATGCTGGGATGCATAAGACGTCTCCTACAAAAGGCCACTTCTCCAAGGCTGGGAAACAACCTACCAGATACATCAAAACAAAATTGGCAAGTTAGGCAAAATGAGGCAACAGAGGGATATGTTCCAGATGAAGGAACAAGATAAAGCCCCAGAAGAAGAATTAAGTGGAGATGGGGAAAAGAAAAAGTTCAGTTCAAGGTAATGATTGTAAAGATGATAGGAGAAGAATGGATGAACAGAGCAAACGGATGTAACAGACGCTGGCTGTGGTAAGTCTTATTTTTCCCAAACATCGTCTAGATATGTATTATACTGTTCTGAAACCAGCTAATTGTATTTTCTCCCACCAAGCAATTCTGCCATGTAGTTCTATTATCAGCATTTCTTAGTCATTTTCCAGTTTTTGATTCGATTTCCTTTTCATTCCAAGGGTTGTTTACAAAGGAAATTTTCAATTTGGGACATAGACCTTTTTTATTTTTTGTTTTATTCCCCAATTTTTAACATTAAAAGTTATATTTATTTTTTTGTTGGACTCCTGAAACACCTGTAAGTTATTAACAAAGAGAAAATAAAAGGAAGAATTAAACAAAGATGAAGGATGCAGTAACTGAAATGAAAGATACACTAGAAGGAATCAATAGCAGATTAAATGATACTGGGAACTGGATCAGCAAGCCAGAAGACTGAGTAGTAGAAATGACTGAAGTTGAATAAAAACAGAAATGAAGACAGATTAAGAGACCACTGGGAAAACATCAAGCATACTAACATTTGAATTAAAGGGGTCCCAAAAAAATGAGGAAAAAAGAGGCAGAAAACATACTTATATGAAAACAGAACAGTTGAAAACTTCACTAACTCAGGCAGAAAAATAAACAGATCTAGATCCAGGAGCACAAAAAGCATCAAGCAAGATCAACCCAAGGAGGACCCTTACCAAGACATATTGTAATTAAAATAGTACAAATTAAAGATAGAATATTAAAAAAACAAACACGGAGGAAGCAGCACTCCTGGGCATATACTCAAGGAAAACAGTCTTTTAACTGACTCAAAAAGGTGCACGCACCCCAGTGTTCATAACAGCATTACTTATGATATCCAAGAGATGGAGTCAACCTAAGTGTCCATCAGTGAATGAATGAATAAGGATATGGTACACATATATACAATGGAATACCATTAAAATGAAAACGTGCCATTTAAAATGACATGAGGACCTGGAGGATATTATGCTTAGTGAAATAAGCCAGACAGAGAAAGACAAATACTGTATGTTATCACTTATAAGTAGAATAAATAAAAAAATAAAATACATGAATGAATGTAACAAAACTTTGTCCATAGGATAAGCTCCACAGTACATTGTTGAATGAAAAAGTTGAAGCAGAGCAGGATGTGTAACATACTACACAAATATACAGCTAGCATATTGAAACAGCATGACTCATGAGTGAAATCACACAGGGACTTTATGTCCCACTGAGCCATTAAAATGTATTCACTGGGGAAGGTCTCCTACCCCTAGATGTAAATTCATTTCCATGATTTTTCTGATCACTTTTGAGTTATACAAAGTTTTATATCACTTTAGATCACCAGTATCAATTTAGATTTCTCAAGCTCAACTAAGAAATTAGAATGCCCAGTCCTATGCCATACTCAAAACTGTGAACTCAAAGTTAATTTACCATTGCACCTCTATCTCTAGCTCAACTTTGCTGCTGCTGCTGCTAAGTCGCTCCAGTCGTGTCCGACTCTGTGCAACCCCATAGACGGCAGCCCACCAGGCTCCCCCGTCCCTGGGATTCTCCAGGAAAGAACACTGGAGTGGGTTGCCATTTCCTTCTCCAATGCATGAAAGTGAAAAGTGAAAGTGAAGTCACTCAGTCGTGTCTGACTCTTCCCAACCCCATGGACTGAAGCCTACCAGGCTCCACCGTCCATGGGATTTTCCAGGCAAGAGTACTGGAGTGGGGTGCCATTGCCTTCTCCTTTGCTGCTACTTATTACTGGTTATTTCTGACCACTCTAGGGTGGGATGATGTGAGATAAAGACAGCATGAAAGTAAGAATTGTGCTGTACATTCTGAGGGGCTTCCCAGGTGGCTCAGCAGTAAAGAATCCACCTGCCAATGCAAGAGACACAAGTTTGATCCCTGAGTCAGGCAGATCTCCCGGAGAAGAAAATGTCAACCCACTATCGTATTCTTGCCTGGAAAACCCCATGGACAGAGGAGCCTAGAGGGCTACAGTCCATGGGATGGCAAAGAGTAGGACACAACTTAGCAGCTAAACAACAATAAATATTCTCTAGGTCTGACAGGTGATTGAAACAGACAGTTTTTACTCAGGTGACCAACTTATTCCAGGTTTCCAGGACCTTCCCAGTTTTAAAATCAAAGTCCCTGCCTTTGAAATTCCCTCAGTCCACGTCAGTTGGGACGGCCATCATCCTGCTCAGAGGATACTGCTGTGACTGTGTAGCGGCAATCCTCCCACCGCTGGAGGCATCTCACCTGCTTCTCCCTGATGCACTTGCTGTGCTCTCGTTAGGGGTACCGCCTACTCTTCCTCCCGGCAACCTTGCATTCCACCTCCAGATTATGAGTGCTGAGCTCGCTTCCCCATCTAGACAGACTATTGTGTGTGACTTAACGTAGCTCTTTCCCTCCCCTTCCCCCGCCCCCCACTCTCCCCTGTGTGGTCCATCCTGGTACATGAAAGTCACACATGTTTTGTGTTGACACGCTATGAGCTTCAGGAGCCAACCCATGGCGCCAAACTCCCATGGCCCCACCCATCTCTTTCTTTGGCTCTCAGGCGAGTGGGAGACTCTACAGTGTTGATGTGTGTCACTTGGCAAGGCCCCATGTCAAAATGAGTCCCATGGAAGGTTCCCTCTACACCTGAGGGGGTGGATCAAGCACTGCTTTCTCCAAAGAAATCATTTTCAAAATCACAAATTTATCTCACTGTCCTTTTCCATCAGCAACCCACTATTTTATACTCACAAAGTGGGTACAAAATTGAAGGTCACAAAATTGGCTTCTGTTTCCATTGAGGATTTATATTTTGGTATGCTATTCACTTTAATAACTGGCAATCTAATATCTGTCATCTTAGGCTCTTCACTGAAAGTGCCAATTTAACATCATATTTCTATTCTATATAAGCATAGCATAGCACTGGAAGAATGTATAACAAATAGCAGTTTAAAAAAAAAAGAAATAGTGGTTGGCTCCAAAATGGAAAGTAACTGATAGAGAAGAAAAGAGGAGACTTACTTTTCACTATTGACATTTTAGTGTCATTTATACCATTTAAATGTATATACTGTACATATATTATTAAAACAAATTACTGTTTCTTGAAAGGTAATGGTAGAATGCCTATGATTAAACTTAAGCACAAGCCTTGTATAAACTGCCAAATTTAGCTTCTAGTTCAGTTCAGTTCAGTCGCTCAGTCATGTCCGACTCTTTGTGACCCCATGAACCGCAGCACGCCAGGCCTCCCTGTCCATCACCAACTCCCGAAGTCTACCCAAACCCATGTCCGTTGAGTCAGTGATGCCATCCAACCATCCTATCCTCTGTTGTCCCCTTCTCCTCCTGCCCTCAATCTTTCCCAGCATCAGGGTCTTTTCAAATGAGTCAGCTCTTCACATCAGGTGGCCAAAGTATTGGAGTTTCAGCTTCAACATCAGTCCTTCCAATGAACACCCAGGACTGATCTCCTTTAGAATGGACTGGTTGAATCTCCTAACAGTCCAAGGGACTCTCAAGAGTCTTCTCCAACACCACAGTTCAAAAGCATCAATTCTTTGGCGCTCAGCTTTTCAACTCTCACATCCATACATGACCACTGGAAAAACCATAGCCTTGACTAGATGGACCTTTGTTGACAGTAATTAATAAATGTGGTTCTATGCAGGAATAGATGAATCAAAAAAAAAAAAGAATGGAAAGTATAGAAACAAACCTGAGGCTATATATGAACTTACCATATGCTAAAAATATCTCAAATCAATAGGGGGGATCAACTATTTTAAAAGCTGTGTCTGAGCAATAGGCCAGACATTTGAAGAAACATAAAGTTAGGCTTCTTGCTCACTCCTAAACCAAACCAATTTCATGTAGACCAAAAAGATGAATTAAAGAAAGTTAACCACGCAATGTTATGACATGAGGAAGGACATCAAGTATGATACAAATAGAGAAGCTGTGAAGGAGAAGTTGAATAATTAACTACATAAAAATTAAAGCCATTGAAATTTCCCCAAATGTAAATAATGACAAAAATACATGTATATATACATACACAGAAAAATAACCCACAAAGCTATGCACCATAGCAATCAAAGTAGTTTGACTTTATGGCCATATTACACAGGCAATTTTAATTGTCCTGTTCTGTTTCTTGAAAAAAAGAGTTGTCCTGTTTGTTTTTTCTTGAAATTAGCATGCATTACTTAGTAGTAGACTTATTTTAAGTTACATCAGGAATAAACTGTGATCTGTTACAATAATGATTCCTTATTGAAACAACATTTTCCAGTTGTTTGCTCATGCAAAGGACATGTTTTCATAGCAGGTATTTTATCCCCATGGTCCTATTCCTAGAGTTACTGATCCTCATCAAGAAAAGGGCTGAAACTTGAATCCTTCTATGCACTTACTTACTTTGAGCTAATGTTAATAGTCCACTGTCCACAATGACACTTGAGACAGGTTCTATTGACGAACCTGAAATTGGAGACCTTGGTTATAAGCAACGCCCAACAGAATGCTATTGTGAAGGGTGTACATGCTCTAATTGATTTATTCTTTCACACCCAGGTTAAATTTTTCTAATTCCAGCTTCAGAGGACAGGGCAAGGCAGATATTTTTAGCCAGAAAGTTCAGAGAAGACGAAATTATGGTTATACTGCTTCAAAAATCAACATTCGCAGTGTTCAGAAGCTGGGGGTAAAAATATGTGTAATCCACAAAAGAAAAGCTCACTATGGGATAAAGTACTAATAAACCACAAAACAGATATGAAGATGTTCCATTAGTAGCAGTGACAGTGACTTTGATTGAATGTCTGCCATGTGCCAGGTGCTGTGCTGTATGCTTTATTATGTTCTCTCAAGCCAGAAGTAACTTCTTTAAAAACAGACTCCTTTACTGATTACTTTTCAAAAAAGATAATTTCATACAAGTTGGATTTTTTGAGATTTTTCTAGCTCATTGCATTATCTGGAAAATTGTTACTGAGTACAGACATAAATACTAATAAAGGTCCTAATACCTATTAAAAGTTCTCCAGGAAGTTTTAAAATATAAATGAAGATCTTTGGACCCTTTCATTTTCCATATTGAAAAGCAGAGTTTATAGCATTGTCAAACACTAAACTTTCCCCAAGAAGCTAGAAGATGATGATGATGTTGTTGCTGCTGCTGCTGCTATGTCGCTTCAGTCGTGTCCGACTCTGTGCGACCCCATAGACGGCAGCCTACCAGGTTCCCCCGTCCCTGGGATTCTCCAGGCAAGAACACTGGAGTGGGTTGCCATTTCCTTCTCCAGTGCATGAAAGTGAAAAGTGAAAGTGAAGTCACTCAGTCATGTCTGACTCTTCACAACCCCATGGACTGCAGCCTACCAGGCTCCTCCGTCCATGGGATTTTCCAGGCAAGAGTACTGGAGTGGGGAGCCATTGCCTTCTCTGGATGAAGGTGTTAGCCAGCACTTAATGAGCCTTACTCTAGGTCAGGTGTTCCAAGTGCTTCCCACGTGTGAATTAACTTAATCTACCCAGCAACTCTATGAGGACTTACAAGTATTATCTCTGTTTTAAGAGAATGAAACTGAAGCATAAACAAATGTTAAAACTTCTCCAAGATCTCACAACTAATGAGTAATGAGGCTGATAATTGGACCCAGATAGTCTGGTTCTAGGGCTCTTATACAACACACCACGACTTGGAGACTGGCCTCCCTAGGCCAGACCCCTTTAGGGAGAGGTGGGAGGGGGTGTCAAGTTATCAGACTTGTAGAAATAGGTCTGCATTCTTTAACTAGCACTTCAAAATGAAAAACTGAAACATTATTTGGGCAAAATCAGTCCCACATTCTTGTATGAAATTAAACAAAAATCAGGGTGCTTAAGTTGCCAAGATAATTGCCTCAGGTTTTTATTATCCTCTGCTATGAGACAACTACACAGAAGGGAATGTTTTGTTGGATACCCACTTCCTCTGTGAATCTTAAGAATCAGATTTTCACTCACTGGACTTGTTCTTCCCTGGGCAAGCTAGTTTGCCTTTTATCCAGTGAAGTGAAGTGAAAGTCGCTCAGTCATGTCCTACTCTTCGCGACCCCATGGACTATACAGTCTGTGGAATTCTCCAAGCTAGAATACTGGAGTGGGTACCCTTTCCCTTCTCCCAGGATCCTCCCAACCCAGAGATCCAACCCAGGTCTCCTGCACTGCAGGCAGATTCTTTACCAACTGAGCTATCAGGGAGCCTGGAGTAGAAACACTGTGGAAATGTAGGCTATACATACTCATTATACATAGCAGAAATCAGAATTTCTACTATGTAAACATTGTGGTGTCTCTGAAAACATAGTTGAGTCTAAGTTATGCAGTAACTTTACAAGTCAAAGCTGAGTTCAGTGCTGAAAGTGAAAGTGTTAGTCACTCAGTCAGATCCAACTCTTTGCAACCCCACGGACTGTAGCCCACCAGCCTCCTCTGCCCATGGAATTCTCTAGGCAAGAATACTGGAATGGGTAGCTATTCCCTTCACCAGGGGGTCTTCCTGGTCCAGGGATTGAACCCAGGTCTCCTGCATTGCAAGCACCTAGCTTATTAGCTCTGAGACCTTGAGAAAGTAGGCTTAACTTCCCTAAGCCTTAGTTTTCTCATCTCCAAGATGGAGATAAAACATACTTTTACTGAGTTACTGAGAGTGTAAAATGAGACACGATGTCTGGTACAGTGACTGGTAAGCACTCCGTAATTGTTAGCTTTTAAGTGTTTTCACCTTCTTTTTCTTCTTCAGTATCTCATCGTAATTAACCAGTACCTGCTCTGATATTAACATTCTTCAACATTAAAAGTGATTTCAATGTGCCTGTTATCTTGATTTTAGTTTTTAAGTGTGGACAATGAGATGTTGAGACATGAGGCTATCAAGGTTTCCATCTGAAGCATCTTGTAACCTGGAACCAACAGGAAGGAAGGACAGGACAAGATGATAATGAGGAAAGCCCAGCCCACAGAGCATCCTTGTGGCCAAAGCCCTTGCAAAAAATGCGAAGCACATAAGATGGAATGTCCCCTTATGTCACAGCTGAAAACTGTAACATAAATATTTTTGTCAGTTGGCTTTATTCTACAGATGTTTTTGAGGATTTGTTGTTGAAACAACCAATCCACTCCTGAATTAAAAAAAAAAAAACCTTTGGCAGTACTCAAAGTGTCAACTAATTAGATCCAAATTGCAGCTGAACATTTTGAAATGTATGCATCACCCACGTGAATACTGAGTGAATTTATTATAAATAGAATTTCAATTGCTGTGAAAGAAGGACCCTCAATGGGTTGGGAGTAAACTAATTGGTGAATGTTTATTAAACACCTTGTTAATATCTCACCTCACAAGGGACAGTACACAATGGACTAAATGATGAGTATTCCAACTGTGTACTTGGGGAAGGCATTCTGCAAGGGAGTCAGAAAGCCACTAGAAGTTTTGTGTAACAAAACTAAATCCATTTCTTCTACTAATTTTGTGAAGGTTAAAAAGTCGCTTATCCTTTCTGTTTTAAACTGGACTCCTACTCTGTGGGCCTAATTCTCCTAGCAAACTTATTTATAATTGAATTTGAATGCTTGAGGTGGTATCACCCATTCTCATTTGCAAGACCCACAGCTTCTTAGAAACTCAGTGGGTAACTTCACACCTTTATGCTACTTTCTGCTCTGAAGATGAGTTGATGTAGGCTTTGAGGATCTGTTTTTGCCTTTGGATAAGTTGCACTTTGAGTGACCCATTTGCCAAAGCACATCATGATAGGTGATATAGATGACAGAATTCTAGATGGGGTGGTTGATAAAAATAAAATAATGTAAGCAACCAACTTGTTCATTATGTAAAGAACTTTAACCCTTTTATAACCATCCAATGCTGAACCTATTTTTTAAGTAGTGTGTGATTTGTCACTGGAACTTCAGAGCTCAGTGCCACAAAATAATCTCCAAGAGGTTTGAAGAAGAGTCTTTGATGTAAATAGGTGGGTGTATTGGTCTCCTTAGGCTGCCCTAACAATGCATCACAAACGGTGGTTTAAAAGGGCAGAAATGCATTGTGTCATGGTTCTTAAAAATCCAAAATCAAGATAGCAGTAGGGCCATGCTCCCTCTGAATGCCCTAACGAAGGATCACCTTCTCTTGCCCCTTCCTAGTTTCTAGCAGTTGCCAGAAATCCTTACTGCTTGACATGTAGCTGCATTGCTCCCGTCTCTACTCCTGTCCACAAAGGGACTTCTTCCCCCTGTGCATGTTTCTAAACCTCCCTCCCCTTAGAAGGGTACCAATCATTGTGTTTAGGGCCCAACCAAATCCAACATGACCCTCTATTAGCTTGACTACATCTGTGCAGACTCTATTTCTAAATAAGATCACATTCTCAGGTATAGAGGATTAGGACGTCAATCCGGGTTTGGGGGATAGGAGAGCACATAATTCAACTGAAAACAGTTGATTGATTCTAGGAGTTTATAATTGATTGATTAATTGATTGATCCTAGGAGTTTATAATTCCTTTCTATCAAAATGATATCATTAGTTGGCCTAGCAGTTACTAACTAGCTCCCTCGGTACTAAACAAAATACTACTATTGTGAGGGGTTTTTGTTTTTATTGTTGTGATGTCTTGCTAATTCTATAAGTCTTGTATTTTATGAAGGATTAGGGAACCTTCAGTTGCTGTCTTGAGTCAGACCACAAGATGTTATTTACAGTGTGTTTTTAACTCTTATTCAGGCTTACTCACCGCACATTTGCTTACATTCAGAAATACACAGATGCACACTACCAGAGTTGACTTACAGCATATAGGTGAGACAGAATGAACTTCTAAAATTTTATTAGAATTTTAACAATAGACTAGACCCCTTTGGAAAATGACCAACTGGTCTCACTGGTAAATCAGAGAACAATGTCATGGTTTTGGCCTACTCGCCTATGCTGATTTGTACATATCTTAATTGAAAACTGTGGTGTTTTAGATGCATACATTTAAGTGATTTAGTTTTCTCTTTGTTCTGACAAGCAGTTTTTATATCTGTCTACTGTAGTTAACTGAAGGGTTTCTCAACCTCAGCACCACTGATACTTTGTGCTGGATAATTCTTTGTTGTGGGAAAGCTGCCCTGTGCTTTGTAAGGTGTTTAGTAGCATCCCTGGCCTCCACAATAGATGCCAATAGCACCTCTTCCTTATAATCTCCATCAGCCCAGTGTGACAGCCAAAAACGTCTGCAGACATTTCAAGTGCCCCTGGAGGGGAGAGTGGTCACTGTCACTTCTAGTTGTAAATCATTGCTTTGATAAATTTTTAAAAATTTATATTCTTTGTTGTTGCTTCCAAATTTGTCTCCTCAATCCGTTCGAATCTGTAACTCAATTTAAGATTAGGCCATGAACAGATAGATTAATCACAGTTAGTTTAATCCTTCTACTTCTGAGTCTTAAGGCCACTTAACCCTTAAAAACTGAGGACTTCAAAGAGCTTTTGTTTATGTTTTGTTTATGTTAAGTATAATCCTTCCTTATTTATAGCATGAGAAAAATTCAATGTTTATGTGTTCATTTAAAAACAATAATAAAACCCATTACATGTTTATGTAAATAGCATACTTTACGAAAATGAACTATATTTTTCAGAAAAAAATAGAAAAATATCATTGTTGCATTGCTACAAATATCTTTAACTTCCAGCTAGGTAGTAGACAGCTGGATTTTCATCCACTCTTCATCTTGTTGATAAATGATGTTGTGCTTGACGTATGTAAAGAAAATTCCATACAGATATACAGTTGGAAAAAAGAGGAGTATTTCAATTGCCTTTTCAAGGAGTTTTGGATATTTTTCTCTAATACTTCCCCAGACTCTCCTTGTATGTAGTTGTTTTTTAAGGGTTACTTTGTCACATTAAAGTTCTTTTGTCTGTCTGTCATTTTTAACAGCTTTTATCCATTCATTGGTCATGTGAAAAATACTGGTTCACTGAGTTATGTGCTGCTTCTAAAATTTTTGACACATTAATAAAGTTTCTTGTTCTAATATTGAACACTCATGGTCATTAACATCATCACCAATCCCACCAGCAATGTCTTCAAGTATTAGATTGTTGTCAAGCTCACAGCGGTGGATATGAGTTTTCCAAAGTTCTAATTTTCACTTGAAAGCTTGGATTTTATCATTGGCAAAGAATACTGTGGGTTGCTTCCCTTGAAGTGGCAGACTCACTTCATTAATTTTTGAGAAAATGTTTGACAAATACTCAAATCTGAATAACTATAATTTGTCTGTCAGTCGTTCTTGCAAATGAAATCTTGTGTTCTGTGAAAAATAACTATTTAGCTTGCAACCTATGCAATTAAATGTGCACTGTCCCTCAAGACAGGCATCCTGTTTCAGTGGGCAGCAGAAGTGTCTTACATGCCCTTCCCATTTTATCACATGGAGTACTTAATAATACTTAACAGTTGGGATTTAATAAGATTAATCATTTTTCTGTTTGATCTAAGATGTTTTTAAGAGAAACTGGCTGTTTTCACTGCTAGTGCATGTTATTGAAGAATTCAGTATCTGTTGGCATAGTTTGATGCCACTGTCTTGGTCTGTGGTCAAGCACCAACAGGTGCAAATATCAACACAGTGAGAAAGGCAAATAATGTCATCACTTCAGTTCAGTTCAGTCCCTGAGCCATGTCTGACTCTTTGCGATCCCATGGACTGCAGCACACCAGGCATCCCTGTCCATAATCAACACCTAGAGTTTACTCAAACTCATGTCCATTGAGTCGGCAATCCCATCCAACCATCTCATCCTCTGTTGTCCCCTTCTCCTCCCACCTTCCATCTTTCCCAGCATCAGGGTTTTTTCAAATGAGTCAGGTGTTCTTCACATCAGGTGGCCAAATTACTGGCGTTACAGCTTCAGCATCAGTACTTCCAATGAATATTCAGGAATGATTTCCTTTAAGATTCACTGGTTTGGTCTCCTTGCTGTCCAAGGGACTCCCAAGAGTCTTCTCCAACATCACAGTTCAAAAGCATCAATTCTTCAGTGCTCAGCTTTCTTTATTGTGCGGTAGTTTGAGCATTCTTTGGCATTGCCTTTCTTTGGGATGGGAATGAAAACTGACCTTTTCCAGTCCTGTGGCCACTGCTGAGTTTTCCAAACTTGCTGGCATATTGAGTGCAGCACTTTCACAGCATCATCTTTCAGGATTTGAAACAGCTCAACTGGAATTCCATCACCTAAACTAGCTTTGTTAGTAGTGATGCTTTCTAAGGCCCACTTGACTTCACATTCCAAGATGTCTGGCTCTAGATTAGGGATCACATCATCATGATTGTCTGGGTCATGAAGATCTTTTTTGTACAGTTCTTCCGTGTATTTTTGCCACCTCTTCTTAATATCTTCTGCTTCTGTTAGGTCCATACCATTTCTGTCCTTTATCGAGCCCATCTTTGCATGAAATGTTCCCTTGAATATACTATCTAGGTTAGGTATGACCTAATCTCTAAATTTCTTGAAGAGATCTCTAGTCTTTCCATTCTGTTGTTTTCCTCTATTTCTTTGCATTGATTGCTGAAGAAGGCTTTCTTATCTCCTCTTGCTATTCTTTGGAACTCTGCATTCAGATACTTATATCTTTCCTTTTCTCCTTTGCTTTTTGCCTCTCTTCTTTTCACAGCTATTTGCAAGGCCTCCCCAGACAGCCATTTTGCTTTTTTGCATTTCTTTTCCTTGGGGATGGTCTTGATCCCTGTCTCCTGTACAATGTCACGAACCTCATTCCATAGTTCATCAGGCACTCTATCTATCAGATCTAGACCCTTAAATCTATTTCTCACTTTCACTGTATAATCATAAGGGATTTGATTTAGGTCATACCTAACCTAGATAGTATATTCAAAAGCAGCGACATTACTTTGCCAACTAAGGTCCGTCTAGTCAAGGCTATGGTTTTTCCTGTGGTCATGTATGGATGTGAGAATTGGACTGTGAAGAAGGCTGAGCGCCGAAGAATTGATGCGTTTGAACTGTGATGTTGGAGAAGACTCTCGAGAGTCCCTTGGACTGCAAGGAGATCCAACCAGTCCATTCTGAAGGAGATCAACCCTGGGATTTCTTTGGAAGGAATGATGCTGAAGCTGAAACTCCAGTACTTTGGCCACCTGATGCGAAGAGTTGATTCATTGGAAAAGACTCTGATGCTGGGAGGGATTGGGGGCAGGAGGAGAAGGGGACGACCCAGGATGAGATGGCTGGATGGCATCACGGACATGATGGACGTGAGTCTGAGTGAACTCTGGGAGATGGTGACGGACAGGAAGGCCTGGCGTGCTGCAATTCATGGGGTCGCAAAGAGTCAGACACGACTGAGCGACTGAACTGAACAGCTTTCTTTATAGTCCAATTCTCATACCCGTAAATGACTACTGGAAAAACCACAGCTCTGACTAGATGGACCTTTGTTGGCAAAGTAATGTTTCTGCTTTTTAATATTCTGCTTTTTAATATGCTGTCTAGGTTGGTCATAACTTTTCTTCCAAGGATATTTCATGGCTACAGCCACCATCTGCAGTGATTTTTGAGCCCCCCAAAATAAAGTCTGTCACTGTTTCCATTGTTTACCCATCTATTTTCCATGACATTATACGACCAGATGCCATGATCTTAGTTTTCTGAATGTTGAGTTTTAAGCCAACTTTTTCACTCTCCTGTTTCACTTTCATCAAGAGGCTCATTAGTTCTTCTTCACTTTCTGCCATAACGGTGGTGTCATCTGCATATCTGAGGTTATTGATATTTCTCCTGGCAATCTTGATTCCAGCTTGTGCTTCATCCAGCCCGGCATTTCACATGATATACTCTGCATAGAATTTAAATAAACAGGGTGACAATTATAACCTTGATGTACTCCTCTCCTGATTTGGAACCAGTCTGTTGTTCCATGTCTGGTTCTAACTGTTGCTTTGTGAATACAGATTTCTCAGGAGGCAAGTCAGGTGGTCTGGTATTCCCATCTCTTGAAGAATTTTCCAGTTTGTTGTGATCCACACAGTAAAAGGCTTTGGCATAGTCAATAAAGCAGAGGTAGATGTTCTTCTGGAACTCTCTTGCTTTTTCTATGATCCAACGGATGTTCACAATTTCGTCTCTGGTTCCTCTGCCTTTTCTAAATGCAGTTTGAACATCTGGAAATTCACAATTCACCTACTGTTGAAGCCTGGCTTGGAGAATTTTGAGCATTACTTTGCTAGCGTGTGAGATGAGTGCAATTGTGCAGTAGTTTGAGCATTCTTTGGCATTGCCTTTCTTTGGGATTGGAATGAAAACTGACCTTTTCCAGTCCTGTGGCCACTGTTGAGTCTTCCAAATTTGCTGGCATATTGAGTGTAGCACTTTCACAGCATCATCTTTTAGGATTTGAAATAGATCAGCTGATATTCCATTGCCTCTACTAGCTTTGTTCGTAGTGATGCTTTCCAAGGCCCACTTGACTTCACATTCCAGGATGTCTGGCTCTAGGTGAGTGATCACATCATCGTGATTATCTGTGTCATGAAGATCTTTTTTGTATAGTTCTTCTGTATATTCTTGCCACCTCTTCTTAATATCTTCTGCTTCTGTTAGGTCCATACTATTTCTGTCCTTTATTATGCCCATCTTTGCATGAAATGTTCCCTTGATATCTCTAATTTCCTTGAAGAGATGAGAGGCTTTCCCATTCTATTATTTTCCTCTATTTTTTGCACTGATCACTGAGGAAGGCTTTCTGATCTCTCCTTGCTATTCTTTGGAACTCTGCATTCAAATGTGTATAGCTTTCCTTTCCTTCTTTGCCTTTCGCTTCTCTTCTTTTCTCAGCTATTTGTAAGGCCTCCTCAGACAGCCATTTTGCCTTTTTGCATTTCTTTTTCTTGGGGATGGTCTTGATCCCTGCCTCCTGTACAAAGTCACGATCCTCCCTCTGTCCATGTTTCTTCAGGCACCCTTCTATCAGATCTTATACCTTGAATCTAATTGTCACAGAATAATAATGTCATAGAATTATTCCAAAAAACAACATTTTTTACCTCAGGGACTTCTAGAGGCCCACAGAGGCTAAATCCAAGAACTGCTGAAATCATTCTACTCCATATTTCAGTTGAATGATATAGAAAATATATCCTGATAGACTTAGTAGATACATGTCTTCAAACTAAAACTCAGTAGATCCTGAGAGCTACACATAGCACTCCAGAAACATATTTCCCATCACCACCAAAATTTGGGAAAGATATGGTTCTTTTCCTTGACAGTAGTCTCAGAGGTTAGAAATGTGTCTTCTTCATTTTAGTCTTTCTTGATGGAGCTAATATTTGTGCACTCACTATATCTTTTTTGAGATTATTTCCACCTCTAGCCTAGATCCTTTTGGATTAGTAAATTTTAAAACTTTGTCAGGTTTGTATATCAGTACTACTTTCTTGCTCTTTATTTCCCCCTTAAAGAATCGGTTTCAGTTCCAAGGAATTTGGTAAAGAAAAGAGTGAATGTATTCACTCTTTTTCCAACATAAAACTATGCTCAGATTAGACATTCAATTGTCTAAATACATTATGAGCTGTTGTATCTGTTGTTGATTGACTAACAACAATTGTCAGAACTTTTCAGGAAGGACCAATGTTGCTGTAAGCTTTCATAAACATGTCTCTTGGTGCATACTTCTCTAGAGCAGATACATGTGTGGGCTGTGGACTGTTGACATTAGCTTGCTAGTAATGCAGTTCTTGGGCCCCACCTCAGACCTGCTGAATCAGAACCAATAAGGGCAGGCTCAGCAATCTGTGTTTTAACAAGCCCTAAAGGTGATTCTGATGCTCACTTAAGCTTGAGAATGACAGATACTGCGTGATCATGAATTTATCGGTTTCTTCTTGTAGATCTATCTGTACTTGGTTTATATATTTTGAAGTTATATTTTGGGGATATGTGAATTAGAGTTGCTGCATTTTCCTGGTGAATTGAAACTTTTAGGAAAACATAGTGATTCACTTTATTTATAGTAATGCTTTCAGCCTAGAAGTGTATTTTGTCTGATATTAGAACAGTCTTGCTAACTTTCTCTTGTTCTCTCCTTATTGTTTAGTTTTCCATCCTTTAACTTGAACTCTTTTTCTGTATTTAAGTTTTTGTTGAATGTGGACCTTGTAAGACAACTTATTACCTTTCAAAAAATCCAGTCTAATAGTCTTGTGATTGAGGAGTTTAGTCCACCTATGTTGATTACTGGTGTGTTTTAATGCCTTTCTACCATCTTATTTTTACATTCTACTTGCTCTCATTTTTCCTTTTTATTTTTATCTTGTTTCTTTTTGTTATTTCTCTTTTATGGTTGTTTGGGTTACTTGAGANTGTTTCTTTTTGTTATTTCTCTTTTTTGGTTGTTTGGGTTACTTGAGATCTACTTTTTCCTCATTCTATTTTTTTCTTCTGCTTGTTTTATGCTCTTAGTGTTTTTCCTAGAAATCATTTTAATATGCATATTTAATTTTTAAAGTCTGAATTTAATCAGCATTTCTACTTTGAACAATATAAGAAGCATATGACATTTTAATGTTGACTGGAGCTCTTCCTGACATGTTTTATTAATCAGGGATTTTAGTTTTTAAATTTACATCTTAACTCCATAAATTAGATTTATTATTTTATTCCATTGTTCACGTTTAGATACCAGTGCAATACTATTCTTGATGCTTGTTATTTTCCTTGTGGTTTAAGTCTTCTTGGAATCCTTTTCTTCATGAAATCTGTCATGTAGGAGCTCTTTTAGAGAAGATCTGGTGGTGGCAAATCCTCTCAGTTTTTGTATGAAAGGTTCACTATTTTATCCTGTTTTTAAATGATAGTTTCAGTGGGTAAACAGTTCTACCATGATATTTTATCTTCAGCAGCTTAAAAACAATATTCTAATAGTTCCCCATTTCTGTGTTGTTGAAAAGTCAGCTGTCTAATTGTACTTTTATAGTAAACCTGCCTTTCTCTCAAACTGATTTTTGTTTTACTTTGTTTTACTTCTAGTTTCTCTACAAGGTGTCTCAGTCAGCTTTCTATTTAATTTTCCTAGGGATTTATTGGGATGTCTGAATCTAAGAATTGGTCGTTTCATAGAGATAACAATTCAGTTACACAATTTTCATGTAACTTAAACTCTAAGTTTTCCTGTGATCTTTTCTCGCAGTCTGATTACACTGGATCATCTCTCCCCATGCTCAGTATCTCTAGGCCTCTCTTTTATATATTTCCACTCTTTTTCAAATCCTTCTATTTTCTTTTAACTTTATATCTGATAATCCTACTACCTCCTGCCTTTGTGGATCTGTTTCGATAGTTGGTTGTTTTGCTCGTTCTTCCTCGTGGTGGCCTGTTTCTCCATATTACTATGATCTGGGAGATGGGGTGGAGAGAAGGATGGTGGAGGATGTTCCTTGAAACTTGACCCATAAGAATTCATTTGAAGCCTGGATTTAAAGAGGATTTATATTGCTTCTGCTAGGTATCGTGGACAATACCAACCTGGGATCATTGTAAACCCTGTATGCGTATGTGCGTGCTAAGTTGCTTCAGTCATGTCCAACTCTTTGCAACCCTATGGACTGTAGCCTGCCAGCTCCTCTGTCCATGGAGTTCACAGGCAAGAATTTTAGAGTAAGTTTCCGTGCCCTCCTCCAGGGGATCTTCCCTACCCAGGGATCAAACCCGCGTCTCTCATGTCTCTGGCATCACCAGGCATTTTTTTATCACTAACACTCTTTGAGAAGGGCCAAAGATGCAGAGGTATTAAAAATTATGATTGCAAACCCCGGTCATTAGAACTTCATCAAAGAGACATTTAAAAATATTTTTCTATCCTTATTTTTTATTTGTATTGCACAAATTATTGATAGAGTCTTTTATTGCAAGTCCTCTTATATCCTCTTTGAGAACACTTAATTGTCATATAAAATGAAGAGAATAAAGAACATCTACAGGCTGGCTAATTATAACACTGGATTATTTTTAAATGAAACTTTGTTAGGATCTCAGGCAACACAATCCAATGTATCTTAAAGTCAGCTTCAGTGCATTTTGTAAGGCAATGGTAGCAGAATGAGTTGATTTTAAAGAGTGCTTAGGCAGGCTCAAAATGTAAATGAGGAAAACATGGAAGTTCCAAGTTAACATTAAATATTTATGTGGAAGTTAAGATTTACAGACTTAGAGATTCAGATGTGGGTTTGCTTCCCAATGTGAATGAGCTGGATGTAGCAGTGTGGGTCCTGTGTTTAAAAAAAGAAAGAAAGAAAGAAAGAGTAGTAAAACTCCAGAAAATGCTAAGTGAAAACCCTTAGGTGCAGAACAGTGTGTATAGCATGCTGCCTTCATGTAAAAATAGGAGGGACCGATATGCATTGCCTCGTGGGTGTGTGTGCATGAGGTACCAAGGGAAGGGTACCCAGGATCTCCAGATATTGCTTGCCTCTGGAGACAGAACTGGATGGTGGGGGAGAAGGATGCGGGACAAACGTGATACACATTTTTCCACATGTACCATTTTGAACCTCTAGAGTTTTGTGCCATGAAAATATATTATCTATGCAACTAGGTGCATTAGCTCAGTTTACCCGCTCGGTAGGGTCCGACTCTCTGCAACCCCATGAACCATAGCACGTCAGGCCTTCCTGTTCATCACCAACTCCTGGAGTTTACCCAAACTCATGTCCATCGAGTCAGTGATGCCATCCAGCCATCTCATCCTCTGCCGTCCCCTTCTCCTCCTACCCCCAATCCCTCCCAGCATCAGGGTCTTTTCCAATGAGTCAACTCTTCACATGAGGTGGCCAAAGTATTAGAGTTTCAGCTTTAGCATCAGTCCTTCCAATGAACACCCAGGACTGATCTCCTTTAGGATGGACTGATTGGATCTCCTTGCAGTCCAAGGGACTCTCAAGAGTCTTCTCCAACACCATAGTTCAAAAGCATCAATTCTTCAGCTCTCAGCTTTCTTCACAGTCCAACTCTCACATCCATACATGACCACAGGAAAAACCATAGCCTTGGCTAGACAGACCTTTGTAGGCAAAGTAATGTCTCTGCTTTTGAATATGCTATCTAAGTTGGTCATAACTTTCCTTCCAAGGAGTAAGCATCTTTTAATTTCATGGCTGCAATCACCATCAAAATTTTGGATTTTGGAGCCCCCCAAAAATAAAGTCTGACACTGTTTCCCCATCTATTCCCCATGAAGTGATGGGACCAGATGCCATGATCTTCGTTTTCTGAATGTTGAGCTTTAAGCCAACTTTTTCACTCTCCTCTTTCACTTTCATCAAGAGGCTTTTTAGTTCCTCTTCACTTTCTGCCATAAGGGTGGTGTCATCTGCATATCTGAAGTTATTGATATTTCTTCCAGCAATCTTGATTCCAGCTTGTGCTTCCTCCAGTCCAGCATTTCTCATGATGTACTCTGCATATAAGTTAAATAAACAGGGTGACAATATACAGCCTTGATGTACTCCTTTCCTATTTGGAACCAGTCTGTTGTTCCATGTCCAGTTCTCACTGTTGCTTCCTGACCTGTATATAGGTTTCTCAAGAGGCAGGTCAGGTGGTCTGGTATTCCCATCTCTTTGAGAATTTTCCACGGTTTATTGTGATACAGTCAAAGTCTTTGGTATAGTCAATAAAGCAGAAAAATGTTTTTCTGGAACTCTCTTGCTTTTTCCATGATCCAGCGGATGGTGGCAATTTGATCTCTGGTTCCTCTGCCTTTTCTAAAACCAGCTTGAACATCAGGAAGTTCACGGTTCACATATTGCTGAAGCCTGGCTTGGAGAATTTTGAGCATTACTTTACTAGAGTG
>SJYQ01091758.1:0-47868 GCA_006410935.1 Redunca redunca | reverse complement strand
CACACACACACACACACACACACACACACACACACTCTTTTGTGTCCACCAGTCTAAGTATATTGCCCTATTCCTTAACATTTCCTTTGTCTCTCGGCCTTCTTGCCTGTCTGTGCTGAGCCCTCGCAATGTCCTGGGTTGAGCCCTTATTCCACTTTCCTTTGCTCGCAGAGTGAACAGAACATTGTGTTCTGAAGCTGCCCCAGCACACATGCTTCACACCGCTGCCAAGTTTGCAGCTGACCAATTGGCCTACTTTAGAGGGCTTGATTTATAAAATTTACAACCCTTAATTTCCACCACCCCACTCTTCCTCCCCAACACACCCCTGAAAAAGAGTGTGCCAAATGTACTGATAAATCAAGCGTCCTTTGGTTTTGTCGCAACAAAATCAGCAGTCATTTCTCTCCCCTTCATTGGCTCTCAGCCTTGCCATTCCCTCCTGAATAGATGGAAAATAGTGGTTGATGTGTCGCAGGAAGACATTTGATAGTGGCCGCCTCTGAATTAATAACTCATTTTAAGAGAAATGTACTAACAAAATCATACACTCCTCAGTTTCTGGAACTGCACTTCTAAAGTAATTCCTGTTCCAAAAACCAATTCAGGCAAGTTTGTCTTCTTCCAGATTAGGAAGCTGGAGTTGGATCCTTGATTTTTTCAGTGAGGTTGGGTCAGGCAGGTCTCCTGCATTACAGGCAGATTCTTTACCTTCAAAGCCACTAGGGAAGCCCCTTCTGTATTTAGATATTTTGAATACTCCTTCTTGGCCTTTGACTCGTTGAAGGTTTTTAAATAGAT
The DNA here is from genome assembly GCA_006410935.1 of Redunca redunca. Lineage (NCBI taxonomy): Eukaryota > Metazoa > Chordata > Mammalia > Artiodactyla > Bovidae > Redunca > Redunca redunca. Next base: position 47,067 of record SJYQ01091758.1, on the reverse strand, counting down.
GCAAGGCCAAATAGGATGGGTTTCCCTGGTGGCTGAGTGGTAAAGAATCTGCCTGCAACGTAGGAGACCTGGGTTCAATCCCTGGGTTGGGAAGATTCCCCAGGAGAAGGAAGTGGCAACCCACTCTAGTATTCTTGCCTAGAGAATTCCATGGACAGAGAAACCTGGCAGGCTACAGTACATGGGTTTGCAAAGAGGTAGACACGACTGAACAACTAACTTATAAGAAGGCCAAATAGGAGAGGGTGAGGACTTAATGGAGTAAAGAAAAGCTGTGGGAATTGGTTTCTCATGATTTTAGTGATTTCTTATGATTTTCTTTTTTTTCCTGCTCACTTCTTTAAGAAAAGGAGCCCTATCAGAGTAGATCTGAAGATTCACAAGGCCTGATGTTTCTTAAATAGGGAGCCCTCTTTATGAAAGAGAATATGAAACTAGATTCAGGGTAAAGATCTATATTGAATGAAAAAAAGAAATCATAACAAATTACAAATTCCAAAAAGCATTCAGGAAAATAGCATTATTATCACTAGTATTAATTAACAGTCATTGTTACTGTTACAATTTAACTAGTTGACCCACATATATAACGCACATTTTCCCTATATGTTTGGTTTCATACTCTTCGATTTTCACATGGTAAAAATTTTATAATACCATTTATTATGAAATTTAATAATAAATGAGAGAATAGAAAGATAATTTTGTCTTTCTACTGGATAGTAGATAGAAATATATTTTTTGTTATTGATGGCTTAGAAAAGGTTTTTTTAGCTTCAAAACTTGTTAGTCATCCCACAGCTCAAACAATTTCTTGCACTAAAGGTGCTTTGTGTCCTAGGAAAGGCCCTCAGAGGCTGCAGACCTTTGATATCACTGGAAAGGGCTCCAGCTGGCCATTTGGCCATGGCTTCAGGGGCTGATCCAACTAAGCCAGGTCTGCCATCCGGTTAGTCCTGGGCAGCGGGAGGGGGTTGCAGGGCAAAAGGTGCCCTAAGAGGGGAGTAACATTTTAATCAGAACCTTCTTGATGCCAGAGTTGGGCTCAGGGTACTTGGGGAGGTCCCCATGTAGTATAGAATGTCACTGGGGGCCAACAAAATTTAAGGGGTTCCTAGGAGCCCACTGATCTTCCCCATAGATCAGGATCTAGAGGACAACCCCCTGGCTGGAGCAGGGCCTGTGTATCCATGAGTTCCAAATCCCTGAGGAAGACTCACAGAACAGGGGCCCATGAAAGCAAGCAGCCCATGAAGACTGAAGTTCATTAGTTTTACTGAGAATCTGCCTCTGTAGCTGAGCATATAGTGGACATTCATGTAACTGAAAATAACAGTGAATTCCCTGCCCAAGTGAGCCCTACTTAATATATGTGAAATTATAGGGTCCATAGGCAGGTTCATGACTATATCCTTATCATTTAGAACAGTACCTAGCACATGGTTGGAATTCAATAAATATTTGCAAAATGAACGAGAAGTATTTTTTTCTGGATATTTTTCCTTTTGCAGAGGGGAGCAAAGTTAGTTACCAACACCTCTTATTTTCCTGGGTTAAAACAGGCCAGCCAACTGGAAGCCACTGGATATTGCGCACTTTTAATGTCTTCATCCACCCTTACTCTTTCTTACATCATCCAAGCTCCTTCTCCCCACAATGGGTGGCAGGCAGGACTTTAAAGCATAGTTTGAGCATCATGTCATTTTCTTTTCATTTTGAGTACATGCTTTTTGCTGCCCAGATAGTCAAATGTCAAGCCTTTTGACTGGGATTCTTCCAGTTATGCTATAAGGCCTGAACTTTTCCAGAGTACAAAAATTGTTTACCCTTAAAAAAATTTAGTTAAAACATTGAGAGATTTTTAAAAATATGAGTATGTTTTCTTCTTATTTCTTGAGGATTCTGAGATGCTTCTTTTAATCTATTGGAAGCAGATAAGGCAGTCATCGTGTTTAATGTGAGGATTATTGTGACCTTTTCATTTCTGATGCCTGCACATCAGAATGTGGCCATATCATTATCACCATGGTGAGTAGCGATAGAAAGAACGCATGAAACTCATAGATGACATAGAATCTTATGCTGACAAGTGACATCCTGTATCCTACCTCTTTATTAGTGAGGAAATTGCTAGTCAGAAAGATAGTGGATTGCCCAAAGTTATAGTCATGACTGGCATTAATCAGAAGTTCTGAAAGACAGCATAATAAAGCTATTCCTCAAAATAAGTTTTGGAACTTTTCTTATCTTTTATATTCATTTCTTCATCAACTCGTATCTCTAATACTATAAATCCAGTTAACTGTCTCTGCATCAGTAATGTTCGAAAACCCAATGTTTTATCAATGTAAGGTACCCTGGAAACTAACTGAGTCAGGGAGGCTGCCTTGGAGGAGCTTGACATTGGCATGGTGCTGAGCACCAAGTGAGCATTTGGAGAACACTTACTGAAATAAACTGAGTACACTGAACCTTTGTCTCTAATTTCCTCTACAACACTGCAAAATTTTATTCAACAAACACTTATTAAGCCACTGTTCTAAGTTAGGTACTTTGCTTATAGGCGACTACATTGATAATTAAGAAACAAGCCCTTCCTTCCAGGTGATCACTGTTCAGTGAAGAAGACAGATGCATAATCTGTTAGTTTCTATGGCTGTGTTATTGTTGTTGTTCAGTCGCTCAGTCATGTCCAGCTCTTTGCAACCCCATGGACTGCAGCACGCCAGGCATCCCTGTCCTTCACCAGCTCCCAGAGTTTGCTCAGACTCCTGTCCATTCAGTCGGTGATGCCATCCAACAATCTCAACCTCTGTTGTCCCCTTCTTCTCGTGTCTTCAATCTTTCCCAGCATCAGGGTCTTTCTCATGAAAATGAGCTCTATGCATCAGGTGGCCAAAGTATGGAGTTTGGAGTTTCAGCTTCAGCATCAGTCCTTCCAATGAATGTTCAAGATTGATTTCCTTTAGGATGGACTGGTTGGATCTCCTTGCAGTCCAAGGGACTCTGAAGAGTCTTCTCTAATGCGACAGTTCAAAAGCATCAATTCTTCAGCACTCAGCTTTCTTTATAGTCTAACTCTCATATCCATACATGACTACTAGAAAAACCAAACTTTGACTACATGGAACTTTGTCAGCAAAGTAATGTCTCTGCTTTTTAATATGATATCTAGATTAGTCCTAACTGTTCTTCCAAGGAGTAAGTGTCTTAATTTCATGGCTGCAGTCGCCATCTGCAGTGATTTTGGAGCCCCCCAAAATAAAGTCTGTCACTATTTCCATTGTTTCCCCATCTATTTGCCATGAAGTTGTAGGACCAGATGCCATGATCTTAGTTTTCTGAATGTTGATTTTAAGCTAACTTTTTCACTCTCCTCTGTCATGTTCATCAAGATGCTCTTTAGTTCTTCTTCACTTTCTGCAATAAGGGTGGTGTCATCTGCATATCTGAGGTTATTGATATTTCTCCCAGCAATCTTGATTCCAGCCTGTGCTTCACCCAGCCTGGCATTTCACATGATGTACTCTGCATATAACTTTAATAAACAGGGTAACAATTACAGCCTTGGTGTACTCCTTTCCCAATTTGGAAACAGTCTGTTGTTCTATGTCCAGTTCTAGTTGTTCCTTCTTGATCTGAATACAGATTTCTCAAGAGGCAGGTCAGGTGGTCTGGTATTCCCATCTTTTGAAGAATTTCCCACAGTTTGTTGTGATCCACACAGTCAAAGGCTTTGGCTTAATCAATAAAGCAGAGGTAGATGTTTATCTGGAACTTTCCTGCTTTTTCGATGATCCAGTGGATGTTGACAATTTCATCTCTGGCTCCTCTGCCTTTTCTAAATCCAGTTTGAACATCTGAAAATTCACAGTTCATGTACTATTGAAGCCTGGCTTGGAAAATTTTGATGATTACTTTGCTAGCACGTGAGATGAGTGCAATTGTGCGGTAATTTAAACATTCTTTGGCATTGCCTTTCTTTGGGATTGGAATGAAAACTGACCTTTTCCAGTCCTGTGGTCACTGCTGAGTTTTCCAAGTTTGCTGGCATATTGAGTGCAGCACTTTCACAGCATCATCTTTTAGGATTTGAAAGAGCTCAACTAGAAATCCAGCGCCTCCACTAACTTTGGATGTAGTAATGCTTCCTAGGCCCACTTGACTTTGAATTATAGGATGTCTGGCTCTAGGTGAGTGATCACACCATCGTGGTTATCTGGGTCATGAAGATCTTTTTTGTATAGTTCTTCTGTATATTCTTGCCACCTCTTCTTAATATCTTCTGCTTCTGTGAGGTCCATACCTTTTCTGTCCTTTATTGAGCCCATCTTTGCATGAAATGTTCCCTTGGTAGCTCTGATTTTCTTGAAGAAATCTCTAGTCTTTCCCATTCTGTTGTTTTCCTCTATTTCTTTGCATTGATCACTGAGGAAAGCTTTCTTATCTCTCCTTGCTATTCTTTGGAACTCTGCATTCAAATGGGTATATCTTTCCTTTTCTCCTTTGCCTTTAGATTCTTTTCTTAGCTATTTGTAAGGCCTCCTCAGACAACTATTTTGCCATTTTGCATTTCTTTTTCTTGTGGATGATCTTGATCCCTGTCTCCTGTACAATGTAATTAACCTCATTCCATAGTTCATCAGGCACTCTATCAGGTCTAATCCCTTAAATCTCTCACTTCCACTGTATAATTGTAAGGGATTTGATTTAGATCATACCTGAATGGTCTAGTGGTTTTCTTCACTTTCTTCCATTAAAGTCTGAATTTGGCAATAAAGGAGTTCATGATCTGAGCCACAGTCAGCTCCTGGTCTTGTTTTTGCTGACTATATAGAGCTTCTTCATCTTTGGCTGCAAAGAATATAATCAGTCTGATTTCAGTGTTGACCATCTGGTGATGTCCATGTGTGGAGTCTTCTCCTGTGTTGTTGGAAAAGGGTGTTTGCTATGGACCAGTGTGTTCTCTTGGCAAAACTCTATTAGCCTTTGTCCTGCTTCATTCTGTAGTCCAAGGCAAAATTTGCCTGTTACTTCAAGTATTTCTTGTCTTTCTACTTTTGCATTCCAGTCGCCTATAATGAAAATGACATCTTTTTTTGGGTGTTAGTTCTAAAAGGTGTTGTAGGTCTTCATAGAACTGTTCAACTTCAGCTTCTTCAACGTTACTAGTTGGGGCACAGACTTGGATTATTGTGATACTGAATGGTTTGCCTTGAAAACAAACAGAGATCATTCTGTCCTTTTTGAGATTGCTTCCAAGTACTGCATGTCAGACTCTTTTGTTGACTATGATGGCTACTGCATTTCTTCTAAGGGATTCCTGCCCACGGTAGTAGGTATAATGGTCGTCTGAGTTAAATTCACCCACTCCAATCCATTTTAGTTCACTGATTCCTAAAATGTCAATGTTCACTCTTGCTATCTCCTGTTTGACCACTTCCAATTAGCCTTGATTCATGGACCTAACATTCCAGGTTCCTATGCAATATTACTCTTTATATCATTGGACTTTACTTCCATCATCAGTCCTATCCACAGTTGGGTATGGTTGCTTTGGCTCCATCTCTTCAACCAAAATGGGGAGATCATCTTTCAATATCCTATTTGCTTTTTCATACTGTTCATGGGTTTCTCAAAGCAAGAATACTGAAGTGGTTTACCATTCTCTTTTCCAGTGGACCATGTTTTGCAGAACTGTCCACCGTGACCCATTTGTCTTGGATGGCCCTACACGGCCTGGCTCATAGTTTCACTGAGTTAGAGAAGACTGTGGTCCATATGATCAAATTGATTAGTTTTCTGTGATTATGGTTTTCATTCTGTCTGCCCTCTGATGGAGAAGGATAAGAGGCTTATGGGAGCTTCCTGGTGGGAGAGACTGACTGAGGGGGAAACTGGGTCTTGTTCCCCAGCCTAATGTAAGTTCTGGCGGCTCTGTTTTGGGGTTAATGGTGACCTCCTCCAAGAGGGCTTATGCCACACCCAGGTCTGCTGCACCCAGAGCCCCTGCCCCTGCGACAGGCCACTGCTGACCCATACCTCCGCAGGAGACACTCAAAGGCAGGTCTGGCTCAGTCTCTGTGGGGTCTCCTGGTGTGCACATGGTTTCTGTTTGATCCCTTGGAACATCTCTGGTGGGTATGGGGTTTGATTCTAAATGCAATTTCGCCCCTCCTACCATCTTGCTGGGGCTTCTTCTTTGCACTTGGATGTGGGGTATTTTTTTCCAGTGGGATCCAACATTCTGTCAACGGTTGTTCAGTACTGAGTTGTGATTTTGGAGTTCTCGCAGGAGAAGACAAGCACACGTGCTTCTACCCTGCCATCTTGTCCTTGTTAATTGATATTAAATATTTAAAAAATATTGTTAAGTATCATAGTGGTCTCATGGATTTATAAAAAGAATCTTTATGTTTTAGAAATATACATATAGACACATTTACTAATAAAATCATACAGTGTCTTGAAAAAATAAAGATAGTAAAATTCGATTTTCTAAAAAGTTTTAAGATATTTGGAAATAGTCATGTGTGTACACATAAATGTGTACATATAGAAAACTATACAACTGATTTTTATTTACTGACTTCAAGTAACTTCTGTATTTTTCTCTTTTGCTTATCCTATCCTTTTATATTAGGGATGTTCAAGTACTTATTAATTAAAGAGATTTCAGTTTTAAGCAGCAGAATCTAACTCTACTTAATTCAAGGGAGTTAAAAGGGGAAGCTAGAAGCCTGGTTATCCAGAAGCAGTAGCTAGTCACTAAGGATAGCCCCCAGTGAACCACACTTCCCAGACTCTGCAACCTTACATAGGTCCACACTGAATTTCAGTTGGCACTTTCACCCTTTTGTTGTGGTTTCTTTGTATTCTTTTGTCCAGTTTTACTGAGATTTAGTTGACATTTAAGATTGTATGTTTAAGATGTACAACATAATGATGTATGTATTTGTGCAAATGATTACTACAATAAGATTAGTTAAAAGTCCATCACCTCATGTAGTTACAAATTTTTTCCTTGTGATGAAAACTTTTCAGATCTATTCTTTTATCAACTTTCAACTATTTGATATAATATTGTTAAACATACTCACCAGGTTGTACATTACATCCCCAGAACATATTTATTCCATACCTGAAAATTTGTACATTTTTACTACCTTCAACTAATATCCCCAGTACCCTCAACCCTTTCTCTGGAAAGCAGCAATCTGTTCTCTGTTTCTATGAGTTTTGTTTTTGTTAAAATCCACATATAAGTGAAATCATATAGTATTTATCTTTCTCTGTCAAACATATTTCACTTAGCATAATGCTGTCAAGTTTTATCTATACTGTTGAAAATGACAAGATGTCCTTCCTTTTATGGCTGAATATTATTTCATTTTTTCCTATTTAAAAAAATTTGAGATATAATTGACATCTAACGTTACATGGGTTTAGCATTTATAAACGTAAAGATTTGGTATATGTGTATATCATAATATGATCACCACAATAAGTCTAGTTAACATCCATCAACACACACAATGACTCTTTTTTCTTGTGATGAAAACTTTTAAGATCAGCTCTCTTTGCAACTTTCAAATATGCAATATAGTACTATTAATTATAGTCATCATGATACATGTTACATCCCCAGGACTTATTTCCTTTATGATTGGAAGTTTATACCTTCTGACAGCCTTCACACATTCTGCCCACCCTAGTCTCCTGTTTCTGGCAACCACCAGTCTGTTCTGTGTCTGTGATTTGGGGTTTTGCTTGTTTGCTTGCTTGTTTTTAGATTCCATGTATGAGTAGAATTGTTCACATGCCATTTGTCTCTTTCCATCTGACTTATTTCACTTAACATATGCCCTCAGTGTCTACCCATGTTGTCACAAATAATGAGATTTCCTTTTCTTGTGGCTGAAATATATACATATCACATTTTCATTATTCATTCATTCTTCAATAGACACAAGTCGCTTCTATATCTTAGCTATTGTTAATAATGCTGCAATGAATGTGGGGGTACATATACTTTTGGAGTTAATATTTTCATTCCTTTTGGTAATATTTATTCCCAGAAGTGAAATTACTGTATTAAATGGTGGTTCAATACTTAATTTTTTGAAGACCTTCCACACAGTTTTCCATAGTGGCTACACCAAGTTACATGCTCACCAAAAGTAATGTGTGAATGTGTTTCCTTTGCTCCACATTTTTCCCAGCATTTGTTAATCCTTGTCATTCTTCTAATAGCCATTCTAACAGGTGCGTGCTTTTGATTTACATTTCCCTGATGATTGTTGATGTTCAGCATCTTCTCAGGTACCTGTTGGCCATCTGCATGTCATCTTTGGAGAAACACCTATTTAGCTCCTCTACCCATTTTTAAATCAAATTTCTTGTGTGTGTGTGTGTGTGTGTGTGTGTGTTTTCTCATTTGACTTGTATAAATTTTTATGTATTTTGAATACTAACCCCTCATCAGATATATGATTTACAACTATTTTTTCCTGTTCTGTTTTCAGTTTGTTGATAGTTTCCTTTGCTGTGCAGAAGCTTTTTAGTTTGGTGTAGTCATATTTGTTTATTTTTGCTTTTATTGCCTTTGCTTCTAGTCAAATCCATAAAAAAATCATTGCTAAGAGCAATGTTATGGAACCTGTTTTCTTTTAGGAATTTTATGATTTCAGGTCTCATGTTTAAGACATTGATCCTTTTTGAGCTGAATTTTAAGTATGGTGTTGAATAGAGTCCATTTTTAGTCTTTTGCATGTGGCTGTCCAGCTTTACCAGCACCATTTGTTGAAGGGACTGTCTTTCCCAGTTATGTGCTCTCGACTCCCTTGTTGTAAACTAACTGACTCTATACATGTAGGTTTATTTCTGGATTCTCTTTTCTGTTCCATTTATCTATGTGTCTGTTTTTTATGTCAGTACTATACTGTTTTGATTACTGTAGCTTTGAAACATAGTTTTAAATCGAGATATGTGTTGCCTCCTGCTTTGTCCTTTTTTCTCAAGATTGTTTTGGCTATTTAGAGTCTTTTCTGATTCCATACAGATTTTAGGATTGTTTTTTCTGTTTCTATGAAAATGTCCTTTGAATTTATATAGGGATTATATTAACTCTGTAGATTGCTTAGGGTAGTATGGACATTTTAAAATATTAACTCTTCTAACCCATGAGCATAGACGATCTTCACTTACTGTGCCTTCTTCAATTTCTTTTATCAATATCTTATGGTTTTAAATGTACAGGTCTCTTACCTCCTTAGTTAAATTTACCCCTAAGTATTTTGTTCTTTTTTATGCAATTGTAAATGGGATTATTTTCTTAATTTCTCTTTCTGATAATTAGTTATTAGCATGTAGAAATGCAACTGATTTTTTAAATTGATTTTATATATTCAAATTTAACTGAGTTCCAATAGTTTTTTGGTGGAGTCTTTAGGGCATTCAATACATGATAGGATGCCATCTGCTAATAGTAACAGTTTACTTCTTTCTGATTTGGATGGCTTTTATTTCTTTTTCTTGCCTAGTTGCTCTGGCTTGGATTTCCAATACTATATGAAATAAAAGTAGCAAGAGTGGAAACCCTTGTCTTGTTTCTGACCTTAGAGGAAAAGCTTTCACCTTTCCACTGCTAATAATGGTGTAATTTGGGAGCTTGTCACATATGAGCATTATTATGGTAAGATATGTTCCCTCTGTGTCTATGTTGTTGACAGTTCTCATCACAGATGAGCTGAATTTTACCAAAAGCTTTTTCTACATCTCTTGAGATGATTGTGTGACTTTTATCTTTCAATTTGTTAATATGACATATTACATTGATTGATTTGCAATGTTGAATCATCCTTACATTGTTGGAATAAATCCTAATTGATCATGGTGTATGATCCCTTTAATATACTGTTGGATGTAGTTTACTAATAATCAGTTAAAGATTCTTTGTGTCTATATTTATCAGGAATATTAAAATGTAATTTTCTTTTCTTGTGGTGTCTTTTTCTGGGTTTAGTATTAGGATAATACTAGCTTTGTAAAATAAGGTTGGAAGTGTTCCCTTTTCTTTTTTCTGGAAGAGTCTGAGAAAAATTGATGTTAGTTCTTCTTTAAAAGATTAACTTTTGGACTCTGGGGGAGAGAGAGAGGGAGAGGGTGGGATGAGATGGGAGAATGGCATTGAAACATGTAAAAAAAATAAATAAATAAAAGTACTATTAAAAAAAAAAAAGATTGGTAGAATTCACCAATGAAACCATCTGGTCCTAAAGTTTTGTTTGTTGGAAGGTTTTTTATTACTGATGTGATCTCCTTACTAGTAATCAGCCTATTCAGATTTTCTGTTTCTTCATGATTGTCTTGGTAGGCTATGTGTTTCCACGAATTTATACACTCCTCCAGTTTGTACAGTTTTTTAGTGTTCATAGTTGTCTCTTATTATCCTTTGCACTTGTGTGGTACCAGTTGTAATGTCTCCTCTTTCATTTATGATTTTGCATCCTCTATTTTTTTTTCTTGGTCAATCTAGCTAAAAGTTTATCTATTTGGTATGCTCAGTTGCTTCAGTCATCTCTGACTTTTTGCAACCTAATTGACTATAGCCCTCCAGGCTCCTCTGTCCACAGGATTCTCCGGGCAGAAATATTGGACTGTATTGCCATTTCCTTCTCAGAGTATCTTTCCAACCCAGGGTTCCATCTCCTGCATTGCAGGCAGATTCTTTACTAGCTGAGCCATTAAGGAAGCACTATCTATTTATTTTATTTAAAAAAAAAAGAAAACAGCTCTTGGCTTCATTGATCTTTCTGTTGTCTTTTTAGTCTCTGTTTCACTTATTTTCATTCTGATCTTTGTTATTTCCTTCCTTCTACTAACTTTGGACTTGGTTGTTTGTTTGGTTTGTTTTTTAGTTTTTGTTTTTGTTTTTTTATTACTTGAGGTGTAAAGTTAGATTGTTTATTTGAGATCCTTTTTGTTTCTTAGTAAGCATCTATCATGAACTTTCCTCTTAGAAAGTTCTCTGCTCTCTTGCTACAAACCACAAGTTTTAGTATGTTGTATTTCCATTTTCATTTGCTTCAAGATACTTTCTGATTTCTTTTTTGATTTCTTTGTTGACCCAATGATTGTTTAGTTGCAGGCTGTTTGATCACACATATTTGTGAATTTTCCAGTTTACCTTGAATTGATTTCCAGTTTCAAATCATCACAGTTAGAAAAGATGCGTGATATGATTTTAATCTAATTAACTTGATTAAGATTTGTTTTGTGGCCTAACATTTGATCTATCCTGGAGTAAGTTTTGTGTGAGCTTAAGAAGAATGTATTTTCTGTTGTTTGGTCACGGACTGTTCTGTATATGTCTGTATATGTTCTGTGCATGTGTGTGCTCAGTCACTCAGTTGTATCCAACTCTTTGTGACCGGTCTTCTCTGTCCATGGGATTTTTCAGGCAAGAATACTGGAGTGGGTTACCATTTCCTACTCCAAGGGATCTTCCCCACCAAGAGATTGATCCTGAGTCTCCTGTGCCTTCTGCATTGGCATGCAGATTCTTTACCACTGCATCACCTGTTAAGTCCACCAAATTTAATAAGTGATTTAAGGCTAATTTTCTTTATTGATTTTCTGACTGGATGATGTTAATATTGACAGGTATTAAAGTCCCCTACTATTACCAGATTTCTATCTATTTCTTCCTTTAGGTCTTTTCATATTTGCTTTACACGTTTTGGTGTTCTTATGTTGGGTGGACAGATATTTACAATTATTATATACCCTTGATGGACTGACCCCTTTATAATGACTTCTGTGTCTCTTACTACAGCTTTTGTTTTAAAGGCTGTTTTGTCTGATATAAGTATAGCTACTTCACTTTACTTTCAGTTCCCATTTGTGTGAAGTTATCTCTTCCATTCCTTTATTTTCAGTCTGTGTGTATTCTTACATCTGAAGCAAGTCTCTTTTAGGCAGCATATAGATGGGTCGTGTGCTCTTTTTTAAATCCATTCAGCACCTTGTTGTCTTCTGATAGACAAATTTGGTCTATTTACATTAAAGTAATATGAAAGGTATGGACTCGTTGCCATTTTGTTAATCATTTTCTGGCAGTTCTGTAATACCTTTTTTCTTTATTCTTCTTTTGCTCTCTTCCTTTGTGATTCATTGATTTTCTATAGATTTTTTTTCTGTGACTGTTTTTAACTCACAGAATGCAACAGACATGATGTTGTAACAGCGTGGGCTCTAAACCTCAAGAAGGCATTTTTATTCATGGAGTCCTGACCACCACGTACTCATGGTGCTGTCAGAGCCTCACCTGAAGCTTACATCCTGTTGGACCAAATGGACTTAACATACATATATATAATAGCAAAATTTCTTTTATACTTAAACCTTTATACTTTGTATTTTCTATTAGTTATATCTGAAATGATCTTTGTATAAGGGCCATTACCAAACAAGAGAGAGGTTTTATAAGCTAGGCAAATACCTCAAGAGAGGGGTTTGGGGAAGAAGATACATGTATATGTATGGCTGACTCCCTTCGCTGTTCACCTGAAACTACCACAACACTCTTAATCAGCTATACCCCAATACAAAATACAAAGTTTAAAATTTAAAGGGAAAAAAGAATGTAACTCCTTTTCACTTAGATCAAGAGCTGTCTTATAAGCACAAAAATTTGGGACAATATGGACGATATGAGGTCAGATGGTGTCCTATTGCCATTACAACTATTCATGTCACCTGTTAGGAAGGGAGAATGATGAGAAAGTAACTAAAACCTACTGAGCTCCTACTATGTGCTAGGCACTGGCCTTGGTTCTTTGTGTATCTTACTGAATCTTCACAAAAACCTTTTGAGTAGGTACTCTTAACCCTGCAGATGTAGAAGCTACAGCTCTGAGAGGGTAACTTGGTGAACATTGTGTTCTGTCAGGCAGGTCTTCCATCTGGCTGCAAGGCTCCTTCTCTTCTCCTCTCTCCTTTGTTCAATCCCAGAAGCACCCTTTTATATCAGTTCTGTTACCTCCACCATTAAGCATAATTAAACAATACCCAGTTGTGGATGTGACTGGTGATAGAAGCAAGGTCCGATGTTTTAAAGAGCAATAATGCATAGGAACCTGGAATGTTAGGTCCATGTTCAGTTCAGTTGAGTCACTCAGTCATGTCCGACTCTTTGCAACACCATGAATTGCAGCACGCCAGGCCTCCCTGTCCAACACCAACTCCCGGAGTTCATTCAAACTCCCGTCCATCGAGTCGATGATGCCATCCAGCCAACTTATCCTCTGGTGTCCCCTTCTCCTCCTGCCCCAAATCCCTCCCAGCATCAGAGTCTTTTCTAATGAATCAACTCTTCGCATCAGGTGGCCAAAGTACTGGAGTTTCAGCTTCAGCATCAGTCATTCCAAAGAAATCCCAGGGTTGATCTCCTTCAGAGCACACTGGTTGGATCTCCTTGCAGTCCAAGGGACTCTCAGGAAACTTCTCCAAACCACAGTTCAAAAGCATCAATTCTTCGGTGCTCAGCCTTCTTCACATTCCAACTCTCACATCCATACATGACCACAGGAAAAACCATAGCCTTGACTAGATGGACCTTAGTTGGCAAAGTAATGTCTCTGCTTTTGAATATACGATCTAGGTTGGTCATAACTTTCCTTCCAAGGAGTAAGTGTCTTTTAATTTCATGACTGCAGTCACCATCTGCAGTCATTTTGGAACCCAAAAGAATAAAGTCTGACGCTGTTTCTACCATTTCCCCATCTATTTCCCATGAAGTGATGGGACCGGATGCCACGATCTTTGTTTTCTGAATGTTGAGCTTTAAGCCAACTTTTTCACTCTCCTCTTTCACTTTCATCAAAAGGCTTTTTAGTTCCTCTTCACTTTCTGCCATAAGGGTGGTGTCATCTGCATATATGAGGTTATTGATATTTCTCCAGGCAATCTTGATTTCAGCTTGTGCTTCTTCCAGTCCGGCGTTTCTCATGATGTACTCTGCATACAAGTTAAATAAGCAGGGTGACAGTATACAGCCTTGATGTACTCCTTTTCCTATTTGGAACCAGTCTGTTGTTCCATTTCCAGTTCTAACTGTTGCTTCCTGACCTGCATACAGATTTCTCAAGAGGCAGGTCAGGTGGTCTGGTATGCCCATCTCTTTCAGAATTTTCCACTGTTTATTGTGATCCACACAGTCAAAGGCTTTGGCATAGTCAATAAAGCAGAAATAAATGTTTTTCTGGAACGCTCTTGCTTTTTCCATGATCCAGCAGATGTTGGCAATTTGATCTCTGGTTCCTCTGCCTTTTCTAAAACCAGCTTGAACATCTGGGAGTTCACGGTTCACGTACTGCTGAAGCCTGGCTTGGAGAATTTTGAGCATTACTTTACTAGCATGTGAGATGAGTGCAATTGTGCGGTAGTTTGAGCATTCTTTGGCATTGCCTTTCTTTGGGATTGGAATGAAAACGGACCTTTTCCAGTCCTGTGGCCACTGATGAGTTTCCCAAATTTGTTGATGTATTGAGTGCAGCACTTTCACAGCATCATCTTTCAGGATTTGAAAGAGCTTAACTGGAATTCCATCACTTCCACTAGCTTTGTTCTTAGTGATGCTTTCCAAGGCCCACTTGACTTCACATTCCAAGATGTCTGGCTCTAGATTACGGATCACATCATCATGATTGTCTGGGTTGTGAAGATCTTTTTTCTACAGTTCTTCCATGTATTCTTGCCAACTCTTCTTAATATCTTCTGCTTCTGTTAAGTCCATACCATTTCTGTCCTTTATCAAGCCCATCTTTGCATGAAATGTTCCCTTGGTATCTCTAATTTTCTTGAAGAGATCTCTAGTCTTTCCCATTCTGTTGTTTCCCTCTATTTCTTTGCATTGATCGCTGAAGAAGGCTTTCTTATCTCTTCTTGCTGTTCTTTGGAACTCTGCATTCAGATGCTTATACCTTTCCTTTTCTCCTTTGCTTTTCACCTCTCTTCTTTTCACAGCTATTTGCAAGGCCTCCCCAGACAGCCATTTTGCTTTTTTGCATTTCTTTTCCATGGGGAGATGACCATTATATCTACTACTGTGGGCAGGAATCCCTTAGAAGAAATGGAGTAGCCATCATGATCAAGAAAAATGTCTGAATGCAGCAGTTGGATGCAATCTCAAAAATGACAGAATGATCTCTGTTCATTTCCAAGGCAAACCGTTCAATATCACAGTAATCCAAGCCTATGCCCCAACCAGTAACTCTGCAGAAGCTGAAGTTAAACAGTTCTATGAAGACCTACAAGACCATTTAGAACTAACACCCCCAAAAGATGTCCTTTTCATTACAGGAGACTGGAATGCAAAATTAGGAAGTCAAGAAACACCTCAGGTAACAGCCAAATTTGGCCTTGGAGTACAGAATGAAGCAGGGCAAAGGCTAATGGAGTTTTGTCAAGAGAACACACTGCACCTTTTCCAACAACACAAGAGAAGACTCTACACATGGACATCACCAGATGGTCAACCCCGAAATTAGATTGATTATATCCTTTGCAGCCAAAGATGGAGAAGCTCTATACAGTCAGCAAAAAAAAAAAAAAAAGACTGGGAGCTGACTGTGGCTCAGAGCATAAACTCCTTTTTGCCAAATTCAGACTTAATTGGAAGAAAGTAGGGAAAACCACTAGACCATTCAGGTATGACCTAAATCAAATCTGTTATGATTATACAGTGGAAGTGAGAAATAGATTTAAGGGACTAGATCTGATAGATAGAGTGCCTGATGAATTATGGATGAAGGTTCGTGACACTGTACAGGAGACAGAGATCAAGACCATCCCCATGGAAGAGAAATGCAAAAAAGCAAAATGGCTGTCTGGGAGGCCTTACAAATAGCTGTGAAAAGAAGAGAAGCGAAAAGCAAAGGAGAAAAGGAAAGATATAAGCATCTGAATGCAGAGTTCCAAAGAACAGCAAGGAGAGATAAGAAAGCCTTCCTCGCAATCAATGCAAAGAAATAGAGGAAAACAACAGAATGGGAAAGACTAGAGATCTCTTCAAGAAAATTAGAGATACCAAGGGAACATTTCATGCAAAGATGGGCTCGATAAAGGACAGAAATGGTATGGACCTAACAGAAGCAGAAGATATTAAGAAGAGGTGCCAAGAATACACAGAAGAACTGTACAAAAAAGATCTTCATGACCCAGATAATCATGATGGTGTGATCACTCACCTAGAGCCAGACATCCTGGAATGTGAAGTCAAGTGGGCCTCAGAAAGCATCACTAAGAACAAAGCTAGTGGAGGTGATGGAATTCCAGTTAAGCTCTTTCAAATCCTGAAAGATGACGCTGTGAAAGTGCTGCACTCAATACATCAACAAATTTGGAAAACGGACTGGAAAAGGTCCATTTTCATTCCAATCCCAAAGAAAGGGCAATGCCAAAGAATGCTCAAACTACCGCACAATTGCACTCATCTCACATGCTAGTAAAGTAATACTCAAAATTCTCCAAGCCAGGCTTCAGCAACATGTGAACCATGAACTCCCAGATGTTTAAGCTGGTTTTAGTAAAGGCAGAGGAACCAGAGATCAAATTGCCAACATCTGCTGTATCATGGAAAAAGCAAGAGCGTTCCAGAAAAACATTTATTTCTGCTTTATTGACTACGCCAAAGCCTTTGACTCTATGGATCACAATTAACTGTGGAAAATTCTGAAAGAGATGGGCATACCAGACCACCTGACCTGCCTCTTGAGAAACCTATATACAGGTAAGGAAGCAACAGTTAGAACTGGAAATGGAACAACAGACTGGTTCCAAATAGGAAAAGGAGTACATCAAGGCTGTATACTGTCACCCTGCTTATTTAACTTGTATGCAGAGTACATCATGAGAAAAGCCGGACTGGAAGAAGCACAAGCTGAAATCAAGATTGCCTGGAGAAATATCAATAACCTCAGATATGCAGATGACACCACCCTTATGGCAGAAAGTGAAGAGGAACTAAAAAGCCTTTTGATGAAAGTGAAAGAGGAGAGTGAAAAAGTTGGCTTAAAGCTCAACATTCAGAAAACGAGGATCATGGCACCCATCACTTCATGGGAAATAGATGGAGAAACAGTGGAAACAGTGTCAGACTTTATTTTTTGGGGCTCCAAAATGACTGCAGATGGTGATTGCAGCCATGAAATTAAAAGACACTCACTCCTTGGAAGGAAAGTTATGACCAACCTAGATAGCATATTCAAAAGCAGAGACATTACTTTGCCAGCAAAGGTCCATCTAGTCAAGGCTGTGGTTTTTCCTGTGGTCATGTATGGGTGTGAGAGTTAGACTGTGAAGAAAGCTGAGCACCGAAGCATTGATGCTTTTGAACTGTGGTGTTGGAGAAGACTCTTGAGATTCCCTTGGACTGCAAGGAGATCCAACCAGTCTATCCTAAAGGAGATCAGTCCTGGGTGTTCATTGGAGGGACTGATGCTGAAGCTGAAACTCCAGTACTTTGGCCACCTGATGCAAAGAGTTGATTCATTAGAAAAGACTCTGATGCTGGGAGGGATTGGGGGCAGGAGGAGAAGTGGATGATAGAGGATGAGATGGCTGGATGGCGTCACTGACTCGATGGACATGAGTTTGAGTGAACTCCGGGAGTTGGTGTTGGACAGGGAGGCCTGGCGTGCTGCAATTCATGGGGTTACAAAGAGTCGGACACGACTGAGCGACAGAACTGAACTGAACTAAAGCATAATTATCAGTGAGGATAAGGAAAGGAAGGCATGAAAGCAACTCTGGGGATGGGATTAGAGGGGTGAGTTTGCCCTCATCCTCACTCTGTTCATTGTATGGGCTATCACGTTTCATGGCCATATATGTTCCATGTAGAACCACTGAATGTTGAAGCCGTAAGAGAACTTTGTATCATCTCCTCTTTTCTTTCTACATTTGATGAAACTGAATCCAGAGGACTGAAATGCCCTGCCCTAAAGTCACACAGTTAGAGACAGTGCTTGAACTAGAACCAGAGTGTGCTTTTCGCTCCACCTCTCTGGTCTATAGCATAGTGTTATTTCAGAGTTTTGATTTTGGAAACGCACTACCTGGGTTCAGTGCTCAGCCCTGTCACTTCCTGGGTGGGTTGGGCAAGTAATTTCCCCACCTGTTAAATGGAGAAAATAACATCACCTCTCTCTTGGATCTAAAGCACGCAAAACGGTATCTAGAACACAGTGAGTGCTATGTTTTTTACCATTGACCAGCTTACAATTCATGGTCTCAGTGACTCTGATTCTTTTTCCATTCTGGCCCTGTCTTGAGCACCTCCCAGGAATTTTGTTATATTCTGGTTACCTTCAGTATAAACTGAATTAGTCTTTCTGTCATCTGCCTATATCTGCTTTAAAAAAGAATTTTTGATCCATGTGCTATGAAGTAAGGGAGATAATAGGACAAGACCCCTAATTTGGGTCCTAATATCTCTAACCTTTAGTTTTCCCTTTTTGCTTTTCCCACCTGTTGGTGGCAATAGAAGGAGTGGGGCTCAGAGTTTTCCTCATCCCACCCTCTCAATTTTGAAAGCTGCCACTAGGAAAGGATCTGATAAGCTATTTCTTGTGTAACTTACTGATAAGGCCCAACCAACAACCTCTTCTTTTAGGGACATTTTGAAGTTTTACAACAGGTTAAAGCCTAAACCAAAAGATCTCTAATGTTAGGGTTTTGGTATGAGTTAGGAGAAGGATTGGAGAAGGCAATAGCAACCCAATCCAATACTCTTGCCTGGAAAATCCCATGAACGGAGGAACCTGGTAGGCTTCAGTCCATGGGGTCGTGAAGAGTCGGACACAACTGAGTGACTTCCCTTTCACTTTTCACTTTCATACATTGGAGAAGGAAATGGAAATCCAGTGTTCTTGCCTGGAGAATCCCAGGGACAGCAGAGCCTGGGGGGCTGCCGTCTCTGGGGTCACACAAAGTCGGACATGACTGAAGTGACTTAGCAGCTTAGCAGTAGCAGCAGGAGAAGGATAGGTTTGCATTTTGGTTTTGTGTTGCTGGTATGGAACTGCGGAGAAGGAAAGGGAGGAAGCCCATGTCTTTCCTATAAACCCAGGTTCTATCCTCCAGGCTGGGAGTGAGCTAACCATGTGAGCAGTTGGGGAGAAGTACTGGCTTTTTTCCCAGAATTTCTTGAGGCAACTCAACTAGGACAGAAAATCAGAATTTCTTTCAGGGGAAACAAAGAGTGGGGTTAGACAGTGACTCCACCAAAAAATAGAATGTTTACTGAGAACAAAAACATATCTAAGCCAGAATAGGATAGAGTGACCCACAAGTAATGCCAGGAATGATTCTGAGCCCTGACCTTACACTCTTTTTTAATTTGAGCTGGCTTTGTGTGCTATGAGACAGTGACAGATTCAAGGTCCCAAAACATGTTCACTTGTTGCTGCCCTTTCTTGCTGTTCTCGGGGTTGGTACACCTTCTAAAGAGCTGTGGATGGACAGAGCCATTGACTATTGTGACCAAGAGTTACTTGGACTTCTGGAAAAGCGAAATTCCAGCCAGGCCCATCCATCAGCCCACACACAAAGTTCCCTCTACACTTCTTCCAAATAAAGTTCATTGGAAATGTGAGGAGGAAATGGGTCTACAGAAACTAGAAGTCCAGATGTAGCAGTTCATCTACTAGAGGAAAAGAGCTGGATCAGGAACCTAGTGATGGGCATGGGAGTAGGGCTGGCAGCAGGAGCAGCAGCCGAAATGCACGCTTCCCTGAGAGTGGGTCATTACAGGCCTTTATGCAGCAAACACTAGCTACAGACTTCATAGATATGTTTTCACACATTAGATAGCATGTTTCTCACATTAGATAACATGTTTCACACATTAGATAACATGTTCTCACGTATGTATGTCACTGCTTTTTCAAACACATTTGGAAGCTATAGTGTCGTAACATGGTTAATGCCACTGCTGCTAAGTCACTTCAGTCGTGTCCGACTCTGTGTGACCCCAAAGACGGCAGCCCACCAGGCTCCTCTGTCCCTGGGATTCTCCAGGCAAGAATACTGGAATGGGTTGCCATTTCCTTCTCCAACATGATTAATATCATCCCTAATTTTTAATTCATTGTCAGTGAATGCATGGTAAAATTCAATGACTCTTATACAGGGTTCCACGAACTTACTTTGACTTGCAAGAGACATTCTTGCTCTTGTAAAGGTTGGAAACACTGGGCTATATATATATGTCTTTTCATTGTCACTGCCAGGTACTCTGTGACAACCTAGAGGGGTGGGATGGGTTGCCAGACATGAGGGGGATTCAGGAGGCAGCAGACATATGTATACCTACGGCTGATTCATGCTGCTGCTGCTGCTAAGTTGCTTCAGTCGTGTCCAACTCTGTGTGACCCCATAGACGGCAGCCCACCAGGCTCCCCCATCCCTGAGCTTCTCTAGGCAAGAATACTGATGTACAAAAGAGGCCAACACAATATTGATGTTATTGATCACTGCCTCCTGTACAACATCACGAACACAGTTCTTCGGACACTCTGCCTATCAGATCTAATCCCTTGAATCTATTTGTCACTTCCACTGTGTAATCATAAGGGATTTGCTCTAGGTCATACCTATGTTAGCAGACAGATTCTTAACCACTAGACCACCAGGGAAGTCCTATTTTATTTTCTTTTATTAAAACTCAACAGTTATTTCTTTTATTAAAACTCATCCAAACCAATGCTTATAACATTGAAGAAGTGATGCTTCTTCAAATTTATATCCTCCTTCATCACCTTTGTACTTCTCCTCATCAGCATCAAAGAATCAGCTGCCCTTTGTGTTTTGTTGGGAAATCCATGTTCACAGTATCTGTTCCCATATTTAGTAAGCAGACTTTGTTTCCTTGAGTTGAGACACCACCTTGGTGACCTGACATTTATTTTAGGAGCCAGAATGACTCTGGTCCTTAAAATAAATGTCAGGATACTCAACAAATTTCTGAATATCCTATGATGATTGCGGGGCTTTCCTGGTGGCTCAGTGGTAGACACCTGCCTGCCAATATAGGGGACACAGTTCAATCCCTGGGTCAGGAAGATCCTCTGCAGAAGGAAATGGCAACCCACTTCAGTATTCTTGCCTGGAAAATCACTTGGACAGAGGAACCTGTTGAGTAATAATCCAATCCATGGGGTCGCAAGAATCAGTTACAACTTAGTGACTACACCACCACCACCATGATGATTGCTTCCTTGCTTTCAGTTCAGTTCAGTTCAGTCACTCAGTCATGTCTGACTCTTTGCGACCCCATGAAATGCAGCACGCCAGGCCTCCCTGTCCATCACCAACTCCCGGAGTTCACTCAAACTCATGTCCATCGAGTCAGTGACGCCATCCAGCCATCTCATCCTCTGTCATCCCTTTCTCCTCCTGCCCCCAATCCCTCCCAGCATCAAAGTCTTTTCCAATGAGTCAACTCTTCACATGAGGTGGCCAAAGTACTGGAGTTTCAGCTTTAGCATCATTCCCTCCAAAGAAATCCCAGAGCTGATCTCCTTCAGAATGGACTGGTTGGATCTCCTTGCAGTCCAAGGGACTCTTAAGAGTCTTCTCCAACACCACAGTTCAAAAGCATCAATTCTTCGGCACTCAGCCTTCTTCACAGTCCAACTCTCACATCCATACATGACTACTGGAAAAACCATAGCCTTGACTAGATGGGCCTTGCTTTCAGGGAATATTAAATATGAAATTCTTTCAAAACATGTATATATTTCTGCTTCCTCTATCAGATAACTCAATCATAAAAGGGCTAAGTACTTTATACTCTCTGAACTCTGAAGGTCTATGATTTGAGAGCTGTAATTTGGAGAGTAGGAGCAGAGATGTAGAGATTAATTAACAAATGGTATCAAATCAGGCTAAACAAAAAGTCACTTTGTGTGATGGAGGAAAATTAATAAGACTATTTTTAAAACTCAACGAGTACCCCACTTAAGTGTGGGCTATGCATAGTGAGTTTGAAGGAACATAGTATGGGAGTTGGGGGTGGGGAGAGGTAACCTCCCAGTGGGGAAATCTGATAAAGATTACCTCAGCCATGTGATCAAGGTCAACATCAACAGTCACAGGTCATGTTGATAGTATATACCCTTGATATGGTATGATGAAAATGGAACCTTACATCTGAGGTCCTCTACCAAAACCTGTTACCTTAGTCTGATCACAAGAAAAGCGTGAGACTTGTCCCCAGAGAGGCACATTCCCTTACCTCTTTCAAAATCACTGCTGCTGCTGCTGCTGCTGCTAAGTCGCTTCAGTTGTGTCCGACTCTGTGCGACCCCAGAGACGGCAGCCCACCAGGCTCTGCTGTCCCTGGGCTTCTCCAGCAAGGACACTGGAGTGGGTTGCCAGTTCCTTCTCCAATTCGTGAAAGTGAAGTCGCTCAGTCATGTCCAACCCTCAGCGACCCCATGGACTGCAGCCCACCAGGCTCCTCTGTCCATGGGATTTCCCAGGCAAGAGTACTGGAGTGGGGTGCCATCGCCTTCTCCACTAGTATACCTCAAAACTGGCAAGGTCATCAAAACCACTGAAAGCTTGAGAAACTCTCACAGCCAAGAGGAGCCTAAGAAGATATGGCAACTAAATGCAATGTGGTGTCCTAGATGGAATCCTGACATAGGAAAAGGACACTGGGTAAACACCAAGGAAATCTGAATAAATGATGGACTTTAGTTAATACTATTTTGATATTAGTTCATTGACTATAACAAAGGTGCATCAGCAGATGTTAATAATAGTGGAAACTGGGTCTAGGGTATAGGGAACTCTGTACTATTCAGTTTCTTTCACAAATCTTAATTGTTCTAAAAACTAACAGCTATTTTTTTTTTTTTTTTTGCTATTTTTAAATTAAAAAATTTAGGAACAATTATTTAAAATAAGAACAATGACAATTTTTTTAACAAGCTCACTGAGCCCATACTTGGGGGTGGGGTTGGGGCGGGTGGTAAAAGCTCTTATTACTAAGAAGGGACCTTTCTGCCTAATGATTCGACTTCATCTGACTTTTCCTGGAATTCTCTGTAATGAAAAGAATATATAAACTATTGATTTACTCTCTACTCCCATGGCCAACTCACATTTTCTAGGCCACAGCCACCTGGAAACTTAATGTTAAAATTTATAAGCATAAGCTATGTTTTTCCCCAGAAAGAGTAGAAGTTATTTTATAGTCGTACCAGGATTGGATTTCTGGCTGTACCATTTATAAGCTGTGTAACAATATTGAACATTCACTTAACCTTTCTGAAACTCAGTTTTCTCCTTTCTTTAAAAAAAATGAAAGAAAAGCAAAAGACATTGCAAGATTATGACAAGCAAGACAACATGCAGTCCTTTAGTCAGTATCCAGCACATTAAAGTTCCCAGTAAGTGATAGTTAATAATAAACAGGGTCGTCAATCCACAACAAAATGAGATCATCGCTTGGGTTGCACCAAAATATAGCTTAGAGCTCTTCCCTTCCAGTCCTCTTTCCCACCCCAGCAGGTCACACAGCCTCAAACATCTAGAAGGCTTTCTGCCAAAAACGATACTGGTTTGTTATCTAAGTGAGTCTTGTTCATTTAGCAAAGTCAGGGTCTTTGTTATTGTTTTCGTCACCACTGGCTGAGCAGAGAAAGACCAAGCCACAGGGTACATCTCTGCCTGCCAAGGTCCTGTGTTCTGAAACAAAACTGCAATAAAAATGGCAGTTCGTGGCAGACGCTGAGCCCAGGCTTGGGAGCCCGTGGGGAGGGGCTGCTCCTTCTCCTCTTCCTCAGCACCTGTCACTGAGACGCGGTGGCCCAGCCCGGGGGCAGCTCCAGCCCCAGGGCTCCCAGCAACGCCGCCCAGCCCACTCAGCGACTAGAAAGCGCTCATTGAGGGCTTGCAGCTGCTGGGGCCGCTTGCCCAAATACTGCATAAAGCCTCAACTTCAGCTCCAGTGAAGAAGTCACTACTGTGTTCTTCCTGAGCCCCAGTCACGGCTATCAAACATTCAAAGCAAACTGGCGATGGTTAAACACTGCATGTGTTTACACCTCGAATCTTGAATCACAATGGGGAGGCTTGAGCTGCCAAGGCCCGGCTTTATCCTGGACACTGAAGTCTGTTCTCTGACCCACCGGACAGGAGTAGCGTTGAGTAAATACCAGATTGCTTTGCTTTTCATAGATGTTTGCTCTCAGGGACTTCAGTGGGGTTCGTCTCCAGGCGGGGCAGAGCCAAGATGCTGTCTCCTGTGAGTGGGCGTTCAGAAGCTTTAAGGCTTTGGAAGCCATCCCTAAAGAGAAAACCCAACAATATAAAATAAAATATATCCAAGCAGACGAAAGGATAACTGGGATCCTTAAAAAACAAAAACAAACAAACAAAAAAAAAACTGCTATGAAAAAAAGTGAGGAGGAAAAAGAAGGATGGCAGTGTGGTTAGTGGGGTGAGCTGAAGGCTGGATGTTTAGAGCCTCATAACACTGTTCTCTACCCTTGAGAATTTAAACACTATTCATTTTAAAAAAACCATAATAAGAAAGACCCTTTGCCTCGCCCCTTTATCTAGGATAAAATACAAAACCTAGGTTTTCTTTTAAATGTCCCAGTCTGTTCTGTGTTTTTAACTCTTTCAGGTTTTTTATCCTTTACATTGCATGTCAGGATTTTTTTTTTTCTGACTATAGAAAAGTACATCATCACTGTGATAAACTGAGAAATGCAGGAAAGAAACATAAAGAAGAAAGTGTAAGTGCTATATCTTCGAATTAGAGCTTGTATTTTTATACACTTCCTTGCCCCTTTTATACACAGAGAGAAAGAAAAAGTTATTTTAAACATACTTAAATGGAATCCAATTTTGTTTAGCTTTATACTATGTGTTGTTTTTCTTTTTTTTTAACTTCTCATGACCATTCCCCATACCACTAGATATTCCTAAAAGAATGACTCGTAATGGCTTTGGAATATTTTCACCCTATGTTTTTCAATGCCAGAAAAAGTTCAAAACAGAGTTTTACTTATACCATGCCATACTTTTAAAAGTAGAACAAGCTTTTTATAGCTAGAGAATATAAGGAAATTTATTTTGCACTAGATATATACCACTTTCTCCAGAATAATTTAAGAATCACAGCTGGATTCAGCATAGTATTTGGCAAGCACAAATACAGTAGTAAGATGAAGTTTTCTTACCTTCAGATGTGCTCCAAAAGGGAAATGAGACAAAGGAATGGAAATTGAGCACAAGGGTGGGTTGTGGATGTGAGGAGCAAAGCCAGAAATGGGAGATGGTGACTCAGTTCTCACACAGTCACACACACAGACACACACTCACTCACACCCCGACTTCTGCAGTCTGTGCACCAGCTGATAGGACCTCTCTCTCTTTTAAGACCTTTGAAATCAAAACTCAAAAGGATCCAGGGAAAATCATAAAGATTAAGAGGAAAAGACATACTACATATTAGAAATGCAGAATAATTGAAGGGATGACAGGCAGATCCAGGGACAAGCCCTCCAGCATTGTCTGGGCACTTGCCTCACTTACAGCCATACATCAGATACGAAGGTGAAAGAGTAAGCTACAGTGTTTGGCCCCGAGGAGCTCCCAGACCAATGGCGAAGACAGGATGTAAGCAAGTCGTTTCAGCTGAACATGAGGCTTGAGAATGGAAGGCAGCCCTTAGCCAGCCTGGGAGCAGAAGGATGAGGATTCATGTGGCATCAGAAGGTCTCAGAGAGGGTGCAGCCTAGGAGCCAAGCTGAGAAGAATGAGACCTCACAAACACAGGAGGAAAGGGAAAACCACGGGGGGAACACTGAGTTAGCAAAGCAAGAGAAACAACTCTATTTTAAAACATCTTTTTATCATGGGCTTGAGACCCAATGTTATTTGATATAGACTTGTCCTTTTTTTCTGTAATTTACATACAGAATATATAATATTCTGAAGCACCCCTGAAAACTTTGATAATTTTAAGCATATTCCAAATAAACGAAGGGACAGTCATTTAAAGAAACCCTATTTAATTTGTTGGGATTCCCTGGTTGTTTAGACTTCCCTGGTGGCTCAGACAGTAAAGCGTCTGTCTACAATGCGGGAGACCCGGGTTCAACCCCTGGGTCGGGAAGATCCGCTGGAGAAGGAAATGGCAATCCACTCCAGTGCTATTGCCTGGAGAATCCCATGGACAGAGGAGCCTGGTAGGTTACAGTCCATGGGGTTGCAAAGAGTCGGACACAACTGAGCGACTTCACTTTCACTTCACTTTAGATAGTAAAGAATCTGCCTGCAATGCAGGAGACCAGGGTTGGATCCCTGGGTCAGGAAGATTCCCCTGGAGAAAGGTAATTTGTTTATCTAGATAATCCCTTATTCCATTATTTTTTTAAAATATAGGATTATACATACGGCGGTTAGTGCAATGGTGAAAATAGATGTCTCCCTACTTGCTGCATTTGTTAGTTCAAAACCCAGAAGGACCTTGAATGAATTTTATGTTTATTTTCTGATGCCCTGTCTCTCACTCACACATACCTGCTTACTTAGTCAACTTACATAGTGGATATTAAAATTCAGATGGCAAAGGCAAACAACAGTACCGACAAATGTGGCCAGTTGTTGTTCAGTCCCTAAGTCCAGTCTGACTCTGTGATCTCCAAAGACTGCAGCACACCAGACTTCCCTGTCCTTCACTATCTCCTGGAGTTTGCTCAAACTCATGTCCACTGAGTCAGTGATGCTATCTAACCATCTCATCGTCTGTCATCCCCTTCTCGTCCTGCCCTCAGTCTTTCCCAGCAGCAGGGTCTTTTCCAATGAGTCAGCTCTTCATATTAGGTGGCCAAAGTATTGGAGCTCCAGCTTAAGCATCAGTCCTTCCAAAGAATATTCAGGATTAATTACCTTTAGGATTGACTGGTTTGATTTCCTTGCAGTCTGAGGGGCTCTCAAGAGACTTCTTTAGCACTACAATTTGAAGGCATTGATTCTTCAGCATTCAGTCTTCTTTATGGTCTGACTCTCACATCTGTATGTGACTACTGAAAAAAACCAGAGCTTTGACTATACGAATCTTTGCCAGCAGAGATGTCTCTGCTTTTTAATATGCTGTCTAGGTTTGCCATAGCCTTCCTTCCAAGTAGCATCTTTTAATTTCATGGCTGCAGTCACCATCTGCAGTGATTTTGGAGCCCAGGAAAATAAAATCTGTCACTGTTTCCACTTTTTCTCCTTGTCTGTGGGCCATTAAAAATATGGCCAGTATGAATGCAAATTTTACAGATTAATCTCTTTTTTTAAAAAGCAAGTTGAGTTGATTTTGAAAACTATCACATTTGCAAAGCTGACTTGGCATTTATAATTCTCAGGATTTTTTTTTTTTTTTTTCAGTCAGTTTGCAGCCTCCCACAACCTACACAGTGACAGTTAAGGTAGGTCAGGACTATAATTACCACTTAGCAAATAGAGAAACCAAAATGAAAGGCAAGGATGGCTTTTAGCTGCTCTCCCAGGTAGACCTTTAGACTGTCAGCTGTAAATAGAGAGGCTTTCCACAGTGACTAGAGGCTGCATCTCAGATGTGTTCTAGGTCCACTGAGTTACAACACAGCCATTTTCAGGAGGTGAATCATGCCCTCTACTTCAATTTAATTAGAACTCTCAAATCTTGATGGTATCGAAAGTATCTATGAATCTGTGGCAGGATGATCAAGTGCCCCACAAATTAGCTGAAGGGACAGGAGGCAGGAGATTATTCTTATCTCCCTATATTATTGCTTTGATCCCCAGGCCAGAATGTGTTTCACTGTAGTTAGAGTAAACACAGACTCAGAATGAGTTTTTTTTTTTCACACAGAAAAAATTTCATTTTTCATTTGTCCAGAATAGCAGTGATAACACAAAAGAAGACAAGTGTAGTTGTTATTTAATGAGTCATCTTGGTTTCATTTCTCTTAACTTGAATTTTTATTGTTCAGAATATAATGTTCCATGGATATGTTTCTAGTTTGAAGGAACTTAAACTACTTCGCAAGGTTATACTTTAAAAAAATAAGATAGTGTAGAACATGGCATGATTGTTTATATGGGTTTTATACCACTGATATCTTTCTCTCCTAGAGTGTGGACTGTAAACTTACTGGAAAATTTTCTTGAAATAGAAATATCTCTGTGTTAACTTTGATTCTGGAATAATCAAGGATCATTTCAGTGCCGATGTTGTTCTGGTGACTATTGCTGCATTACACCTTACCCTGAAATCAGTAGCTTAAAACTGACCATTTTATTTTGGTCACAGTTTGTGGGCTGGGAATTCAGGAAGAGCTCAGCCTCAGCAGGTCTTTCTTGCTGCGGATTTTTCAGGCTGTTGCCGTCAGATGTTGGCTGGGGCTCCTACCATCAAAGGCTCCACTGAGTATGTGGTTGAGGAATTGCTATGGGAGTTTGGCGGGGTTAGTTAACAGAGCACCTACACCACCATGGCGGTCTTGGGGTGCTCAGACTTCCCAGAGGCCGCATGACTTCACCCAAGCCATCAGTCCCAAGAGAAGCAGGCCTTTGCCAACCTAACCTCTGACATCACAAAGCATCACTGTCACAGGCTCAATGGGTTACAAGCGAGTCACTAAGATTGACCCCCCTCTTATAGGGAGAAATATCAAACACACATTTTCAATCTGCCAGATATATGTCTGTGTTTGTGTGTTAAATAACAGCTTAGAGTGTATTATCTTAAACTAGCAACCTGGATCGTCCTCAAGACTGCACAAGCCTGTGAGTTCATTTTTTACTTACAGTACCTAGCATAGGCACTGTGTTGTATCGAATGCTCCAGGGCGTTCCTGGTGGCTCAGACTATAAAGAATCTGCCTTCAATGCAGGAGACCTGGGTTCGATCCCTGGGTCAGGAAGATCCCCTGGAGAAGGGAATGGCTACCCACTCCAGTATTCTTGCCTGGAGAATCCCATGTACAGAGAACCCTGGCAGGCTGCAGTCCATGGGATCCCAAAGAATCAGACTCGACTGAGCAATTGAAACACATGCATGTTAAACTAAGCAGAGAACTGACAAGCTAAGGACACTGCAATCCAGATGAAGAAGGGACTTTGTGACTGCCAAATGTTTACCTTTTGTGAGCTGGAAGGATGATTGTGCTGATAAAACCACTCTATATAGTAACAACAGAAAAGCTTGGGGTTTTAAAGGTAAAAGGAATCTCAGAAATCCTATGGCCCCACCATTCCTTACGGCCTTCCTCATTGTACCCAAGGGCTTCCCTAGTGGCTCAGAGGGTACAGTGTCTGTCTGCAACGCGGAAGACCTGGGTTCGATCCCTGGGTTTGGAAGATCCCCTGGAGAAGGAAATGGCAACCCACTCCGGTACTCTTGCCTGGAAAATCCCATGGAAGGAGGAGCCTGCTAGGCTACAGTCCATGGGGCTGCAAAGAGTTGAACACGACTGAGCAACTTCACTTTCACTTTCATTGCACCCTAGTTTTTCCTGCTGAAGCGCAGAGAAAGTAAGTGACGTAACTAAGTGACAAAAGATCAAGTCTCTAGTCCTAAATTCTAGTCACTGCTTTTGGTACATTATAAAACTTTTTGTCAGCCACTGTTTGAGGTTATGACTTGATCAAACTGCAGGGTCTTCCCTGGTAGCTCAGACGGTAAATCATCTGCCTGCAATGCAGGAGACCTGAGTTGGATACCCGGGTCAGGAAGATCCCCTGGAGAAAGGAAATAGCAACCCACTCCAGCACTCAGGCCTGGAAAATTCCATGGATGGAGGAGCCTAGTAGGCTGTAGTCCATGGGATCACAAAGAGTCGGACACAACTGAGCAACTTCACTGTGTTCACCGGTTCACTGTGGTTTAGATCTTTTTCATATATAAGGGTGAATGAGGTTGAGACTCTGCCAACCTGTTGACTCAGCGTGAGTCCTTTTATTACTGGACTTTTCTATCCATTCCATCAGGCAGGTAAAAGTCCTAGAAATGTCTCACTGGGAGGCCCCAGGAGTGGCTCTCTACGGTCTTGGGGCAGAAAACCTAACTTCCTAACGCTTTCCTCCTGTCTGGCAAAACAATCTTGCAGCTCTACGACTGGGCAGTGTGGAATCTGGAAGGCTTCCTGCAATTTACAAAAAGCAGTGCGGTAACGAAGGTGTCCCTAAGATTGCCTAAAACCTGTCACAAGGATCCACTGTATTTCTAGGTAGTGATCACCCAGCCTGTGACAATGTGAGAGGCTGTCCTAGCTGTTTGGACTCTCGGAAGCAGAAAGATAGCTCAGTCCCCTATTTTGCACTACACTGATGCAGTTTTGTCTGGAAGAATAGGATTTTTGAAGTGACCACCCAATGAATTACTATAAGGAAAGAAATCACACCTTCTCCTTTGAAGTTTCTGTAGCTCCCTTTAGTAAGGGAAGGCTCCTGCCATAGCCTGTGTCAGGGCCATGTTTGAGGCTTGTTCAATTTAGTAAATTGCATAGTTTTGCAGAAAGGCAAGGGATAGAACTGGTGCCTTGGACTTGTTCTTAAACTAATTTCTTAGCTCTGTAAATATGCCTTTAATTCATTAAATTGATGTTTGTGAAAGTGACTGGCTCATAGCATGAACTCAGTACACGTCAATTCCCCTTTTCCAACCCCTCAGAACTATATAATGAGTGACTCATGTCCACAATGCTAGTGTTTCTCTAAAATCTTCTGACTCTTTGTTAGCAATGAAATGTCGTTAATATTTTCTTTCCTGACCTTATTAAGGCAGGAAAATCTTCTGGAGCTCTTTGTATTAGGGTTCCCCAGAAACCTAATAGAAAAAAATACAAATATATATATATGTATAGAAAGTGAAAGTGGCTCAGTCGTGTCTGGCTCTTTGTGACCCTATGGACTGTAGCCAGCCAGGCTCCTCTGTCCATGGAATTCTCCAGGCAAGAATACTGGAGTGGGTAGCTGTTCCCTTCTCCAGGGGATCTTCCCAATCTAGGGATCGGACTCAGGTCTCCCACATTGCAGGCAGATTCTTTACCATTTGAGCCACCAGGGAAGTCCATATATATGTATGGAAACGTAAATATACATATGTGTGTGTGTATGTATGTGTATATATATATATATAGAGAGAGAGAGAGAATTGTTATAAGGAATTAGTGATCATGGAGGCTGACAAGTCTCCATGAGACTTGCAGTCACTCTCCATAAGATCTGCAGTCAACACGCTGGAGACCCAAGAAAGCCAGTTTAGTTCCAATCTGAGTCCAAAAGCCTAAAAGCACCAGAACCAATAGTGTAATTCCAGGCTAAAAGCCAGCAGAGTTTCGACTCAGGAAGAGCTAGTCTGAGCCCCAGGAAAGGAGAAAAACCAATGTCCCAGCTCAAGGTGATCAAGCAAGAGGAAATTCCCTCTTCTTTCAGGGAGGGAAAGCCTTTTTATTCTATTCGGGTCCTCAAATGATTGGATGAGTTTCACTCACAGTAGGGAGGACACCCTGGTTTACTCTGTCTGCCTAAGCACATGTTAATCTCATCCAGAAACACCCTCACTGGCAAATCCAAAATGTCTAGGCCCTCTGCGGTCCAGTACAGTTGATACACGAAATGAACCATCATATTCCTCTCCCAATGAGTGCTAGCCAAACTGAACTTCAGGTGAAATCGGTATAGTTGTAACAAAATGACTTTCTAGTTAAAACGGATGTGTTACTAAGGATGTGTAATGTAGCCAATCCTCTGTGCCATCAGGTGTAACTGTGTGCTCAGAACATTTCATTTCAGTGCTGTGTGCTTAGTCGCTCAGTCATGGCTGACTCCTTGCAACCCTATGGACTGTAGCCCACCAGGCTTCTCTGTCCATGGGGATTCTCCAGGCAAGAATACTAGAGTGGATTGCCATGCCCTTCTCCAGTGGATCTTCCCAACCCAGGGACTGAACCCAGGTCTCCCACATTGCAGGTGGATTCTTTACCATCTGAGCCACCAAGGAAGCCCACAATAATTTTGTGGTTATGTAAAGGAGAAAGCAAAAGTCACTCAGTCGTGTCCAACCCTTTGCGACTCAACCCCATGGACTATAGCCTGCCAGGCTCCTCTGTCCATGGAATTCTCCAGGCCAGAATACTGGAGTGGGTGGCTATTCCCTTCTCCAGGGGATCTTCCCAACCCAGGGATTGAACCCAGGTCACCCACATTGCAGGTAGATTCTTTATCGTCTGAACCAGCAAGGAATCCCAGCATTCCAGAGCATGTGAATAAATGTGATGTTCCCCTATCCCTGTCCCTGGGAATGCATTTACAAGGATAAGGCAGGGCCAGAGGCAGGAGGATGTCCTATGTAGAAGGTTGCCTCAGTCACTGTCCTAGGAAGGGGTGCTGGTGCAAGCCCTCCATCTTCCCTTCAGAAGGTGAAAGGCTTGCCTTCAGAGGTTTCACAAGACATGGAGAGTATGGTACACTTCACAGATGTTTACAGACAGCAATGGCATTTTCGTGCCTGTAGTCAGAAGGTGAATCATCTGCACAATCATGATTGATCCAAAATTCAGAAATTGTAAATGGGCTGCACTTTGGTCTTATTTAGAAACCAAATATTGCTGCTCATGTGGTAGCAGCAATATTCTTGCCTGGGAAATCCCATGGACAGAGAAGCCTGGCAGGCTACAGTCCATGGGGTTGCAAGAGTTGGATGCAACTTAGTGACTAAACCACCGCAGCAGCAGGTTTGCACCTTAGCAGTTGGGGGGTGTTGACTGCAGTGGTTCAGAGCATGCAACTATTAGGGCTCCTGCTTCCAACACAGCAGTGAAAATGGGGAATCTTGTAGAGTTTCAGAGTAGGAAAAGAGTTATAAAAACAATGGCTGAAGAAGCCTTGTGTTAGCTAGAATTTGTGCTTGTGTTAGCTAGAATCCATTATCTTTATGATGAATCGCTGAAGAGATTGTATCTATATAATGTTGTACACCCATTGCACTGTTATCTTGCTCATGATACAGTCTGAAAACAGAAACAGAGAACATAACGAACTTGTCCTCAGGTCATGCAGCAAGTAAGTACCAGAGCTCCCTGCAGGGGTTTAAAAAGAGAGTCTGGCTCCATATCTAGTAACCAAACTAGATGTCCCATCTAGAGAAGTGGGTCCTCTCTCTGCAACTCAAACAAAACCACAGTCTTCCCCAATAACCCCATAGGGTTGCTGCCTTGTCCTGCCAAGGCCCAGGGGGATTACTGAGCAAAGGTTCTCCTTTTGTGTTTTCAAGCTGTGCCACTTAAGCCATAGGTAGAAGTTTATGGGGGTGAAATGAAGACCAGCCCTGGTGGAGTCAGAGCCTCTCCTCTGGACCCTTCACCTAACTTGAGCCTAACTTGCTCCATCCAGCATCAACTACAAGCCCCTTAAAGTTTTTTATTGCCCATTCCACTCAAGACTTGAATTTCCCTTTGAAGTTTTTGTTAGTTTTATAACAAAAATCTTGGCACTGAATTTTAATTTCCATAGCAGTAGGGCTGCCCTCGGGAAATATTTCCGTCTCCCCCCTTGGTCCTCATCACAAAGAAAGAGGGCTGTCTCTTCTTTCTTTGTGAGGAAAGCTGAGGACTGGAGATGCAGCGATGAACAAAGCAAACAGGGCCCCTGCTCACAGAGTGTATAGTTTAGTGGGGAACACAGACGAGATTCAGAGATTTACACATAAATATAAAGCTTACTGTGACAAGTGCTATAAAGGAAAGGTGCAGAGTTCAGTGGGCCAGAATGTGGAGCTGACCTACTCAGGAAGGTCCAGGAAGTCTTCCCTAAGGAGGTGACACAGAGTGAAGATCTGGAGAGAAAGGAGAGTGTGTCACAGGAAAAAGCTGCTCAGAGGCCATAGACCCAGGCAGGAAGGAGTATGGGGATTTTGAGGAACTAAGAGAAGACCAGCGTGGCTGGAGAACAGTGGATGGGGATGTGGCAGAGAATGAGGGAAGAGAAGGAAAAAGAGGCAAGACCATATCCAGCCCGCATGAAGCGGGGCTTATATACCTAGAGCAGTTCAGAATCACCTAGGGAGTGTTTTAGAAGTACTGGTCAGAAGATCCCACTCCGGAACAATTCAATCCAGACTTCTGGAAGTGAGACCCAGACCTAAGTTTTGTTTGTTTGTGTGTTTGCTTGTTGTAAGGCCTCCAGATGATTTTATTGGGAAATTCGGAATGAGAATCATTGCCCTGCAGCAAAGAGGAAACAATATAACATTTAAAAGATGTATATTGTGAGTGTTTGGGGGGAGATGGATGTCATCATCAGATTTACACTTCAAAAAGCACCCTTTAGCTAGAACGTGGAGTAAGAAATGCTAGGAATTAAAGGTTTCAGAAAGGAGACCAATTAAGTGACAAGTAAATGATGCAACAATTTTGGATTAGGGTAGCAGCAATGGAGGGCTTCCCAGATGGTGCTAGTGGTAAAGAATCCAGTGGAAATGAAAAGAAATGGGTAAAGATGAGAGACTTCTCTTTGATTGAACAACTGGGACTGGTGGAATGGTGAAGTGATGGACTTGGTACAGGAGAAAAGAGAGATGATGATTACTGGGTTTCTGCTTATATAGCAGACTGGATAATTGTCCTCTTTTTTGAGACAGGGGAAAAAGCTAGCCCCAGACATGGTTAGAGTGAGTATGGGTCTTCAGTTTTGGCCTGTGGAGTATGCTTTCATTGCATGCTTTACTTCTCTTTTCTCCAGGTGATCAGTATGTCACTCACCAGTCCTTGCTGTTTATTATCCATTAAAACAAACAACAGTTACAACAACAAAATTATTGAGCACTTACTAAGTTCAAGTCACTTGCCTTATTAATCTGCTGTCAATTTACTCGAAGAAGCTTACTTATGAGTGGATAAGCTTTCTTAGTAAATATACATATTTCCCTAGCACAGTTCTATTTCATCGTCTCCTTAAAAATTTTTAATACTGTGTATTTATTAAGACATTGAATGCCAAGTGACAGAAGCCCCACTCCAATAAACTTAAATAGAAAAAACATTTTGTTGTAATGATATAAAGGTATCTCATGGATACAAATTTGAATCTGTAGGAAAAGCTGAAATCAGGAACTCAGGACTCCGGGGTAGCTCTCCTCAGTTCCTCCTCTCTGCAAAGCTGCTTTGTTCTTCTCTCTCCTCACAAACCAGCTTCCATGAGGTTTCATGTCAGCATAAAAGAAAATAGGGTAACAGACAGTTTGGGAGCTTTAAATGTTAGAGCTCAGACTGACTGACTCATCACAAAATCCAAAATCTTGAGAAAGGAACTCATTGGCTCAGTTGAACCACATGTCCTCCTTTGGACCAATCAGCTATGGCCAGGAAGTATGAGCTGAGGAAAAGGGGATGTTCCTCCCACACTGATTCATAAACCCCACTGCACTCTGGCTGAAATGGATGCTCCTATGATAACCCATGGGTATTGCATCAGTACCAGGCTTGCAAATCCTGGAGATGCAGAGGTTAGGCAAATAGTGCAAGTTTTCCAATCCATCCCAACTGAATAAATTCACATATGTGAGCCATCAGCTCCATCTGAGAAGAGTTTCAAAAAGGTTGATAATTTACAAAATATTTTATCTCTCTGGACTAGTGCTATCATGATATCTGAAGTTTCCAAAATTTCTAGAATGTCATATTAGATAGTGATTACACCAGTATATTTGTATTTGAATGTATATGATTTGGACTGGGCTTCTCTGGTGGCTCAGATCATAAAGAATCTGCCTACAATGCAGGAGACCTGGGTTCAATCCCTAAGTCAGGAAGATCCCCTGGATAGGGAATGGCTACCCATTCCAGTATTCTTGCCTGAGAACTCCATAGACAGGGTAGCTTGGCAGGCTAAAGTCCATGGGGTTGCAAAGAGTCATACATGACTGAGCAGCTAACACTTTTCATGATCTGGACTACAAGGTTTTGAATGGATTCAACAAAGCAATGCATTAAGTGTAAAATTATGCTGATTTGAAATATCATTTGCATTTCTGTAGATAGAAAATTATATAACAATTTCTAGCTCTTTTGATTCTCATTAATATTTGATTAACACTGACTCCCCAGAGCCCTAAAAGGAGGAGCAGGGGTTGCAATTTCAATTACATTTGGGAAAATATGTATTTTGTTCCCTTGGAAATGAAGGAGAAGATATTAAATGACAAGTCACGAAGAAGCTGGCTTTGACAGTGTTTTCTTTTGAAGCTCTAAGATAAAATGAGGACTTTGCATATGACGGGTGATGAAAATGATCAGAAATAAAGATTTTGGCTGGGCTTTCTTTGGATGGCCCTTGAAAAACATTAGGAAATGATCAGGTCGATATTTGCATTCTAACTTCTCAGGGTGGGGCCCTCTTTGCAGACCATACTCATGTATTCATGACTTTTGGAATGTCCAGTAGACAGTCTACATTAGTTTTAGAGAGAAGTCAAGGGATGGGAATCCAGGCAGGCATGAGCAGCCCTGCCCTGCTGGCCTGACAAAACTGTGAAATAACTGCCTTCAGAAACTGTCATCAGGCTTCCCTGGTGGCTCAGTTGGTAAAGAATCCACCTGCAATGAGGGAGACCTGGGTCCAATCCCTAGGTTGGGAAGACCCCCTGGAGAAGGGAAAGGCTAGTGACTCCAGTATTCTGGCCTAGAGAATTCCATGAACTATACTCATGGGGTCACACATTTATCAGCACAGACTGGGTTTTCTCCCTGTTGGCCTCTCTTTACTTACCTTTAACTTCCTTCTCCATCTTCTGGAGGGTCTCTCTGATTCATTTCAGTCTTGCTCTCAACTCATCTTTAACTCTTTCCTGCTAAGGCACTAACTGAAAGTTGAGGTGTTGTCTCAAACACAGCAGGGCAGCAGATCGAGGGTTTGGATTCTGGATCCGTGTCTGCTGGAGGTCAGTGTCATCTGGGGGTCAGTTTCTCTCATGTCCCCAGACCTCAGTTTCCTCACCTTTAAGACAAATGGGAAAGAATTAGATGCTAAACTCTCTCCCGGGTATTGCATGTTAGTCTATGTAATAACAGCTTTCAGATGTGTTTGTATTCTAAAAGGTATGAGGAGGACAGTCCCTCTCCCTCCCCAGTATAATTCAGAGGAAGGGTCAGCAAACTCTTTCTGTAAAGAGCTAGTAACAATTTTAGGCTTTGTGAGGCATACAGTCCCTGTTGCAACTACAAGCTCTGCCAGGCGAGCATAAAAGCTGCAGAGAAAAGGGGAGTTATTTATGAAAATAGGTGGTAGGCTGGAGTTAACCTGCAAGATAGAGTTTATAAACCCCTGGTTTAGAAGATGCTGTATGAGACGAAGTTGCTTGAGTTGAATTCAAAACTCAGCTCTACCAGTTCCCTGATCTTTTTGTGTCAGTTTCTTTATCTGCAAAGTGGGAGAGATGGTACAGTGGATAAATTAATTCTTATGTGTAGACCAGTGCTTGATTCATAGGAAGTGTGGTTAGCGGTTATTCTCCTCCCTCTTTTCAAATTCATGTTATGTTTCTGTACACTGTCTTTCTGTTGATGAGCTTAGCCCAACAACTTATTCTGCAAGGAGGTGTTACTAAGGCAAGGGCCACTGGCCTTCCAGGTGAAGAAAGACCTGTCCCTGGACAGAAACTCATCTCTTCTGAGCTTTCTACTGGTGGACAGTCACAGCTCTCTCCAAAGCTTCTTACTAGAGCAAAAGCATATGAGCTTGGCCTGCCTTGGATGAATGGCTCTTACGCCCTCTTGTAGGATATCACCTGAATCTAAGACAAATGGTCTTGTACCTTCTGCAGGGTAGCCTTATTGTTAAGCCAAGAAGTTTCTGAACCCCTTGCTAAGAGAGGATGAATAAGGAAAAGCTTGACAAAGCCACTTCTGTCAAAGCACTGAGCTTTCCTTGGTGGTCCAGCAGTTTAGACTCTGTGTGTCCAGTGCAGGGGTTGCAGGTTTGATCCCTGGTCTGGGAACTGAGATCCCCTGTGCCATGAACTATGGCCAGTAACAAAAGGTACTGAGTCTCGTGATGTGTAGAATAATAGATTTTTGGTATTATACCAAGGATTGGTGAGGGAATGTCTCCTGCATGAGGGGAATGTCAGGACACAGTTTTAATGTGGTTCAACATGGTCTGCCAAAGGGAGATGGTGGTGTTGCTGGGTGTGGAGAGGGTATGTGCCATCATTTTTGGCCAGGTAAATGGTTTGGGAAACGGGTACATATTCCTTTTTCCTTTTGAATTGAGTGACTGAAAAAATGGCAGAAATTGCCATCTCTTTGCCACAGAATTGCGTGGTAGAGTCTTTTACAGCATTTCACATTTAAAGAAGCTTTGTCCTTAGATTGCATCATCAGCCTGCATGGTTCCTCCTATTTTTTCATGTAGCTCAGTGCCTGAATTATGTACAAGATTATTAATCTTTTACAAGCCATTGTTGACAGACCTGTAGTCATGTATACAAGTCATAAATCTTGTCTTCCATAAGTCAACAATGCCTGTTATATTTGGCAAGTGCTTACCAGGCACCAGCTAAACCAGAATCATACCAGTGAGGCCATGGGCCAGACCAGTAAGGCCCACACCTAGTTGAGGAGATGTAGGTTCTTGCCATGATTCTGTCACTAACTGGCTGTGTGACTTGGAGCATCACCTAACTCAGTGTCATGGAGACAGTTTTCTACCCTCTCTGAGACTCAGTTTCCTTCTCTGAAATATAAGAGAGTCAAACTATTAGGTTGGTACAAAAGTAATTGCGGTTTTGAATTGTTGAAGTTTGTGTTTGACATTGGAATACATTCTTAAATGTGGTTATGTTATACATCGTTTTAACGTGCATTTCTCACGTTATGTTTTTTGGTAATGACTTATTAAGTGAAAGTGAAGTCGCTCAGTCATGTCCAACCTACCAGGCTCCTCCATCCATGGGATTCTCCAGGCAAGAATACTGGAGTGGGTTGCCATTTCCTTCTCCAGGGGATCTTCCCGACCCAGGGATTAAACCTGGGTCTCCCGCCTTGCAGGCAGACGCTTTAACCTCTGAGCCACCAGGGAAGCCCCAATGACTTATTACTTGCTGTTTATTTTATATTTATTTTAGACTAAGAAAATGACATTAGACAAAAAGCAAATTCAAGTGATTTTTTTTATTGAGTTCAAAATGGGTTGTAAAGCAGCAGAGACAACTCACAACATCAACAACTCATTTGGCCCAGGAACTGCTAATAAACATACAGTGCAGTGATGGTTCAAGAAGTTTTGCAAAGGAGACAAGAGCTTTGAAGATGAGGAGCATCATGGCCAGCCACTGGAAGTTGACAATGATCAACTAAGAGCATGATCGAAGTTGACCCTTTTACAGCTAAACAAGAAGTTACCCATGAATTCAACGTTGACTATTCTATGGTCATTTGGCATTTGGAGCAAACTGGAAAGGTGAAAAAGCTCAATGAGTGGGTGCCTTGTGAGCTGATTGGAAATTAAAAAAAAAATCATTGTTTTGAAGTGTTATCTTCTTATTGTATGCCACAACAAATCATTTCTCAGTCAGGTTGTAATATGCAATGAAAACTGGATTTTTAAATGACAACCAGTGATGACCAGCTCAGTGGTTGGACCAAGAAGAAGCTCTCAAGCACTGCCCAAAGCTAAACTTGCACCAAAAGAGGTCACGGCCACTGTTTGGTGGTCTTCTGCCCGTCTGATCCACCTGATCCACGACAGCTTTTTCAATCCTGGCAAGACCATTATATCTGAGCAGTATGCTCAGCAAATCGATGAGATGCACCAAAAACTGCAGCAGGCATTGGTCAAAAGAATGGGCCAAATTCTTCTCCACAACAATGCCTGACCACACGTTGCACAATGAACATTTCAAAAGGTGAACAAATTGGGCGACAGAGTTTTGCCTTACCTGCCATATTTGCCTGACTTCTTGTCAGCCCAACCACCACTTCTTCAAGCATCTTGACAGCATTTTGCCAAGAAAGTTCTTCCACAACCAGCAGGATGCAGAAAATGCTTTCCAAGAGTTTGTCAAATCCTGAAGCACGGATTTTTACAATATAGGCATAAACAAGTTTATTTCTTACTGGCAAAAATGTGTTGATTGTAATGGTTCCTATTTTGGTTAATAAAGATGTGTTTGACCTAGTAATAATGATTTAAAATTCGCAGTCCAAAACTACAATTACGTTTGCACCAGTCTAACAGATGCAGCAGGTACTTGCCAACTCTGTGATTCAGGATTACCCAAGGAGGAAGATAAGGTGTTCCCAGAGGTGTGAAGTTCTCTGATCAGCCTAGATCCTGAGGGAACTTCCCTGGTGGTCTCGTGGTTTAAACTTTGCCTTCCAAGGCTGTGAGTTCAATCCCTTGTCAGGGAGCTAAGATCCCTCGAGCCTCATGGCTAAAAGACATAAAACAGAAACAATTTCTCCTGGATTTGTACTGATGATAGATTAGCTGATAATTGCAATGGTTAGATTGAAAGTTGCCTAGAAGTGACTTAACACGGACTGAGGATAAGGAGAACTTTAACCGAAAGGGAGGTATCACTGAACAGCAAGGCAGCACGTGCTGCAGTCCTAGAGTTAAAAAGCCCCAGAGGAGATTTTATTCTGCTGCTCTCCATCTGTGAGACCTGGGTCAAATCACATAGCCTTCCCAAGTCTTCTTTTTCATCTGTAAAATGGAAATCATGATGCATACTCTGCCTACAATGTAAAGTAGATGCATCAATTGAAAGAATTCATGACCAAGCCCTCTTGAACCATTACAATCCGATACAAAAGTCATCATAAGCATGGCTCCCTTTTACAACAGAAAGCATAAGATGTATTTTTCAAACATATCCATGCTTAAAGAAGCTCATGTCCCCCCAAACCATCTTAAATGAGGAGTCGCCATTCCTTCACAATGCATTTTGTTTATAACTGAAGAGAGGAAATCCTTGTTAACATTGTGATACAGTCACCCAACAAAAGATTTTAACTTCTTGTAGAAAATTGGTACTGTCAGAATATAGCCTTACCTGATCTAAAGCGTTTTCTTTGCACACCCAGCTTGGCAAGACCTAGAGGAAAGGCAGCGGGGTGGAGACTAGACTGGAGAGGCTGATGGTAATGGGTTTCCTTTATTCTGTGAGGCTGTCTGAATCCTTGGGGCTCACACTGACAGTTCTGGATCCCCTCCAGTGGAGGGAACAAAGGCTGGGGTTTCTTTTGAAAAATTCTTTCTGAGCACTGAGATTGTCCAGCACAGTTTCCTTGATAAAGGGCTCATTATCTATCAGTGTGACTTTGCCCTTAATTTTTATGCAGGCAGTGCCAACATGAGCATATTTAAGCCAATCCTTTTACCCAGACAGATGTAACAGCACCCTAACAATTTGTGCCAGTGCTCAAAGCTTGGGTGTAGAATATAATCAACTATGGGTGAAATTTCCAATTAGTTGAATCACCAAGAAATACAATTTATCAGCTTGCTTTTCCTCGTATTTACACTTCTTGTCATTTTCCAAATGCAAGCCCATTTTAAGTTTAAAAAACATAGAACATTTCAGAATTGCTTCCTTAGCTCAACCGACTCATGTTTATATATCTAAAGAGGTTGCTTTTGTTGGAGAAAGGTGGCTGCAAACTTCGGAAAAGGGGACCCTCTGAAAAAGAAATCCATATTAACAATGAACATATGAGCAAACAGCCAGAGAGGGAGAGTCTGTTGATGGTGATGGAGAAAATCTTTTATATCAACCAAGTCTAAACAAGGTGACTACATTTTAGTCTCTAAAACTGGAAGGACTGGAATGTGATGTTAGCTCAGAAAGCTGAAAGCTAACTAAGCATACTGTAAGCTTTGTAAACAATTTTTAATCAAAATGACAAAACTTCAAGGAGCCTACACAAAAGGGAATCAAAGAGTACAAGTGAAACAGTACCAAGGGAAGGCGTGTGAGATGGGGTAAACAACACTGCTCACTGATAGGGGAGGGGTGCTCCCCATCAAGTGCCTGGGACACTTTGGTAAGGTTTTCCAAAGGCAGGATGAAATATCCCTCAAGCTTCCCCACCCTGTGTAGTATGGATGTTTTCAGGGTTTACCCACATTGTAGCATGTGTCAGAACTTCATTCCCTTTCTTACAGCCAAATGATGTTCCGTTGCACATCAGTATACTTTGTTTAGCCTTTTATCTGTTCATGAACATTTGTGTATTTTCAGCTTTTGGTTATTATGAACAGCACTATTATCCACACTGCATGCAAATTATCTATTTGAACCCCTTCTTATTGTTGTTTTTATTTGCATTTCCCCAATAACTAAAGATGCTGAGCTTCTGTACACTTTATTCTTGGGTAAAGTGTTCAAATCTTTTGTCCATTTTTAAAACCGTTTTGTTTACTTAAAAAAAATATATGATTGTGTTGTGAGAGTTCCTGACCTATTCTAAAGACAAGACCTATGTCGGATATATGTTTTGACAATATCTTCTCCAAGATGTGGCTCTTTATTTTCATGAATGGTTTTTGAGGAACAAATGTTTCTGATGCAACCCAATTTATTGATTTTCTTCTCTTGATAGTTCATGCTTTTTGTGTCCTAATACTTAAGAACTCTTTCCTAAACCTATGTTCTCTTTTAAAAGTTTTATAGTTCAATTTTGAAGTGTAGATCTATGATCCATTTTCACTCAATACCCCATATTCAGTGGGGTATTAACATCAAGGTTCATTTCCCCTTGCAGGTAGCTTTCCAGTTGCTCCAGGCCTGGTGATGTTTTAGCACCACTCCAACAAAGGTCCATCTAGTCAAGGCTATGGTTTTTCCTGTGGTC
This sequence comes from Redunca redunca, assembly GCA_006410935.1. Taxonomy (NCBI): domain Eukaryota; kingdom Metazoa; phylum Chordata; class Mammalia; order Artiodactyla; family Bovidae; genus Redunca; species Redunca redunca. The sequence continues at coordinate 4,153 of SJYQ01091758.1, read as the reverse complement.
ATGTATGGATGTGAGAGTTGGACTGTGAAGAAAGCTGAGCACTGAAGAATCGATGCTTTTGAACTGTGGTGTTGGAGAAGACTCTTGAGAGTCCCTTGGACTGCAAGGAGATCCAACCAGTCCATCCTAAAGGAGATCAGTCCTGGGTGTTCATTGAAAGGACTGATGCTGAAGCTGAAATTCCAATACTTTGGCCACCTCATGCGAAGAGCTGACTCACTGGAAAAGACCCTGATGCTGGGAGGGATTGGGGGCAGGAGGAGAAGAGGATGACAGAGGATGAGATGGCTGGATGGCATCACCGACTCGATGGAAATGAGTTTGAGTGGACTCCGGGAGTTGGTGATGGACAGGGAGGCCTGGTGTGCCTCGATTCATGGGGTTACAAAGAGTCGGACACAACTGAGCGACTGAACTGAACTGAACTGAACTGAACTGACTAGTAGCATTAATGGCCCTGTTGCTCTGTCCTCAAATCTGGTTCTGACTTACTCAGACCCTCAGAGATTCTGTCTGAACAGCCTTTTCATTCTATTGCTTTAGCAGTAACACATATTAAGAATTTCCAGTTGTTTCATTTAAACTTCCAGACCTTTCTCCATTACTGAGTATCCACAGTGTACCAGGAAGTCTATTATTTACTGGAGTCATAGAAAAATACAAGTGGTTCCTGGCATTCAAAAAAATAGCTACAAAATTTTGTTTGCATGTTTCATATTTTATCAACTCAAGTAGATTATCGTATTAATTTTTTTTTTAATCCAGCTTCTTAATACAGGGGATTTTGAGAGCAGATACAGAATAGAATTAACTGAAAGCTATTACTAAGGTAGCTCATTTACTTCCATTGCATACTGGTTAATTTATTTAGTTTCCTTCCCAAAGTGTGAGGACTAAAGAGCTGAAAGAGACAAGAAATGCCCAGACCACAGATTATGACCAAAGAACTCTGAGTACAGGTGATGATGATCTGACATGTTCACTGAGGTCAGGAAGTTGCCTCTCCTTCTGATCTTTCAACATGGTTATCAGCATGTACAAGCTCAGAAACAGCAGAATGAGAATTCTCAATCTGTTGGCCTTCTGAATTCTCCCTCTGCTGCTGCTGCTGCTGCTGCTGCTGCTGCTGCTAAGTCACTTCAGTCGTGTCCGACTCTGCACAACCGCATAGACGGCAGCCCACCAGGCTCCTCCGTCCCTGGGATTCTCCAGGCAACAAACAACACTGGAGTGGGTTGCCATCCCCCTCTGCTAGGAAGTACTATTCCAGCCAAAAATTTTTTTTTATGCTCCTCGTAATATGTGTTTAACCTGGGTAGCTCACAAAGAGTGGAAAATTTTAAGCTAAATAATACAAAGATTGATTTTTTTCCCATTTTAGTTATCAGGGCAGGAGATAAGGAAAATAAAAATATTGGGCAAAATGTCAGAGTATTTTGCCCCAAGGTTGCTAGCACTGGTATCTCACCCATTACCAATTATCAGCCATTGAATTCCTGCAAATGTTTGGTGTTGTAGAGAACAGAAGTTTCGAAATACATGAGCCTTGAGATTAACAGTTTGACCTCAAGTTCATTATCTTCTTGGGCGTCCTTTCTTTTTTTATTCTTTTTTTAGGCCCACTTAATTTTATGTCATAGAGCATCATAAAACTATAAACTGGTGGTCATAACTCTTATGTGGCCTAAACCCAGGGTTCAAAAAATGTTGAATGAATTGCCAGCATTTAATAATTGGGAAATCGCCCATAAAAAAAAAAATCTGGATTTCCAACTTCTCTCTGAAAGGCCTGGCAAATCTGGGCTCACATTCCTGTGTGGCCACAGTCAGCTAAACTCTAGTACCAGCTGCTTCCTTTAAGACCAGGCATTCAGGCTCCAGTCTCTCCCCAGTTGGCTTTCCTATGGCACCTTTCCCACCTGGGTCCTTTAAGATAGTGGTTCTTGAACCTGGCTTCAAATACTGGAATTATATGAAGAACTCTAAAACTGATGACTCTGTTCCAACCCCCAAAGATTTTGATATAATCTGTTGTGTAATCCAGGCATTGGGATTTTTATAAACTCCCCAGGCAATTCCAAAATTGAGGATCGGTCTAAAAGCATCTCAGAGTTTACCTTGCATACAAAACACCTGGGGACCTTGTTAAAATGCAGATTGTGATTCAGCAGGTCTGGGATTCTGCATATCTAGCAAGTGCCTACAAAGTGCCCGAGCTGCTGCGGGCTGTAAGACAAAGGCTTGAAGGCATTTGTTCTTGTTTAATTTTGATTTTGACCCTGAATGACAGACTTAGGTTTCAAGTCTAATGGAAGTTTATTCTTTTTGTTTGAAGTTGTTTGTTTATTTATTTCTGGCTCTTCTGGGTCTTTGCTGCTGCGTGAGCTTTCTCTAGTTCAGCGAGCGGGGGCTACTCTCTAGCTGCGGCGCTCGTGCTTCTCATTGCACTGGCTTCTAATGTTGCCGAGTACAAGCTCAGTAGTTGTGAGGCCCAGGCTGACATGTGCTATCTTCCTGCACCAGGGATTGAATCAGTGCCCCCTGTATTGGCAGGAAGACTCTCAACCACTGAATCCCCAGGGAAGCCCTAACAGAAGCTTATTCTAGCACTCCTGTCATTGAAGTAGCTGGAGCGATGGCGTCACACGAGAATATCCTACTGGGCCTCTTTGAGGAGGTACTTCTCAGCTTGCTGTGGCCTCTGAAAGCCTTTCAGTGTTGGTCAAGGACCCTGTAGGTCTGCCTTCTGAGCCACCTTCGCTGTCATAATACCGTGTCACCACACGATAAACTCTCTCTCCCTTTGGAAAACTGTACCTCCTTTGACATTTTGAGCTCTTTGATGGTGGCACTGCTGCCAGCCACCAGTTGGGCTGTGACTGATTGAACGGTAGTGTTTGCGCATTTATTTGAGCATTTTATTGCAGTGGTTTCAGTTTGAGTTTCCAGATGCCTTAGGCCTGGAGCAATGGTTCTCACACCCTAGCATGCCGCTTGGAAGGCATATTAAAACAGATTCACAGGCTCTACCCCCAGTTTGTCTATTTCACTGAGGAGGGAATTTGTATTTCCAACAAATTCCTAAGAGGCAATGCCATGGCAGGTCCAAAGACCTAGAGATGCTCTTGGTCTCACCACATGGCTTCTTATAACAGTTACATTTTGGGAGTCCAGATAAGATTAGATTAAAGGCAAAAATTATTTTTTAAAAATCTAAATACTGCTGTTCTGGTGATGTTCGCTTTCATTATTCAAGTTAGTAGAAAATGAATAAATATTTGAATATTAGTGAAATGGTGAAGAGGTATCAATTTAATAGAGATGAAACAAAGACCTGCTGTTGCTGCTGCTGCTGCTAAGTTGCTTCAGCTGTGTCCGACTCTGTGCGACCCCACAGATGGCAGCCCACCAGGCTCCACCATCCCTGGGATTCTCCAGACAAGAACACTGGAGTGGGTTGCCATTTCCTTCTCCATTGCATGAAGGTGAAAAGTGAAAGTGAAGTCGCTCATAAGTGTCCAACTCTTTGTGACCCCATGGACTGCGGCCTACCAGGCTCCTCCGTCCATGGGATTTTCTAGGCAAGAGTACTGGAGTGGGGTGCCATTGCCTTCTCCGGAAACAAAGACTAAAATTATTCAGTTTATGGAAAGAGAGACATATTGTCCTTCCAGGCAATACTCTATGGACTTATGCTATGTGTTCAAATATGATAGGAAAAAAAAAAAATATATATATATATATATACTGGAAATAAGTGGCTGAAGTCTAGAAAAAGAAGCTTGATCAAGGATTTCATGCTATTTTTAGTTTAGGGAGAATAGAACCCCACTAGAGCAGTATGTAAGTGTCTTTCCAGGAACTCATTATGTAGGAAGGGAGACAGCTGGTAAGGTTTCTTCAGGCCCATGCCTAACAGAAATACAGCAAATGTCATAGCAGTTATATCTCAGCTTATTGGATTGGATAAAGTTATTCTGTCACAGAGTGAGGCCCCTCCTTTCATTTATAAAGCTCAATATATGAGGTCCTTCATTTCACAGGAGGCATGGGAATGATGTAGCTTGGTAAACTTCATATTTACTTTTAGATGAAATGGATTCTTACATAAGTAGGTAGCTAGCTGTCTGCTTTTGTATCCCCACCTCAAGAA
>SJYQ01091757.1:128871-189923 GCA_006410935.1 Redunca redunca | reverse complement strand
TCCTACAAACTTCCTTAATTCTACATTTCCACATTGAACATTGACCTCTTTTGTGGATCTACAGAAACAGTGAGGGGAGCCTTAGGCGAGAAACCTTCAAAACACTGAACTCTAAATTGTTCCTCAATTGCTGGAGAACCTGAACCCTGGGTGCCACCCATTCAAACCTAGGTACCAGGTTAATTACCACAGGCTACCTAGAATGATCTGAAAAAAGGTTAAAGAACTAATCTTGTTTAAACACAGAGTATCTTTATTCCTGTAGGCATGCTTGCAGCAGAAGATAGAGTTTCAAAGAGAGCAGAAGAGGAGAAATAAAAGGAGCCACCTTAAAGAACAGACTAAAAGATGTGCTTTAATTCCAGTGGTTCTCAAGCCTTTGTGCTACAGCTCAGATATTAGCTTGTTCCATCTCCTACATCCAGTCCCATCACTTCATGGCAAACAGATGGGGAAACAGTGGAAACAGTGAGAGACTTTATATTTGGGGGCTCCAAAATCACTGCAGATGATGACTGCAGCCATGAAATTAAAAGACACTTGCTCCTTGGAAGAAAAGCTATGACCAACCTAGATAGCATATTAAAAACAGAGACATTACTTTGCCAACAAAGGTCCATCTAGTCAAAGCTGAGGTTTTTCCAGTGCTCATGTATGGATGTGAGAGTTAGACTATAAAGAAAGCTGAGTGCCAAAGAATTGACGCTTTTGAACTGTGGTGTTGGAGAAGACTCTTGAGAGTCCCTTGGACTGCAAGGAAATCCAACCCGTCAATCCTAAAGGAAATCAGCTCTGAATATTCATTGGAAAGATTGATGCTGAAGCTGAAACTCCAATACTTTGGCCACGTGATGGGAAGAACTGATTCATTGGAAAAGACCCTGATGCTGGGAAAGATTGAAGGCGGGAGGAGAAGGGGACGACAGAGGATGAGATGGTTGGATGGCATCACTGACATGATGGACATAAGTTTGAATAAGCTCCAGGAGCTGATGATGGACAGGGAAGCCTGGAGTGCTGCAGTCTATGAGTTCGCAAAAAGTCGGACATGACTGAGTGACTGAACTGAACTGATCTCCTACATAGAGAATTTGTTAAAAGTTTGCTAAAAGTTTACTGGGCTCCATCCAAAGTTTTGATTCAGGAAGTTCAGGGTAGGCCCAGGAATGCGTATTTCTAACAAACTCAGAGGTCATGCCACTGCTGCTGGTCTAAAACCATGCCTGAGCCATTTTCATCCAAACTCAAATAGTTTTGATGTTAACTACCTTGTAATCAAGATGCATTTTAAAAGAAGTAAATGCTCCTTGATCCCATGGGAATTCAAATCAGAGCTTCAGGAAAAAAGAACATGCTAACTTGGCTTACAGGAACTTATACACCATGATCTTGGTCTCAAGACCTATTCCCAGAAAAACACTTTTGTAACATTCCTCAACCTCTTGGTTGTAAGAAAACATATTATTGACGAAATATGTGAGAGCAAACTTAGTAGAGGTTTCACTTAGGACAGGAGTGATTTGACCTGCAAGCTGGCAGAACTAAGTTGGCCCTTGTAGCAGTCATGAACAGAGTCTCCTTAATCATTTCAGGTCCCAAAGCAGGCCTTTTCTTGCTTCACCAATAGAAAAATTCACGTCATTCTATTGCTGACCTTGACATAGTCCAAGAAATTGCCTTCATTCAGAGAGTTGAGAGAATAAATGCTTTTTGTTTGGCTGTAGGTGCTTTTGTTTTCTAAGAATATTTCATATTATCTGGACTATGCCAAAGCCTTTGACTGTGTGGATCACAATAAACTGGAAAATTCTGAAAGAGTTGGGAATACCAGACCACCTCACCTGCCTCTTGAGAAACCTATATGCAGGTCAGGAAGCAACAGTTAGAACTGGACATGGAACAGCAGACTGGTTCCAAATAGGAAAAGGAGTATGTCAAGGCTATATATTGTCACCCTGCTTATTTAACTTATATGCAGAGTACATCATGAGAAACGCTGGGCTGGAAGAAGCACAAGCTGGAATCAAGATTACCCAAGATTACAGGGAGAAATATCAATAACCTCAGATATGCAGATGACACCACCCTTATGGCAGAAAGCAAAGAGGAACTAAAAAGCCTCTTGATGAAAGTGAAAGAGGAGAGTGAAAGAGTTGGCTTAAAGCTCAACATTCAGAAAACGAAGATCATGGCATCTGGTCCCATCACTTCATGGGAAATAGATGGGGAAACAGTGGAAACAGTGTCAGACTTTATTTTGGGGGGCTCCAAAATCACTGCAGATGGTGGTTGCAGTCATGAAATTAAAAGACGCTTACTCCACAGAGGATGAGATGGCTGGATGGCGTCACTGACTCAATGGACGTGAGTTTGAGTGAACTCCAGGAGATGGTGATGGACAGGGAGGGCTGGCATGCTGCGATTCATGGGGTTGCAAAGAGTCGGACACGACTGAGCGACTGAACTGAACTGGTCATTCTCTTGATATAAGAATATCCTTTTATTGTATTGATTATGGAACTAATTCTTATCTCTACTCTCTATACTTATATCTATCTTAGCCCTTGAAAGACAAGGAAAAATTCTTCCCAGGATAATCATAGTCCTCACATACCTGATATATGGTGACATACTCTACTCAGTGGTAAAGAATTTGCCTGCACTGCAGGAGACACAGGAGATGTGAGTTCAATCCCTGGGTAGCGAAGATCCCCTGGAGGCGGAAATGGCAACCCATTCCAGTATTCTTGCCTGGAGAATTCCATGGATAGAGCAGCCTACTGAGCTACAGTACATAGGGTTGCAAGGAGTTGGACACAACTGAGAACACACACACTCAAGTGATACCCTCAAAATGCCTACCATAGGCCCTCACTTTTTGTATAAGGTTAGTAGATGTGATGAGTACCATGTGCAGGGGTTAGAGCAATAGTGAGTCTCAAAGTAAAGGTAGCTAAACTCAAACCAGGATTGGATATTTTGTAAAAGTCAGCAGGTACTTCTGGATTAACTGTTCAGTGAACAGGGCTTTCAGGGCTTTCTAAATTACTCCAGCCTGTAGTGGAGTCAAGGGCAGAGTCAAGAGCAATAGTAGTATCCAGCCTTCCACTATGATGACCGGGCAAGAAACTGGAACACACAGCAACCCTGGAAAAGGTTAACAGATGACTCAAAAAGCATTTTTATCTCCAAGGAAATCTACATTCCCCTTTTAAAAAGAAAGAAAGATTTAAAAAAAAAAAAAAAAAAGCACCTTACTAATCAGGGCAGTTGCCTCTGCAAACAAGGAAATCAAACAACCAACTATACCTCTGCCTGGAGCAAAAAACAAGTCGGTTTCAAGTCCAGCAGAGGCATTTGAAGATTCCATTTAGCATTTAGGCATAATTATAAGGTGAAGTATACTTTACCTTAAGGTGTTTTTTGTGTTTTTTTTTTTCTTTTTAAATGGGAGTGTAGATTTCCTTGGAGATAGAATTATTGACTACACTACAGCTTTGACTGTGGATCACAACAAACTGGAAAATTCTTAAAGAGATGGGAATACCAGACCACCTTAACTGCCTCCTGCGAAACCCGTATGCAGGTCAAGAGGCAACATTTAGAAATGGATGTGGAACAATTGACTGGTTAAAAACTGGAAAAGGAGTATGACAAGGCTGGATATTGTCAGCCTGCTTATTTAACTTAAATGCAGAGTACACCATGAGAAATGTTGGGTTGGATGAATCACAAGATGGAATCAAATTTGCCAGGAGAAATGGTAACAACCTCAGATATGCATATAATACAACACTAATAGCTGAAAGTGAAGAGGAACTAAAGAGCTCCTTGATGAGGGTGAAAGAGGAGAATGAAAAACCTGGCTTGAAACCTAACATTCAAAAAACTAAGATCATGGCATCAGGTCTCATCACTTGATGGGAAGTAGAAGGGGAAAAAGTGGAAGCATTGACAGATTTTCTTTCCTTGGGCTCCAAAATCACTGTGGATGGTGACTGCGGCCATGAAATTAAAAGACAACTGCTCTTTGGAAGGAAAGCTATGACAAACCTAGACAGTGTATTAAAAAGCAGAGACATCACTTTGCCGACAAAAGTCCATATAGTTAAAGCTATGGTTTTTCCAGTAATTATGTATGGATGTGAGAGTTGGACCATTAAAGAAGGCTGAGCACTGAAGAATTGATGCTTTCGAACTGTGGTGCTGGAGAAGACTCTTGAGACTGGAAGGAGATCAAACCAGTCAATCTTAAAGGAAATGAACTCTAAATATTCATTGGAAAGACTGATGCTAAAGCTCTAATACTTTGGCCACCTGATGCAAAGAGCCGAAACATTGGAAAAGACCCTGATTCTGGGAAAGACTGAGGACAGGAGAAGGGGATGGCAGAAGATAAGATGGTTAGATAACATCACTGACTCAGTAGACAAGAATTTGAGCAAACTCTGGGAAATACTGGAGGACAGAGGAGCCTGGCGTGCTACAATCCATGAGGTTGGAAGTTGGACACTACTTAGCAACTGAACAATAATTAACTAATTAATAAAACCACCATTGCATCTTGAATTGGTAAAACAAGCGTCTCGTTTTGAACACACACAATAATTTTGTTGCCAAACTGCTTTACATTTTGAAGAAAAATTTGTCTTCTAAAAGAATGAAAGCCTAAGACCAGCTCAACACCACCACCTAGTGGTGAGAGGTATACATAGTACTTCTCTCGAAACCCATCAGATACATTTGCCTTTTCTACCCAAACTGCTAAGGCAAAAGTAGGTTCTGAGAGACAGTAACAATGTAAATATAATAATGGAAAAGAACACTGAAAGTTCAAATGTCAGTTAAAAGCTTTATTGAATAAAAATGTTTCAGAGTAAGCAAGACTGTAAGAAAGCAGAGTATTTTTACATCTCTAAAAAATATCAGAGCTAAATCTTGAAAAATGCAGTATAAAGTAAAGCCTATAGCTTAAAACACCTCTCTCCCCCCAAAATACAATTTGGAATATCAATTATGTACAACAAATGTACTCAAGTTTATATTGTTCCAAAACCTTTATACTAGAAAATCATTTCTCAAAAAAGGCCTATAATTGGTTTAATTGCACCCTAGGAATACTGTCTGCCATAAAAATCTATACATTTCAGAACTTAGAAGTATTAAAAAACTAATGTCCCAGAAAGGGGATATCAGAAGTAGAATTATAGGGGTTGGAGGGTCTGAGCTCAAGTGGTTTAAGGCATCTTTTGTTTTTTCTGTTCTTCCTCCTTTAAACTCATCACTTTGCTCTAATATGCAACATGGCAAATATAAAAGATCTTATAAAAATATTGCAGCTTTCAGTAAATTATAAGAAGCACAGAGACCACCAGAGAAGAAAGCAATCATTTGGGGTGTGGTCATACTCATTGGCAAATACCATAGCTTATTTGGGACACAATGAATTCCTCCAAGCACCAAGGGTGATCAAAAGGTACTCTGAAGAGATGGTTGTGCTGTATCTCAATACTCTAGTTCAGGATGTGGTCTAGAAAGCAGGATGCAATAAACCCCCTTATATATCGGAGTAAGCGATAAATCCCCCATATACATCAGAGTAAGAAAATTAACCTAATTTTTTAAAAAAAGACTAAATATTTAATCTCTTAGCAAAGGAATACTAAACAATAAATTGGTATTCATGTAAAAATATGCAAACTGTGCCCTTTATACTAAAGTGCATTCAGTTATAATGTTTAGGCCCCTAATCCCTTCTGCTCATTCCATAATTGAATTTTTAGTGGAACAGTGCACTACTAATCACCTCTCTATTGTCATATTGTCTTTCAGGAATACAGTGAAATCTGGACCTTATCAGTTGGAATATCCACCCCCCCCAACTCTGCCATACACACTCCCGCCCCCAAAAGACCTTAAAGCAGTTGTGTATATCATCATTGCTAAAATAGAGGATTTAAGTGATGTTATCTCTAGTGTTTAGAGTTGGTTCACTTAAGCTGCAGTATGGGATTTTTTTTTCTGAAGCAGGAACTCTATTCCAAAGTTACTTCCACATAAATTTCAGTTCATGCTAAGACAGCTGTTTATGTGTATCACTTTGCTAAGGGCAGTGGCTCACTGACACATAAATGTAAGGCCCAACATCTTGCAATTTGTTATTCTTCATCTTCATCCTCATCATAGTACCGATTTCTCTTTATCTGTTCCTCTACAGACAGCTCTTCGACTACCTCTTCCTCCCAGAATCCCACATCCTGGGATTTCTGATTTTGAGTAGTGAATTCTTTAGTGGAGGGGTTGTTTGTATAGCCAGACCAGGTTTTTGCCTTGGGTTCTAGTGGAGACTGCTTTTTGAGAAGGTTTTTATCACTTTCATCTAAGTTTGCACCATTCTCTATAAGATTTTCACTCCCCATCTCAAAACTAGGACTCTCCCTGCTTCTCCGCCCAGCCTCCCCTCCTCTAGATCCCTTGTTGGGCCAGGTTGTTTTCCCCACACTCTCATTCTTCTCAGAGGCGTTGGCATTTTCCATGTGTTTCCTTTCTGCTGCTACACCTCCTCCATACTCCTCGCTTTGCTCTGACATGCTCCAGCCTTTCCTGATAGGTGGGGACAAGGCTTTTGGGCTCTTGACTGAAGAGGTTCGAAATGAAGCTGCTACGGTGAATGGGCGGCTTCTCTCCTTCAGAGAAGAAGATCGTCTTAGCTTCTTCAGATCCAGGTCTATATCCTCAGGAGCTTCAGGCTTGCTAATTTCATCCTCAGGAGGCCACTTAGGCTTCAATACTTTGATCCCTTCTTCCAAGGCACTTCCTGAACTGCCAAGCTCAGTGGGCGGTGGCCAGGCGATCCTCAGCTTCTTGGTTTCAGCTGGCTTGTCTTCCTTCTCCAGCGGGCAGGAGGCCTTGGCTTCCATACTTGCAGTCAGCACACCCACTTTCTCAATGGGGGCATTTTCTACCCCTGGGCTCTGAAGGGTCTCTGCTGCATTTGAAAGCTGGACTGGTCTCTCCAATGTCTCTTCGTTTTCATTTTTGCTTGCCCACAGATCCTTGTGTGGTCTGTGTCCAAAGCCTTCATCATAGTTACCTTTAGATTTAAAGAGTTGATTGAAGTGAGGCTTGCAATAGATTCTCCCATGTAAAGAGGCATATGTTCCTAGACTGTTGTTTAAAAAAAAAAAAAGAGCATAAAGTTAACAAATCTGTATACTCTTATTTATACCAGTAGACTGAAACCTGGCAACTCCAGTATTTCCAGAAGATGCAAAGTGAGAAACATCTTTAAAAGCACTTCAGGGACTTCCCTGGTGGTCCAGTGGCTAAGACTCTGCCCTCCAAGGCAGGGGGCTCAGGTTTGATCCCTGGTCAGGGAACAAAATCTCACACGCCACAACTAAAGACCTCATGCACTGCAACTAAGACCCAGTGCAGCCAAATAAATAAATTTTTTTAAAAAGCACATCATCAGTCACCGAGGATGCTCCATCCCTTTTAAACATGTTTGTTTGTATCATCCTTATTTAAAAAATGCTCATTTCTAGGCCTGAAACTTCAGAAGACATTCTTCCACTTGGTGCATGCTCCCATTTTCAAGTGATTTCACTCCCCTCTGTCAAAACAGTTAAAAAAAAAATTACTTCCAAGAAGTCTTCCCTAGGTAATTCCACCTAACTCTGATTATTCTCCTATTTCCTAAGTATTTATAACATGTAACTATTTTTAATGATATTCCTTTGTAAAAAGTTGAATCATTTTCCTCCTAGTTTCCCATTTGTGTTATAATTTTAAAGCAGGAATGGGTATAATTGCTCTGCCAATGGCTGGCACTCAGTAGATGCCAGTGACTGAATAAAAGGAAGCTATGGTTAATAGGAGAACAGCAAGCAACAGCCAGAAGGCGGTTTACCCTAACGTCAGTGCTGGACAGGCCCTTAGGACAGCTGGTGTCTCTCAAGCGGTAACACATTTTATAGGTGGAGGAGAAAAACAACAGCATTTCCACAGGAGAAACATAAAAATTCAAAAATTTAGAAGAATGTGCTATGGAGAAAAAAATACAGTGGGTGGAAAAAGAACCACTGAGTGGAAGTTACAGATGCACATTTTGGCTCAACAGAAGGGAAAGTTGTCAAGCTAGCACTACCACCAGAACTAGCTGAAGTGGGGTATTAACCCACCCAGAAGTGCCACACACGGGGGCCAGGACATCTTTCAGCAGTATGGTGGAAGGGATGCCTGCTCTGGAAGGAAGGCTGGAAGAAATGACATCCTGGTTACTTCCTCCTCCAATATGAATAAAATGAGGTCATATGGAATATTTCCACAATTTGCCACATTTATATCCATACTTTGAGTTACTAAGAAGAAATGATACATCATTATTTTCTTAGAAAACGAAGCAATATACAGAAAAATATGTGTTCTTCAGGATCTACTATTTTTGATGTTTTTGCCATTTATACAGTACTTGGGATAACCTGAAGGGCTTCAACAAGTATCCTCTTGAGATTTCTTAACCATATGATTTTTTATACCAAGGGAAAACATTCTGCTAAATTAGGTCACCAGCAACCTGCATGATTTAAACTTTCCAACGTGTAAATTAATGTCAATGTACCAAGAAGATCTAAACACCATTATCATTTACTATAATAAAATGCTTGTAATTAAATGGTACTTTTCACTTTCTTCAAAGATCCTCAACAGCACACACAATTTTTTTTTTAATCAACCTCCCAACTGTATTAAAGAAAAAGCAATGATTGTAAATCTCTAGAACATAGTCAATTTTCTGGGATACTTCCCTCAAAAACATGACATCTCTAAACACGTGCCAAAGCAGACATGGTTCTCAACTGTACTAAGTAGGTGAGAAGCTGAAATCCTAAAATGTTCATCTTCCAACTTTACCAGTCTGTAGTCTGTCTTTGAATCAGTGATAATCACCTGAACAGCTACTATGACAGCTCTCTGAGCTCTTCTGTAACACCAGATACTATTAGCACCACAGATTTTAGTATTCTAAGTGTCCTAAAAACCAAAGACTCCCTCTGGAGTCCCACCTCCAGAGATGGCTTGTTTGGTCTGGCTTACCTAAGCTTGCTGTTGCAATAGGAACAACGGAAACAGCTGACGTGAAACACCTGCTGGTTGGCCAAGAGACGCTCCATCGAGTAGACTGTTTTCTGACATTCCACGCAGGTCTCTCTTGCAGGTGCCTGAAACTTCTGGGAAAAGGTAAAGGACAACTTCAGCTAGCTAAGGCAGTGAGAAGTTGGTATTCTGCTGAGGCGGGCCCCAGGATTTACTTTGTTATCTACGGGCTCCCTTACCTGGTCTGTCAATTCTCAGAGGAACACTAAGCCTGCTATAGTTATATCAGTTGACTCTTTAAAGCCATAGGCTCTCCTGAATTCCTTACCCAGACTATCTGGCTGTTCTAAGTGCAGCAGCCACTGAGGATGAGTGGATCTAGGGCTGGATTGCAGAGAAAGGCTTAGACCAACCGCCACACACACACGAGTACACACAAAATGATTCTGCAGACAGGAAATTAGGAGAAAATGTCATCACACACAGAAGAAAGACAATTGTTTAAGTGCCAAATAGAAGCAGGACAGACTTTTTAAAGAACAGCTTCTGAAGGGGGTAACTTTCAAGGAGAGAAGGAGCATTTGGCTTTGGGAAGTAGGAAAAGGCACTGGTTTTTAAAAATTTATTTACTTAAACAAAGTGTCCTTTATTTACAATGTTGTGCCAATCTCTGCCATAGAGCAAACTCAGTTATGTACATACAGACATTCTTTTTTGTATATATTTGGAAAAGATACTTGGATAAAGCAACTATCAGTCCCTTCTGCTTATAATCTTGACTTACTTAATCCACTAGACATAATATTTTTAAATAAAGCAAAATGGACATATAAAATGGAACGTTTTAAAAGAGACACAAACTATTTCATTAGAACAACAGAAAAAAGCTCAGCCCAATAAAACTATAGGTTCCATAATCTTTTCGAAAAAACCAAAAGGAGAATAAAACTAATGTACTGGGGCAGGGTGGGAGGAGTCATAATAGGGAATTCATGAACTGTTTGTAGTGTGGAATAGGGGCAGGGTGAGCACAGCTGCTGCTGGTAAACTTAATCCTAAACTACATAAGGGCTTCCCAGGTGGCTCAGTAGGAAAGAATCCACTTGCCAATGCAGGAGATTCGGGTTCGATCCCTAGGTTGGGAAGATCCCCTGGAGAAGGAAGTGGCAACCCACTATAGTACTCTTGCCTGGGAAATCCCATGGACAGAGGAGCCTAGTGGGCTACAGTTCATGCAGTCGCAAAGAGTCAGACACTAGTGAGAGACTGAACACACAAACTACGTAGTGTATTCTAGCACTGATGAACACTGGAGTTCCAAACCTGTAAGTTTTACACGATAAGAAGGAGTTACATGGCCACTAGGGCTGGGGGTAAGAAGTCTCTAGCTGTGTGTGATCCTTGACTTGTCCCAGTAGAAACACCTCAACTATTAATAGTAAAGGTAGGAGCAGTTTGGTTAAGGTGGTCTGGAAGCTCTCTCAGGCAGGGTGGTGGCCCCTTTGCCACCAGGACCAGGATGGTAGCAAATAATACAACTTAGTCCCAAAGCTCAAGGCCTGAATGGTTAAGGTAAGCCTAAAATAAAACAGCTTATGGGTAAGATAGAATTTTAATTTAAAAAGTCTGAAAATAGACCCATAAAAAAAATTCAGACTGCTGGCTCACTTGCCACATGATTCACAAAGAGGTAAAGCAAAAATAGGAATGGTTGCCAAGCAGATTTCAACAGGAAATGAGAGCAGAAAATGGGCAGAGGAGTAAAGGTTAAGATCCATAAAAGGGAGTTTAATAAAATTGGTGATAAACTCCCAAAGAGCACCAAAGGATTTAAAAATGAGGGGGGGGCGGGTGTGTGTGCTGAGTGTTAACAGCAGGCTCTCCATTCCTAGGGTTCGAGTCAAAAAGAAAAACTTAAATCAAAGACCACAGCTACAACTCAGTTTACCAAGCATAACTGAGGAATTTAAATATGATCAAATGTTACTGTACTGAATGCTGTTGGCAGATATTAGGGCATTATGTGGAGTTCAGAAATGTTTCCTTCTTTTTTTAAAAAAATTTATTGAAGTATAGTTGATTTATAATGCTGAGTTAGTTTCTGGTATACAGCTTAGTGATTCAGTTATATATGTATATTCTCTTCATATTTTTTTTCCATTATGGTTTACTACAGGATATTGAGCATAGTTCCCAGGGCTATATGGTAGGATCTTGATGTAGAATTGGCTTTTCTTTATTTCTTTCCTTTTTTTTTTTGGCTGTGCTGCATGGTTTGTGGGATTTTTGTTCCCAGACAGGGACTGAATGCAGGCCCTCAGCAGTGAGAACTCAGCGTCCTAACCACTGGATTGCTAGGAAATTCCCAAATTGTTTTTTCTTATAGACACTTCTAACTAGATAGGATATAAGTGGAGATGTCCTTGCATACTTTAATTAGGTTTCTCTAAAAGGACTAGGTCCTTGCCTAGCAAGCAGGAAATATTAAAAGACAGAATAAAATTTGGGTATAATAGTACAATTAAAGCCTGTACAAATCACAATTCAGACAATGTAAAAGTAATAGGCCCAATGTATTTACTTATCAGTGAAAATCTTTTTCAGCTCTAGGATGAATGCTGTATTTTTAACACTTAGGAGAATACATGTTCATTCTGGTTGGTAAAGGCAGAGCAGGAGACAGAACTTTCCCTTGCAGAGGAGGAAATGGGTATTATTCTGCTAAAGGGGACTGGAGGCCTACAGAGCCCACCTCTCTTTTAAACACACACACACACACACACACACACACAGAAAAACACACAGTAGAAGGGTGCAGCCCAGAATAGAAAGCTGTAAATTGAGCTCACATTAGGAGGAAAGTGGAAGGCAGGAGCAGAAATTAGGTACCAGGAGCAGGAAGCAGAAGCTGGAAGAGACAAACAGGAACCTTCAGTGAATACAAAGCATTCGGTGTGCCCTGGAGTGCTTTTTACTGCAGCTGAACTGAAGCTCAGATACAGACTCAGATCCAAGAATAAGACCACGTTTTCTTTCTTTACCAAGTAATGCTGCTAATCGTGGTAATATCAGCTCACTCATACCCACCTGAGGTTAGATCAGAGTACCCGCTCAGGAGAGTTTTCGAGCCTTCACCCACACAAGGAGTGTCTCATGAACAATTCTTCACTGTCTTCCTACCTCCCACACCTGACCCACATTTGCTCTCTCTTGACTAGAGCCTTCACTCACAAGTGAAAAGGCATTCATTCCTCTCCTTAACATCAAATTAATAAATTGCTAGCTCAAACATCTGACTAACCACAAGCTTCTAACTAGCCAGACCTACCAGATTCCCATTATTCTTATCCCTTTTTCACATATACCCTTTTCAATATTATTTAAGGTTTATGCAGCAGCTGCCCAAGAGCCCCTAAAGTATTATAAAGACAAGAGGAGCCCAACATGGCAATATGCCAAGTCCTAGTGGCTGCGGCTGTGCCTTCCCTTTATTTCCTCTGTCCTGGGCTCTCAGCCACTTTTCTGTAATTGCCCCCATGTCTATTCAGACAACAGGAAGCATAGTCAGTGCCCAAAAATCTCTACCATTATGGTAGGCCTGGCATACATCCTGCCCATGCCTTCATGGCATGCTCGAACTTGGCACAGCCACATTTAAAACACTGCCAGTAATAGAATGTTAGACATTTTTTAATCTTTATATTTTTTGCAGCTCATAAGATGCTTTGTCATCTTCCCTCCCTCACCATTTTTCACACTAAAGCACCACGATATCAGGTGCCTTATCAAAGCTTGCACAGTCAGTAATAACAGAATTAAAATTAAAACTCAGAATTCTTAACTAACAAACCAAGAGAGTATTTTCTAAATTGTCCTGGAATAAATTTCCATAACTAAAGGAAACCCTTTGGGGAAGAGAGCAGATGCTAACCCAATTAAAAATGATTTCACCATAGCATTTTGAATGAACAAATCTTCACTTTGTTTCAAATTAAAATATGTAGATAATATCTCAGGGATAGTCAGGAGTGAATGAGGTAATATATAAATAATTGATATCCCTAAACACTGTCAGGCCTTTCCCATCTGAGGGATGTTACAGGCCTTCTGTTGATCAGCATCAACTTAAAGCTTTTTTTCCAATAAATTTTTATAACTTCATCTACATTCTTTTGCTCTGTCTTACATATATTTTTTAGTTCGACGAAGGCCCCAGCTGGGGTATATGTCTGTGTGTGGGCAGCAGCTGGCCATAAGTGGTGAAGCTAACTAGCCTTTAGACATAGTGAAATCAGAAGAAAATTCTTTACTAATGTCAGGCCTCCATGCCTCAGATAGAACACTATAAAAAGCCTTTCATTTCCTCCTTCCAATTTGTGCAAAATATCTGGGTAATTAAACTGAAACCCCTCCAACATACAGTAAATGTCTGGGCTGGCTCTGGCTTTAACCCTTCTGCTCAGTCCCTATGAAATTCTTTGTGCAAGCATTTTGGAGATATTCGCACCTTACATAGGTTGCTCTACACGTAGAGGAAACATTAGTGCTCTGAGAAAACAGTAATGATATAGGTAGTCAGAAAAGAACCTAGATGCCCTTCTAGTATAATTCTGATAGATTTGCAAAATAGCATAAAACCTCCTACCCTGTCCATGAAGGAAGGGACAGGTACAAAGGGTACAGCCTCTCATTCAGGCTGCCGTGTTTTCTTTCCACATCCTAGGACAAGCCTAGGATCCTGGGGCGGGGCTATCCCAGACCAGTAGATGTTCCTAGGGCCAGTCACATCTCCTTCCTTATCCTCCCTCCAGAACATTTAGGGAATAACATTTCAGTGGGAGAACATAAAGCTTAAGAGGCCTCTGAGTCTCTTGAGTTGAAAGGTCTGATCCTTCTCACAGGGTCTATTGAGCTCTAGACCCAGGACACCTATTTTGAGAAGGGAACCTGCCATTTAAACTTTACTGCCAAGTCTCATCAACTGAACTGTCTGGCCAGTGTTCAAAATAGACAAAATCCTTACTTTTAAAGACTAATATCATCTGTGGAGTGTTTTTCTGTTTGTTTTTTTATTTTACCTTATTAAGCTAAAATTTGAAATGAATTGAGTCTTTACCTTAGATGTCCTATTTTCAATAACAGGCATTACTAGGCAGCATGTTCTCCAGGATGTGGGGGACCCAAAATCTATTCTGAGTGAACACATTTATTCTTAGCTGTATGTAATTTCCCAGTGGAGAAAAAACTTCTGTTGCATGGTCTGTAGCCACGAGACCAGTTATGTCAGCAGGTTTTCCTGGAAACGCTAAAGTTTCTACATACTTGCCTGCAGAATGTAAAGGGAAACTCTGAAGAAGAGAAAAAAAAACAGTCCTTAAATAAAAGTGGAGATGTGCTTGGGTACAACCCCGAGCTCTGTGTACAGCATAACCATTTGAGCAAACACAGGCAGTCAGGCCAGTTTCCTCCAGTCAAAACCTGAGGTGTGTGTCTGGTGCAAGCAGGCTTATTCTAGTGCTGAGTGACCAGAGCCAAAGAGGCAGGCATGGTATAGAGGGAGCTTTATCTCCGTCTTCTCTCTCTGGTGTGCCAGGAAGACCTTAGTGAGGTGCATTTCTTTGCACGTGGCTCATCAGCCCAGATCCTGGAGTATAAATAAGGAGGGGTCTCAAAGGTCCAACCCAGGACCAGGAGGTCTGGTCTCGACCAGATTGAGAATTCAGACACACTTGAGAACAGATTTTAGTTCTTAGATCAGCTACAGAATCCCCCTAGTCCCTCAGGCACACGGAATCCATGGCCAAGTCAGCTTTGCTGTTCTTGGGTCAGAACCACAGCCCAAGGACTCACATCCGGGCAGGATTGCTGCTGGAGAGGAAATGAACCCTGTGGCATTTGCTACTTTGTTGGACTCCACATACTGGAAGAAAGAAAAGTGCTGATGGCAGCATGAGCAGAGCTTTGAGGCCAGAAGACAGGGTCACGCTAAGGACATGCAGGTCCCATCACGCAGCTCAGTTCTTTCTTCCTAGTTCACTTGCTTTCCCTTGTTCCTTTCTTCATTTTTTTGCTCCTTTCAATAAATCTTACTCTCCTCATGTCTCTGCT
The DNA here is from genome assembly GCA_006410935.1 of Redunca redunca. Taxonomy (NCBI): domain Eukaryota; kingdom Metazoa; phylum Chordata; class Mammalia; order Artiodactyla; family Bovidae; genus Redunca; species Redunca redunca. The sequence continues at coordinate 174,716 of SJYQ01091757.1, read as the reverse complement.
TCCTTTAAAATCTTATGTTTACCGTCTTCCCCCACCCCCACCCCACCCTCTTTTTCAATCTAACCTTTAAATCCTGGATTCTCCTTACCTCCCTTTGTTTCAAACCCACACCTCTGTCTTCCTCTCTTCATCCTTTCTGTGCACTAGAACTTTCATCAAGAGACCAATCATGCCCACAGTTGAGAGACAGAAACATGGCAGACGCGTGCATGAAGTTGAGGCAGTATACAAAGCACTGTGAAACTAATTCTACCCACTGAGTTTCTCTCAAATGTTAAAGCCTCTGAAACAAACCTTGGCTACTTAAGAGACCACCACAGGAGGAAGACACTAAGTGTAGGTATGTTTGGTTATTAATGCAAGTGGGTAAATCAGCATGGCATTAGCAAAGCATTCAATTAAAACAAGTCAGGTGAACAGCCTAAAAGAGAGGCTGGATATATATATATATATTACCTTTGTTTATTTTTATGGGAATATTTACTTGTTCATAGAAAGGGAAAAGACTGCTTTTAAAAATTAGTGAATAAAAGGAGACCATAGATTGAGTAGCCTAGTAAAATTTTCCTAGGGTACAAACATTTTGCATATTCCTTAATATCTAGTATTATGACCAAGTGTAAATGTTACTTGAATGCCCATTTGTAGAGCAAATGGACTGGCCAAACCCTGCTGAAATGTACACATTCTTTCTTTAAATGCACTGACTACCAATCATGTTATGGTTAAGTTCTTCAGACCAGGGAGCCACTATCTTTAAGCTAACATTGTACATTCCCATCCAATGGGCTGATTTTAATTTAACAGATGTTTTTGTATTACTCATTTTATAGGTTTTTACTCACTCATAGATTTAAGAATTTGGACTTAACAAGAAAATAAATCGGGTTATTTTCTTTCACTTTGGGTTTTCTTTCAGGAGCTTTCCAGATTCCAGACAGAGAGTCTCATCATGCCTGGCTCAAATGCCTAAGAAAAAGTGGCAAGATTTTCAAGAAAAGTGACTGGTTCAAGTGTGCTCTTATTTGGCATTTTCATCCCCAGCAAAGCCAAAACAGGTTACAAAGAACACAACGATAAAAGGTGCAATGAGCTTTACTAGTAAACCAGTGTCTACAGGCTCCAAGAGAAATCACCATCATACCTTCACTGTTTTGGGAGGAGAACTTTCAGAAAGGCTGGAGGCTCTGGCATCTGGACTTAGTGGCTTGGGATACACAGGCTGCTGGACCTCACTCTTGACCTGGGAGTTACCTGCTTGAGTGACAGAAGGAAGACATTTTATGGTATCTCAAGAGAAGTATCAGAAAAGGTTCTTCCCCAAAGCCAAGTTTAGGCACCTCCACTATCGACAGGTCCTTTCAACATCAGGAAAAACACTGCTTTTCTGTTGAAGGATATTCTAATACTAAAAGTTATGCTGTTAGATTCTCTCATAAATTGGGGTGTCGAGGCAGAGGGTTTCTCATCCTTTGCCACACGCAGCTGAACGCAAACCACCCTACAGAAGGAAACTTCTGCCCTGTAGCATTTGTCATTTTCAAAGGCTGCTTGTAGACTTTGATGGCTTTTTGGCAGTTAGCACTCCCAATAACTCCTTCTGGGGTGTTCCAACTGAACTTGGGAAAATGGGGGAATGTGTGGGCAGAAATTTCAAAACACATGCTCATGTATATGTGTGTATATAATTTGATACCATCTTCTTGGTCAGTCCTACAGCAAATATCCATGGATGAAGATTACGGAAAAAGTCTGCATAAAATTTTTTTCATAGTCATTGACGTGTCACTTACATAAGTTAATTTCCTGCCAGTATATTCATTGTGTGGAAAACTCAGAAGAGGCACAGAGAAGTCATTCACGCAGTTACTAAGGAACCATAAAAGAATTCCCTAAAATCTAGAGTTATGTCAACAAAGTATTCAAAGATTAAGGCTTACTTTTCAAAAAAATGTTTTGCAAACCTAGTCAAAACTCAGAAAAATTTCTAGTCCAAGCAAAATGATTGCAAATGGAATGTTCTTAGATTCAAGCAGTAAGAGTTTTTCTGAAATTTTAAGGCAGGGTTTACTAGAGATCTGTTTAGCTAATACTTCTGCTTCTTGCTGAGTTTTCAATGTTTAGTGAATTACTAACATGAGGAAAAGCTAGAAATCTATATATATTAAAAAACTAACACACTGAACATCAGAATCAAAAGTGGACACAGTAAATTAAAAAACAAAGATTTCTGTCTTTGGGAAAAGAGACTCAAAATGATTCCAAAGTAGGATGAAAAGGTGATCAAATTCAGCACCAAAAGGAAAGATTTAGCCAGAGGGCAGATTATAGTACATATTTATATAGATATAATAAGAAAAGGGTATTTTTAAAAGCTTATTCAAATACCAATTCTTATCCCCTGTAAATAAATAAAGTCCTTTTTGGCCAAACTTCTATTAAAATGAAACTTCAAAATTATAGTTTTTACAGCATTAACCCTGAAAAGGTTTGGTACAAAAGACAGGGTAAGTTCAATGAGAGAAGCATCAAAACTATTCAGTTTGCCACAAGTTAATCATATTTCATTGAATTTAACATCTCTCTTTGCCATGGGATGTGTGAAAGTTACCCAGTCACCAGTCCTTAAAACCAAGTGAAAGATGTAATCAGCTGCATTACTGGATTTAATATGTTACATATTCTCAGAGCTGACAGAACTGGGGACAAGCCATCCCCCCCCCCCCGCCCCCAAACAACAGGGGCAAGAGAACAAGACCCTCACCCTCCAGACCTAAGAACGAACACTTACGGGAATCATCTTCAGCAGCGGTAGAATGGGTTGCCAGGCTATTCTCAGATGCAGAAACCTACAAAAAAAGACGGGGGGATTAAGAATCACATTAAAAATAAAAGAGCAAACTGCTGTTAATGCCATAAAAACCTGCTGACTCCAGTCAGTCACCGGCTGCCTGAGGGGAAATAACGGGCCCCAGAACAGCTGAGCATTTAAACAAGAGGCAGCAAAATGTCTTTTACGAGGATATTAACATGCCTCTCAATTACAGAGTTACGTGAATAACAGACTGCAAGCAACTGCCAAAAGTGTGCATTATCTTCCTTTATAAAAGAACTTCTAAATATATCTTTCTACTCTCAAAAAAAAAAAAAAAGAGGGAAAGTGGGGTAGGAAACAAAACCTTCTATCAGGGAGGGCAAAGCTCCTCACCAAAACCCACAACTCCTGTAACTGTAACTCACTCCAAGGCAAGATAAGTCTTTACATACAGGAACTATTATTCTTTCATTTTCCTAACTCCTTATTTCCCAACCAAATACATTCTGCTGAAAAAAGCTTGCTAGTACAGAAGACCTTCTGATAGCTATAAAACAAATTTATCTATAACAACCTTTTGATATTATCTTCAAGGTTAGTTTCCCTTGTTTAATTCCAGTCTCAAAATGGGAGTGTTTAACAAGATGGCAGATCTTAGGTGTAGGTAATTACTTTTTCCATTAGCCATCAAATTTAAATAAAAGAACTTTCTACCAGCTCACTCCTCGGTTCTCCTGTCCCCTAGTCCTTCAGTATATCTTCCTCCACATTCAAAATCATGAAGGGTCATCAAATGATCCAACATGGACTCTTCATGGAATATTCATTCATTCAGATGCTAGGGATTTTATGGGTGATGCTGAGTGTTTATATCAGGATGTCTAATGTACTGAATAAATTTACAATGGAGATTAAGTTGTCAGCTGACTGCACGTGAATTTCAGCATGGTCAGTTTTTTCCCCTTTATTCTCTTTTCATTACAGGAGTTCTGACACGGTATAAAACAAACCAGTATAATAATAGTTAACACTGATGAAATGTTTACTATGTTCCAGGTACTGGAATGACTACTTTAAAGGTGTTATTTCATTTAATGATATGAAATAAATTTTCTGAAAGTAGTGCATGGCCACAAAAAGCTCTTCAATTCTTGCTTAATTAGTAGGGGCATCCATCCCAAGAAGTCCTTTTCTCACCTCCAATTTGGACACCTTGAACCTGCAGGGTAAGCTTAACGACAATCATGGCATCACTGCCCATACCCAACTAGATGACTTCACTACAGGAACAGCCGGGAGACAGCATGTGAGGTTTTACTCAAACATTTCATTAAAGAAAAGTACAAATTCATTCACAAAAGGAGAAAGGGAAAACCAATACCTTGACAAAATTCTCTATTTCAGGCAACTTGACCCTGGCATTAATGTCCTTTTGTAACAAACCAAAGTTCAAATAGCTCTTAGGTATTGGTTAACCAAAGCTAGGCAGCCAGCCAAAAGGATAGCTGAGGCTCTGAAAAATTTTACAAATTTTAAGGCATCCAAAGGTTCATGAACCTATGGTATATGCTTGAAGGCTATGTACTATCTTTATTTCTTCTATTCCTCACCTACTCCCCAACTTGTGATTCAGTTGCACTGATGCCCTTGTAGACTGTAATTAAAATGTTCTGATCCTCCATTCAGCTCAGAGTTCCAGTTGCAAATCAAGAAGACAATTAAGAAAGAAACAGGAAATTAGAAATAGGGACAACTCAAGTACAATTATCCAGATGATTATTTTTCAAGTTATGCTCCAAGAACAGATGGGAGGATTTCAATGCAGGATTTCATTTCTTAAATGTCTTTTTTTAGAGTATATAAGAAAACTTTTTATAAGACCTAATCTCACACTTAAAAAATGGGAAAACCAGGCAGACTGATGCGAGAACTCACTAGAAACATTACATGAGACATGGTAGTATTGCCTCAGCCCACTGTTGTAAGGATGTTTTGTAACTTGATTATTTCATGATTACGAAAAGTATTTTGCCTGACTATTTCAAAACATATTTGAGATATGGTTTTATAAAATAAAGTGACTCAATTTTATAAAATAAAAACTCCTAAATTTTTTCCTCTTCTATTCCTTGAGTCCATAAAGAAGGTAGAGCACCAAAGAACTGATGCTTTTGAACTGTGGTGCTGACTCTCGAGAGTCCCTTGGACAGCAAGGAGATCAAACCAGTCCATCTTAAAGGAAATCAACCCTGAATACGCATTGGAAGAACTGATGCTGAAGCTGAAGTTCTAATACTTTGGCTACCTGATGCAAAGAGCCGACTCATTGGAAAAGACCCTGATGCTGGGAAAGATCGAAGGCATAAGCAGAAGAGGGTAACAGAGGATGAGATGGCTGGATGGCATCACCAATGTAATGGACATGAACTTGGGCAAATTCTGGGAAATGGTGACAGGGAAGCCTCGTGTGCAGCAGTCCACGGGGTTGTAGTCTGATATGACTTGCCGACTGAACAACAATTCTTTAAGTGAAATTTTGTGGCCATTAATCTGAGACTGTTTTTCTGTATGCTTACTTTGGTCCAAGTATGTAGTATATCTCATGAGTTCCTGTTGGTATGCTGCCGATGTGTGTGTGTTAGTTGCTCAGTCATGTCTGACTCTTTGTGACCCCATGGATTACAGCCAGTGGGCTCCTCTATCCAATGCTGTCAAAACATCTATTTTAAAGACTTATAGTCAAATAAGTTTGAGAACTATTGCTCTTAACCCATTTTAATCATCTCTTCACCTTTGTAGAATGGCCTCAAGGGTGTCAAAATGTGTAACAGAAACAATGATTATATGCCTATTAATCAATGTAACAGATTTGAAAGCTCTTTTTCCTCATCTAACTTAACACTTGATCATCATATTCAATGAAAGACCAAAGACACTGGGTAATGGATTGTCAGAGAAAATAATAAATTCACCTTACATTTATCTTGTTGCTTACTCCAGCTAAGCCATACATCTAACAATAAATGCATAAAACCTGATTTGTTTAAAATCTTCCCATGGCTTTCCTCTGCTGCAGGACTACACCCATGCTTTTAAGGGTTTTTCAAGACCAGCCCTGACCGTCTCCCTTCATCTGTCTCTCACCATTGCCTATATGAACTTTATGCTCTTGGTTGGGTTCTCTGGTTTCCAAACCTCTGTTGTGTCTGCCTGGAATATACTTGTTTTTTATAGTCAACTTTCCCCTTATTCACTTGGCCTATTTCCACACATCCTTCAAGATCTAGCTCAGATATCACCTTCTTGAGAAAGTCAGGGCAAGTGTCCTTAGTGCAAGATTCCATGGCCACACATAGCCTTTCATAACACTGTTTTGCTGTTTTATGATCGCCAACTTGTTACGCATCTCCCTCCTACTGAATGGTTTGTTCACATTTAGTTGTTTAGCTCTAACAACTTTAATGGCAGAAAGTGAAGAGGAACTAAAGAGCCTCTTGATGAAGGTGAAAGAGGAGAGTGAAAAAGCTGGCTTAAAACTCAACATTTAAAAAATAAAGATCATGGCATCCAGTCCTACCATTTCATGGCAAACAGATGGGGAAAAAGTGGAAATAGTGTCAGATTTCATTTTCTTGGGCTCCAAAATCACTGCAGACAGTGACTGCAGCCATGAAATTAAAAGATGCTTGCTCCTTGGAAGGAAAGCTATGACAAACCTAGACAGCATATTAAAAAGCAGACATCACTTTGGTGACAAAGGTCCATATAGCCAAAGCTATGGTTTTTCCAGTTGTCATGTACAGATGTGAGAGTTGGACCATAAAGAAGGCTGAGTGCAGATGAATTGATGCTTTTGAACTGTAGTGCTGGAGAAGACTCTTGAGAGTCCCTTGGACAGCAAGGAGATCAAACCAGTCAATCCTAAAGGAAATCAATCCTGAATATTCATTGGAAGGACTGATGCTGAAGCTGAAGCTCCACATACTTTGGTCACCTGATGTGAAGAACTGACTCACTGGAAAAGATCCTGATGCTGGGAAAGACTGAGGGCAAGAGGGGAAGGGGGTGACAGAGGATGAGATGGTTGGATGGCATCACCGACTCAATGGACATGAGTTTGAGCAAACTCCAGGAGATGGTGAAGGCAGGGAAGACTGGCATGCTACAGTTCATGGGGTCACAAAGAGTCAGACACGACTTAGTGACTGAAGAACAAGTTGTTAAGTTCAGCATTGCCTGTGCTTAGCGTAGTGCCTAGCTTTCAAAATACTCTGAAGTGAAAGAATGACATTTTCTTACATAAAAAGTGTTAAATTAATAATATACAAATAACTTTGAAGATGATATCTCTATTCAAAACAGATTTTTTAAAAATCACTTAAGCATTTGCTGAACAAAAGAATTTTCCATTGAAGGTTCATTATTTGGTCAGCTATAAGTTGCACAGTTCCCCAACCAAAATTATGTGACCTGCAAAAAAGACAATCTGTCCTGGCAGCTGTTAGCAAATTCCCAGACACTCTACAGCCTAGAGTTGTTTCTAATTTTAAGCAACTAATTTAAAACACATGCTTTCCTGGCAAATGGACATCAGGCTTTTCAACCCACCTTTTCTCCGTCTGGATAGGAGATGCAGGCCTCAGGACCTGGGGGCACATTCTCCTTTTGCTCCAATTTATGAGTTTTGATTTCACCACCACTGGCTCTCAACTCATTCTACAAAATAAAAGTAGTCTGTGAATTTTTTTTAAAAAGTCTCACAATTCTCTTCATAGCCATCTATTAAATAAACTTGGAATGCTAAAAAAGAAATTCTTTTCCAAGGCTTCAAGTCAAATCAACCCCCTAACTCTCAGAAGCAAAACCCATTGACTTGTGAAATGACAAAAGCAGCTTTGTGGACACACACACCTCAGAGTTAAATATTTATACAACTAGTCCAAAACTTGATGCTCATTAGAACATAGACACATCAACACAGACACACACACCAACCCTCCCCCGCTCCCACCCTGCTGCCCAGCATACAATATTCTCGTGATTCACTCTTCTAGCAGCACAGCTTGTGGGAATGCAAAGCTGGTGAGTTTTATCAGAAAAGACCATACTGGAGCAGGGGAGAGGAGGTGCCAAGTGCCAATAATTAAGAAAAGATACTGACCATATATATAAATGCCCGGCCTGGAAAGGAAACAGGGATGATGCATATATATAAGAATTGAAATTATACTTAATGATACCGTAAAATAGCCTTTTGTTGTGAGACTTTCAAAAACATATTTTGGTGGGGTTTTTTTTTGCATAAAATTCATACAGTATACTAAAGACATACCTTATTCTAGTTCTCATAATAGAGCTTCAACATAAAAAAGCAGACGTGAGCCAGAAGGAGTGAGCATAATCATATTTGTTTTCCTTGCAAAGAACACTTGGGGCAAAATATTAAAATCAACTTTATTACTAGATCCAAAATCAATACAGAGGTAGATGAATATGGACATTTCCTACCTTTAGCCTACTAGTGATCTAATACTTTGTTCTTTGTGATTCTTCAGGTTTAGGGAGAAAACAATCCATTTATGGCTACAGGACCAATGAGTGGAGTGTCAGTGGGACTGACTGTCTCAGGTGTGGAATTCCAGATTAAGGCCCACAGCTCTGGCAGCCAACACTGCAGAACCAACCGTACAACAACGGGAAACTTATTCCTGATATGGCCTCAAAGCCCAGCCCCCAGCATCAAGAGTGTGTGCCTTGCTACAACCATACTCCTCCCTGTAGCGGCCTGAGAAATTCTTTTGGGATGAGATAAAATATGCTTTTTACAAGAATTCCTTAAGGCTTTTCAACTCTTAAAATTTACAGAGCAGGAGAACCGCAATGTAGAAACTCTCATTAGGAGTTGAAAAAACAGTTACCAAACAGGTTTTTCCACTTAAGAGAGTCACCTGGTCGGAATGTTTATAGGAGGTCACTGAGAAGCAGCAAAATCCTGCAACAAGAGGGAATTAAGCTCCACAGATCATGTTTGCTGTATTTCCTGACCTGCCTTTTAAGAAAAGTCTACATTTGCTTATTTCTTCACACTCCCAATGAATAACAAGCCTGTGATGGTCTACTTCACTACTTATTTACACACATTATCTCTCCTTAAAACTATAGTGAAAAATCAAGATGAGATTATTCACTGCCCAGAGACTTGGTCTACCAATAAATACTACTGGAAAAGGCATATACTTCATCCTGTGGGGGAAAGAAGGGTCAGTTCTGAGAATACACACTGTGATTTCTAACAGACACTGGTTCAGTCTGCTTGGGAACAAATAAAAGCTAATGCTGTTCTTCAAATTTTATTGTAAACTAATAATCAAGAGATTAATAATTTGTCATTTGAAATCTTAAAAGGAAGAGATGTTTGAAAGATACAAATGTATGTGTACATGTATATATATGCGTGTGTACTTATGAATAAATGGCATTTAAAAGGTAACTTCACATAAGCGGTTCTGTTGTGTCCTCCTGCCAGTTAAACCTAGGAAAGTGTAACATGGAAAGATCCTCCGTTGTATTAGAACACGTTTTTGTGCTTACAGAGTACCTCACCCTCCTATCATTTCTCCCTCTTTTTCTTATCCGCCATTCTATTTCTTTAGAAAAATATTACATCCTTAATTAAATACTAAGCAGATCATATCTTGTATGATTGCATTTACATTAAAAGTCCAGAACAAGAAAATCCATAAAAACAGACAGTGGATTAGGGGTTGCTAGGAGATAAGGAAAGTGTAGAATTGGGAGTCACTGAACAGGGATGGGTTTCTTTTGGTGGTGATGGGGAAGATTTAGAGTTAGACAGTGGTGATGATTTTTTTTTTTTAATTTATTTATTTATTTATTTTTTTACATGTTCCTTGGGGATATATTAAAAGTCACTGAATTGCATGTTTTAAAATGGTGATTTTTATGTCAGGTGAATTATATATGAATAAAAATTGCAGAAAGATGTTCCATCCCACATTAATGTTGAATGTATTCAATATTTCTCTCCAGTGTTCTCCCTTTCTTCTCTCAAAGACAAAAATAAGTGTTTATATTAAAACTAATAAAATACTATTTTCTTTTTTGGCCACTATGCAGTTTGTGGGATCTTAGTTCCTGGACCAGGGATTGAACCTGGGTCCTTGGCAGTGAAAGCACTGAGTCTAACCACTGAACTGCTAGGGAATTCCCCAAACACTACTTCTTTAACAACAAGATTAAGAAGAGACAGGAAAATTCTCAATGATGGTAACATCACCAAAGAAAAGGTGTGTGGGATAAGGCCTAGGAAAACAAAGTCAGAATTAGAACATGGTGAGGATTACAAATGAGGCTAGGGTAGGATTTATGTGATGAGAGAATAGCTGGACCCCAGGGAGGAGCCAGGGCTCACAGGTCAGGGTGTGGGAGACATTTCTAGTTCCCATGGTCGGTGACCATTTGCTAGGTGAGTGAATGAATGAATCACGCCGAACACATACTGTATAGCTTGCAGAACTGCTTTGCTTGGACACAGCTGCCTGGTACTTGGCCATTCGATCCTTGATGGAGGTTTCTGACAGGCGTGGGAATTCTAGATTTCGCCTACTCTCTTTTTTCTCCAAGTTGAGTGCTGAAGATGACAGCTGACCTGCAAGCATGCAAATATGCTTTAATAGAAGATAAAGGCGATTTGAATGATTTCAAGATTCTAAATTTTAGCCTATTGTAGAATCAACCTACTCTATTAAGAATACAAAGGAAATCAGGATTATAACTGTTATTTACAAGGCAACACTCACTCACTTGGTGCCAACATTAAGAGGAGACTGCTTACCATTATTGAGCGTTACATATTTTTAAATTTTGGCTTTATTTAACATGTGAAAATATTAGATCACAATGCCATTTTAATTTGTATTTTGATTCCTAGAGGCTGATGGTTTTCCTATATTAATTGATTTTATTTTTTCTTTTGTGAAGTGCCTGTATATGCCCCCTTCAGAACATAATAATTCCTCTCTCAAGGTGTGATGTTAGCGTCAGCAATATAGGATAATCAGCAATCTTGACAGGGGATAATGTCCATCCATGGAAGCCCTCAAGTCCTAGACAACCATGGAGCCAAAACTGTTGGTAATAATGCTTCCCTTACAATCCTGCAAAATGACCCTCTGGTTAACACAGGTTACCACTGAGAAAGATGAATTAAAAACACAGAGAAGCTATTTGGAGAGAGCAATCAGATTTGGGAAGGACTTGTATATAACAGCCTTCCTTTTAATTTGTATCACTCTTCCTTTAAAAGCATCAGCTTTGAGGTCAAAGGGTATTGCTACTAATGAGTACTTCCTAGAAAACTTTCCACACGTGGAACTCTCTGCTTACCTGGGCCTATTTCCAAGTCATCCAGAGAATAGCTATTTTCAGACATCTTCCTTCCACCTGCACTTCGGCTTTGGCCCCGAGGAATCTTTTTGAAAAACAAAAACCAGCAATAAGTTTTGCAGCAAGGATGGGAATTTTTTTTTTTTGAGGATGGGAAATCTTGATGCAATGCTCGAAATGGAGGCCTGCAAATCTCCTTTAGAAGTAAAATACAGAAGAGATTGGATTTTGTATTAGTTTTTATATACCACAGAATGTGTTTTTAGTGTTAGAAATATCAAGCACTACAAATTCACAGGTGCCCAGGGGAAAATAAGTAACTCTATATAGGTAATGCATTTTGCAAAAGATTTCTGCCTAACTACCTTAACCAGAAAGCCTGGGAATTTAACAGTCATTGGAATGGAATCCTCATGCCTCCGATGAAAATGGCATCTCTCTCCAAACTGTCAAGTCCTGATGGCAGTATCTGTGGTTGGCTTTCTCCATCCCAGTTCATCCCTGTTCTTGCTGACTGGTTCACGTCTTCATCCTCTTTCCCCTGGACTACTGCGTGACCTTTCTAACTGGTTCCTCTGCCTTCCAATGAAGTATCTATGATGCTGTCATTATCCCAAGTAAAACAAAATAATTATCCCCAAACATAAATCTATGTTATTCTCTTATTCAAAATTCTTTAAGGATTCCTAATCACTCCGTGAATTAAATCTAAAGTGCTTAGTCTGTCAGAGAAGATCAGTTCTAGATCTGATCCCTTCTTACCTCCTGAATATTCTCTTCCTCACCCTTTACTCTCCAGGAAAAGCAAATTGCTGGGAGGTCTCTGATATTGTAAATGAGTTCCCTCCACCTGGATTATGCTTATCCTTCCATTGTCCAGCAATGCCTGTTCCTTCAAGACTTGGTGTAAGCTAAGCCAGTGGTCCCCAGCCTTTTTTGGCACCAGGGACTGATTTCATGGAAGACAATTTTTCCATGGACCAGGGGTTGGGGGGGATGGTTTCAGAATGATTCAAGCGCATTACATTTATTGTGTATCTTATCTACTGTTGCCACTGATCTGATAGGTCCACAGCCCAGAGGCTGGTGACCCCTGAGCTGAGCAAATTCTCTCTGATCTGATACCTCTCCTCCATAAATCTAAGTAGCCCTTCCTCTGTTTCCAAGGAAGTGGTCACACTCCCATCACAATGGTTATCAAATTGTTGTGCATTCCTATACTGGACTGGAAGCTTATTGAGGGCACAGACAAGCTTTTATTTTTTAAATAGAAAAGTGAAAGATACAGATCTTTTTAAAAATAAAGTATTCCTATGAGTCCCATAAATTACATTTATATCTCTCATACTTAGGGTAGGTCTATAAAGAAAATTCCAAATTACACTTTTAAGACTGGAAAACTAATTCAAGAGAAAGCCTGAGTGTCAAAGGATGTTCCTAGACATAATACACAGAGAGTATGTTATGTTTATTCAGCTTGCAATGAGAGCCTTCAAGCAGATTCCTATCACTGAAATCTCAATTTATTTCCAGATAACTTGATGTGGGAAAGATGTCTGAAATCCAATATGACAGGAGACAAGAGTAAAACATTTAGCATCCTTCTGAATTCAACATTAGTAAATAATTATTAAACCTTTAAGTTCAGTGGGCTAATCAAACAACAATAAAGTTTAAGACAGTGGACTATCCCTTTTTTAAGTCCCCCTGCTTCCCCTTGGTGGAGAAGGCGATAGCACCCCACTCAGCACTTTTGCCTGGAAAATCCCATGGACGGAGGAGCCTGGGAGGCTGCAGTCCATGGGGTCGCTAAGAGTCGGGCATGACTGAGTGACTTTGCTTTCACTTTTCACTTTCATGCACTGGAGAAGGAAATGGCAACCCACTCCAGTGTTCTTGCCTGGAGAATCCCAGGGACGGGGGAGCCTGGTGGGCTGCCGTCTATGGGGTCGCACAGAGTCGGACACGACTGAAGCGACTTAGCAGCAGCTGCAGCTCCCCTTGGAAATAGGAAATATGCCATGTCAGAAATCAGAGCCAAGGATTTGGTTTGCTTATGTCCTACCAATAAGACTATCTCTTCTTGGGACTTCCATAGTGGTTAAGAATCTGCTTACCAATGCAGGGGACATGGGTTCGATTCCTGGTCTGAGAAGATCCCACATGCCATGAAATAACTAAGCCTGGCGAACCACAACAACTGAGCTCACACTCCTAGAACCTGTTCTCTGCAACAAGAGAAGCCAGCATGTGGCAAGAGTAGCCCCCACTTGCTGGAACTAAAGAAAGCCACGGGCGGCAACAAAGACCCAGTGCAGCCAAAAATAAAATTAATTCATTATTTTAGAAAAAGAATATTGTTTTTTGCAAATTTAATATACATTTAATGTACTTCATCTCCAGTCAGCTTTGCCATGTACATTATTTGTTGAATCTATTTTTTTCAAAAAGCAATAGCAACTCTAACCTTGCCACATCGTACTCAGGTCAGCAGCACCATCAGTCACGTCCACATGACTCCTATGATGCAAACATTCTTGTTCTGGGAGCAGCCCACCATTTGGAAATGAAGGTCATCAGCCAAAGTGAAAAGATAAGTTTGGCAGAATACCCTTCATCCACATCTTTTTGTTTTTAAAACATTTTTCATTTGCAGAGAGTTAGAGTAAAGGAAATTCCAAAGATTTATTCCAAATGCTGCTGCACTGTAAGATGATCATTATAAAAACTAAAAATTTTCAGTGCTCAAACAGGGAGAGAGCTTGGAAATATACTTAAAAACAACAACAACAACAAAAAGGAACAGGTTTTGCACTCTTCACACTAGAGCGATATTTCAAATATTTACATTCTGTCAAAGGTAAACTTCAAGCCAGTTCCAAGAGTATGTGTTACATGTTGCAGCCTGCTAGGAGTTCAGTCTTCTGTCTGTGCATGTAGCCATGCGGGACGTTCTGACACTAGTGTTATTGAGAGCAAGACCATTTAGAACCAGCATACATGCTGAGCTAGGTTCTTTGGTTTTAGATGCATAAAATCTCCCATCTTTGCTACCTTTTTATTTAAATCTTTGGGTTAAATAAAGAAAGAGCCTTTCTCCCCGCTCACTGTCAGAAGTGAGTGAACCATGAGGACATCAATACTCTGAATTATTTTTGTTCAACTACTAAAAAAGTGAATATGCAAAGTCATTTGCTATTAGAGAAAAATAGAAAAACGTCCCTGGAAATCAAAGTTATACTGACACCGGTTCTGAGGAGGAATACAACCTGGAGATAAGATGGCTTTTTAAAATTAAAAAAAATTTTTTGGCCAAGCAGCATGTGGGATCTTAGTTCTCTGACCAGGGATCGAAACTGCACCCCCTCCATTGGAAGCATGGGATCTTAACCCCTGGACCGCCACCGCCAGGGAAGTCCTATGAGATGGCTTTTAATGAGCTCCTGGGTGAAGCACTAAGCATTTCTTTCAATATCTTTCTACCTCTAAACCACTCAAAGATAAAGAATGACAAGATCTCTATATCTGAAATGAACACAATATTGCAAATCAACTACACTTAAAAATAAAAACCCAAACCCCAAGATCTCAAATGCATTTACTATTAATTTATGATCTTCACTTTACAAGTGGTCATTGAGGTTCAGGAAGAAGGAGGAGTTTCCTCCAATATTTCTCAAGGAAAGTAAAGGAACACACACACAGGAATTCTGATAGTGAAATACTCTTCTGTAACACATTTTTATCACATTTCATTCTTTTATGCACATGCCTGCTGCTGCCTGAGGGAGCCTGAGAAGAGAGAAAAGGTAAAACACTTTAAGACTTTCTGGAATTTCCTGTCTTGGCCTTACCCCACCCTATAAGTCCTCCTTCCTGTCAGGTGACTGCAGTAACTCTCATTAGTGTGATCACCCCTTAAATATTTTCTTTGAATCTATAAACCAAATGCATCCACATTTACCAATAAGAAAATAAGAGTCTGGGGCTTTTAGCCAGCAGTCTGTAGAATTTCTTTTCTCTGGAGTTTTCTTTAGAAATAAAGTAAGTTAGGTCCCAAATGTCAAATAAAAAGCAGGATTTCCTGTCCTGGGTACCCCTATTTTCAGGAAAAATTCTCTTTAAAAGTTGATTCTCATCACTTTATTGAGAGCTACTTCCTTCAGCCTTTCAACTCTGACCTTCCTTCAGACTCTCTCATCCTTCCAAAGTCAATGGTGGAAGATGGATGCCTTTTAGGGAAAAATGGGGACTGTGCATGGAGATTATAGGGTGTAGATAAAACCTGGCCTTAAGTTCTCAAAATACTGAGAGATAAACATTTCCTTTTTCAAGAGCTCTAGTAGAAAAACAATAGCTCATTTAAGTAAAAGCTACACATAGAAGGAGAACTTGTCTCCAGAGGGATTTCTCTCTCTCTCTCTCCCTATATATATATATAAATATATATATGAATATATATATAATATAAATATATTATATATATATGAATATATATATATAAAAGGATTTTTTTTTGGCCATGCCACGTAGCTTGTGGGTTCTAGTTTCCAACTAGAGTGAACATGTGCCATGGCAGTGAAAGCCTCAAATGCCAACCCCTAGACCACCAGGGAACTCCCATATTTTGTATTTCTAAGTGTTCTACAAAAATTATGTGTTTCTCTTATAATTAAAAAAAAAGGAAGGAGAGATAATGCTTTATATTTATTAATTTAATTTATTAAATTAACATAAATAGATAAGAATGATAAAACCAAATGCTGATGAGGGGTGTGGAACTGAATATGTCCTTAGATTGTGTTAGCACTGTTAAATAATATAATCTTTGATAATAAGCTAAAAATATGCAAGAAGAATGTTCAATGAATTATGTCTTTTGACCTTGGTAACACCATTCAGTAATATGGCTCCCCTACCAACTAAAAATAAAATGTTTCTGCCAAGATGTTTAGAGCTTTTTAATTAGGCTGGAAAAGAATCTAATTACTGGGGAATGATTAAAATGTATAATGAAATAACCTATTGCTGTAAAAGGATAACTACATGAACTCAGAAGGTACAAAGGAAGGTGTATGTAAAAAAGACCAAACCACAGATAAGAACACAAAACAGAGCACACAGTACCTAAAACAATGTAAAATCTAGTTATGCAATGATAAAGATATCACTGTGCACAGCTGTGCACAATTGGTAAAGGTTACTCTTTCTTCCAAGATATTTGACTTTTTCTGGTTTGCCCTGTGTATGATTGCTCATATGACTGATTTATATAAGAAAAACAAACCTACCAAACCCACAGCCTTCTAAGTCAAGAGTTTTAGTACAGATCTCTTACATTCCAATGTACTTCTCTTCATTGCCCTGATGTCTTTTATTCAGTAAAAAGACTATAAAAGGTAAAAAGAGGGACTTCCCTGGTGGTCCAGTGGTTAAGAATTCACCTGCCAATGCAGGGGACACAAGTTCCAGTCCTGGTCTAGGACGATTCCACATGCAGTGGAGCAAGAAAGCCCATGTGCCATGACTACTGAGCTGGTGTGCCTAGAGCCCTGCTCTGCAACAAGAGGAGCCACTGCAGTGAGACGCGCGCAAAGCACAAAGTCCCTGCTCACCGCAACGAGACAAAGTCCCCGCGCAGCAAAGGAGACCCAGGGCAGCCAGAAAGAATAAATAAATAAATAAACTTTTTTAATGTAAAAAGAAGACAGATATGAGTTGAAGTCTTTGAGAAGACAGCTGTTAATATGTTTTACTTTTTTCCTGGTTTCGTTGGATTTCAAAAATATGTAAGGCCAGATGTTTTTATCCAACAAATAGCTACTATAACATCCAGGAAGACAGTGTTTATGGCAGAAGTGGTGGTACTACACTATTTCAGTTCTTGTTCTGACATTAAGTAGCTACATGATATTGGGTCATAAAAAAAAAAAATCAGTTAATTTCTCTCATGTAAGCTGTTTCCATCTGTAAAACAGGGATTTTAATACCCTAACTGCCTGAGAACAATGAGCTGAATTAAATAACCTTTTACAATCACTTATATCAATAGTTCTAGGATTTATGTCAGTGATCTTGATAGGGATTGCTCACTCATTGTACCTCATCAATTAATTAGAAGGCTAGAGGAAATGATTAATAAATTCATCTGGATACACACCTGTGTTGCTTTATGCAAAAGTGAGTCCAGTAGTATAAAGAAAAGGTGATTTTGGGGGGCAAATGATGTCTTTCTGGCCCCTCCAAACTCTATTGTAGCCAATATTGCTTAGAGAATGTTCCAGTCCTCTGATACTACTTTTCAACAAGTTTTATTTTAATGGAACTGAATAGAAACCAGTATGTAGTTAACTGGCATGAAAGTAAGCAGAAAAGAGATGACTGGTCTCTAACTGACACATCCAGGACAGCCACTTAGGATAACAAACAGGTCAGGATTCCCTGGCTGGCACCTCTACACCTGAATCTGTCACTATCTTACCACAAAAGACCAAAGATTTATTCAGAGGTACTAATTAAGATAAATAAAATTTAATCTGTGCTTAGTAGGAGGTCTTTACAAGAAATATACTTCTAAAAAAAGAAAGAAATATACTGCTATGCATGCTAAGCTGCTTCAGTCTGTCTGACTCTGTGCGACCCTATGGACTGTAGCCTGCCAGGTTCCTTTGTCCCTGGGATTCTCCAGGCAAGGATACTGGAGTGGGTTGGCAGACCCACCTCCAAAGATCTTCCAGACCCAGTGATCAAACCTGCATCTCTTACAGCTCCTGAAGTGGCAGGCAGGTTCTTTACCATTAGTGCCACTTGGGAAAAGGCGATAGAGAGGTCAATCAAAATAACACTAAGAACTTAAATTGAATGGATGAAGGGATAAAATGATATGGTATATATACACAATGGAATACTACTCAGCCACAAAAAGAACAAAATTTTGCCATTTCCAGAAACATGGATGGACTTGAAGGGTATTCTGCTAAGTGAAATACATGGGATGGAGAATAAATATTGCATGATATTACTTATATGTAGAGTCTAGAAAATACAACAAACTAGTGAATATAAAAAAAAAAGAAGCAGACACAGATATAGAGAGCAAACTAGTAGTTACTAGTGAGGAGAGGAAGGGGGAAGGAGTAATATAGGGCTAGGGGAGAAAAAGGTACAAACTATTAGATATAAAATAATATATAAGGATATATTGTACCACACAGGGAATATAGCCAATATTTTATAATAACTAAAATGGAGTATTGGCTTCCCAGGTGGCGGTGGTGGTAAAGAACCCACTTGCCAGTGTAGGAGATATAAGAGACACAGGTTTGATCCCTGGGTCGGGAAGATGGAGAAGGGCATGGCAACCCACTCCAGTATTCTTGCCTGGAGAATCCCATGGACAGAGGAGCCTGGCAGGCTACAGTCCATTGGGTCGCAAAGAGTCAGACATGACTGAAGCAACTTAGCGTGCATAAATGGAATATAACTTAAAACTTGTGAATCACTATATTGTACACCTGTAGCTTATGTTGTACTTGTATTCTTTCAATTAAAAAAAATGTTATATTAAAGAAACAATATAGAGGGGAGAAAAATAACACTGAGAGCAAAATCACATCTCAAAACTACACAGCTATAAACTGTAGATGAATACAATCAGCAAAAAAAAAAAAATCAGTTTTAATAGGATATATGAGAAAGACAGTATTATAGAAAAATAAAGATAATCCTTGTATTTATTTAATTAAACCAGTTATCTACATTCAAAACACTAGCAATGTATTGCTGATAAGCAAAAGATATATTCCCCTACTCTAGGGTGACTATATTAGACCCCACAGTGATATTGAGTTAGCTATTCAAATCCCTTTCCTCCCTAAACCCATTTTAAGATTATGACTTACCGATACTCAATTAATACCAATTATGAACATCCTCAGAATTGTATTCCTCTGGGAATACAATTCCAAATAATTTACTTAAGCCACTAAACCAAGCAAAAGAAAAACTTTATTAAGATAACATCAAGTAGAGAAGGGAACACGTACAATTATTAGCCCAGAGAGGAGAAAATAAAACATTATGGATACTTTTTACAACAATGCAGGGATTCCCTATGGACAACTACCCATTCTTTGAGAAAGCAAATATAAATTGTTTCTCTGATGTAGTTTACAGATCAGTTGGCTCTGGATAAATAGCTTATGAACAGATCAGACTTGAGTTTGGATGTCTTCTTTTCTAAAGGGTTCACTCCACTACATCAACACACAAACACTGCTACGTACTAGTGTTATGTAAAACTAAACAAAACACAAGTGTCACTTCCAGGAACTTAGAAGAAGAGAAACCACAAAAATGTTGGACTGTTTGAAGAAAGATGGTTTTACTCTTACATTAACAAGTGCAACTTTTGTTGGCATTTTGATGCCAGCCATACACAAAATGCCATACACGTGGCATTTTGATGCCGTGTCCTTCTGATCCTGGTAATTAAAAGGGCAGAAATTATAAGGGAAGTTGAAGAGCTTAGGAGTCTAAGGAGAGAAACAGCAGAGAAGTGACAAGGTTGATGGGACATGGGAAACTTCTGTTTTAATTGAGATATTTCTATTGTAGTTGTTTTGTCTTTGTAGTATAAAACAATACAATTAATTAACTCAAAGCATTAAAGTATACCATGAATAACAGGGAAAAAGGATAAAGAGAGCAATTTTTGCCCTAATGATTTTAATTTTACTTATCATCACTTTCTCTCTCTCTTTTTTTTGGGGGGTGGGGGGCTGTGGAGCATGTGGGCTGGCCCCCTGAAGTGGAAGCATGGAATCTTAACCACTGGACCACCAGGGATTTCCCCACCATTATTTTCTCATTACTACCTCCTATCCTTGGTTAGCTCCCAAAGAGAGAACACGTGAGTGTGTTTATGTGTTCTAGAAAATAGAGATTTTTGGTGAGGAGGCATTCTCTTTTCTTCTCTTCTTTTCTTTACCTAACTCCTCTCCTAGAAGAGGGAAACAGTGCAAGTCAGAACTTCTGTAGAAGAATCAAGAGATGTCCATATTCAAGCTTTGTTTTCTTGTATCACAACGAATTGGTTTAATCTTGACCCAAGCAAAAGATAGGATTTTAATTAGGTTATGAAGGTAGAAATATACCTTCCAATTATTTGGTCTTTATTCTCCTATCCAAGGATTTGTGTGAAACAAATAAGTTAGGAACCAAATAGAAATAAGTGAGACTTAAGGAGCCTGTCACAAGCTCCTTACACTGTCTGGTCATTTGAATAACTGCATCATGACCTTTGAAGATTATGAATTCAAATGTCAACATGATGATAAATGACTAACTGCTTGATCAGCTTTTTCATAAAAGGCTACCTAAAACCCAGATCCACATATACATGCAGTTAGATGTGAAGCCACACTTAGTGTGTGCCGCTAGGGAGGGCTTCTCTTTCCTCATACTGATAGGTTACACTAATCCATCCACTGCTCATTTGCAGTAGGAATTAGAATTATCATGCTCAACTAAACCACCTGACTTAAATAACCTATCTATTCATTAAAAGTAGAGGAAAAGTGATCAGTTGTCATTATTTATAAGTTGAGATCTAAGCTTCTTTTCTCCTTTTTATTAAATAAACCCTAAGAGTCAAGCATTGGGTTGACCACTGGGAGATAAAGGAAACATTACTTTGAAAGAATTATATAGACTGGGAAGCACACAAATTCACACAGACTATTAAAGAAGCATGATAAAAGTGGCCAAAGAGAGGTAAGAAATTCTACAGGATGGTCAGGAGGGTGAAGGTAATTTCATATGGGAAAAAAACTGATGGCCCATATTGAGATGTGTAGACTCATTTAGATGGCTCATAAGTGACTGACTGAGAAGAGGCAGGCAAAAAGAACTGATCCCAAACTTTATAGAACAGGAAATGTGGTGAATGGTGATACACTAAGAGAGGAAGATAATGGATTCTTTTTTAGTTTTCCTGAAATTGAGTGCTTTAGTTTTATTCACAAAGAGGTGTGCAATCTGGCAGGCAGCCACAAAATTGGAGCTAAAGCTTGGGTGAAGAATTCAAGATGAGAATCTAGTTTTGGAATCCATCTTTTGGAGTCCCGGAAAGAGAGAAGACAACACAAGGGACAGAGAAATAAAAAAGGACTGCAGAGGAGAGATCAGGCAGAAAAGTGGACAAGAACCATCTCAGACAAAAGGGAGCAAGAGAGACTAAGAAATGTGGAACTCAGGCAGTTAAGTTGGGCTCCTGTAAATAACTCTGATAAAAAAGATTTAGGAGATAAAGAAATTTGGATCATGTGTTTCCGTTATCTATGTGGTCCCTGACCCTGCTCAACTAGTTAGCTGAGATTCAGTCCAGTGCTCTAAATTCAATTATGGAGACAAAGATTCACATGATTTGTACCTAATAATATATTCACTTGTCTCAGAGAAGTACTAATTTTTTAGCTCTGAGGTAATCGTTCGTACTTCCTCACTCTTGCTCCTAAAAAGATTGCTTAGTGTCTCTACCATATTTCTCAGAGCTTTCTTCCAAAGATCCAATTACGTGACTTCCTGATTAAAGCCTTATCCATACTAAAGCTGAAGTTATGTTAGCAATAACCATAACCTAGTTTCAAACTGATTAATCATTCCATAATCTAAAGTAGACAAAACTTTTTTTACCAGTTTTAGTGGAATATTAGACAAATACTTTTAAGTAATCTAGGCCGTTGCTAACATGGGTAATGACGCTTATTTAGAAGCAGGTATAAAACCAAGCACAGGGACGTCCCTAGTGGTCCAGTGGTTAAGACACTGCACTTCCAGTGTAAGGGGCACAGGTTCGATCCCAGTCAGAGAACTAAGATCCCATAACCCCAAAAATAGAAAACAATGGCAGTTGTGTTTTATACTCCCTAAGCAGTCCATTAAAGGACAAATGACTATTTAATCAGGAGGTTTAAAAAGCTCCCCTTCAAAAGGCCTGGTCAGTCTTAGAACCCCTCCATCTTCCTAGACCCAATAGCAATCAGGCTGAATGCCAGCCTGATCTAGTAGGATCTTCCTTTATATGAGAATTTTTTTTCTCCACTCTGACCAGCCACAAAAAGATAGGCTTGTTCTAACCCATCTTCACCAGACATTTATGAGAAAGAAGTCTCTTACCAGATCTTTACACATAATCAGCATTCTGTCTGCTGCAGTCCCAGTCATTTCCAACCTCAGGCCAGTTTTGACATGTACTAGCCTTCTGCACTGAATCTACATTGTGCATGCTGCCATGACATCAGCCGTCCTGCCCCTAACAGGGTCTGAGAGGAGAGGACTTACAATGGCGCTTTGACACACAACAAAGCCCCTTCCTCTCTATTTAGGATTTCAGACATTTTTTCCTTCCATTTAAAATTCTTCTTCCCATTTAAATTAAAAAAAAAAATTTTTTTTTTTTAATTAAGACCATAAAGGAGAAAAGGGGAGTTGGCAGGCCTAGAGGACTCAAAATTGAGAGGGAAGAGAGTTTAAGAAAAGTCATAAAACTGCTTTGTGGTTACATCTCTTGCCAACTGGTTTATGTTAAAATAGAGTTAAAACTCATGCAGAGAAAAGGGTTCTAGTTTTGCAAACCTTTAAAAAATTATTTCTACATCCTCAACTGATGATCGCCGAACACTAAAGAACTTTCCTAAGGAGAAAAGCGACAGGCACTGCAAGATACAAGAAGGGATGGCTAAATCGCATCAAACATAACTGAGGAATTCTAGGATAAATTATCTAATTTTTGCCTCAGAAGAAACACTTCCTACCATTACTTCACAAATGTAGACATTTGGACCAAATATTTAGCTGGAAAAAAAAAAGTCCACACTCCCATCTAGATGTGATCTAGAGTAAATGATGGCTTTGCTCCCCATCAGATCTGTTTATTTCATTATAATGACTGTTGTAACAAACGAACCCCATGTATAAAGCCAGATATGCAGGAAAGTATGAGAAAATTGGAAAAACTGACCAGCTCTGCGGCCCCTGGATTGTGTTATAAGTCACCAGCATATGTAACTCATTTTCTAGTTAAGTAATTCCCTCTGGGGACCTGGTCTGCACTCCACACTAAGGATCAAATTTCATTAGCAGTTGTAGGAAAATGCAACTCTGTGCATTTGCAAGTCAAAACTCCTAAAGGCTACAGCTAGTCTGGCTATTTTCATTGATTTTTCCAGGGACAGGATTTTAGCTGATAGAAAACATTTGTTGGAAGGCACAGATGAGGAAGTTAAGAAGAGAAAGGATTCAGCTAGCAAGAAGACAACTAAGCCTCAGTCTTAACGTTAAACTCTGGCCTTAACACTCAGCCTGCAGCTGTGTCCAGGCAAAGAGATTCAGCAGTAATTCCACCCCCCAAAGCTACTAATGACAAAAGGCACAGGAAGACAAATCAAAAGGCCAAGCATAGGAAAACACATAACCCAGACGGCATCAAGCTCTCTTCCTTTCTAGGTATCAACCTGAATCCCAGTGTGCACTTAATTTCATGTGAAACTGGGTCACAGACCCACAAATCTTAGCATTTCTGTAAATAATTCATCTGATACTTTTTATTAACTACTCGTCTAACTTGAATCAAAAGACATACTGACCACATACTCGCCACCACTCAAACAGTCTAGACTAGAAAAAAAGCTTTGTTTAGTTACTTGAATTGGCCTTTTTTCAAGTTTTAAACCCACCCAATCCTTACCTTGGTTTGAGCTGTTTCACCTTTCTCAAACATCATCTTCAGCCTGTTCAGCGGAACATTGTATTTCTCTATTTTGTTTGCAGTTTCTGCGTTTTCACTCATTTCGGGTTTTGCTACTTCATGTCTGGATTCTCCCAGACAATTTTCCATCTTTTTATTTTCTGTTGAGTGGTCTTTAAGATGCTCGCTGTCTTTGATGCGGGGATGCGGGTACTTAGTAGGAGCTTCAGGAGGCGATCTGATCTTAGGTCTGGGTTGGACTAGCTCCTCTCGGTCAGCCTGGACGTCAGAGGCAGAGCTGCCCACCACTTCAGCGGGAGGAGGGTCGCCTCTGTGCCTGACCTCTGCGCTGCTGTTTCGCACTGAGTCTGGGAGAGAGTCGGCTCCTAACACTGGGTTCTCCCACTTCTTCCTTAACGCAGTCAGGTTCCCCCTTCTAAAATGCTGGGGGAGATTTTCAGTGTTCTAGAAGAACAAAAAGTGAAGGCCAGTTATAACTTGCCTGCTGAAACCTTCAAACATGTTGTTCTTTGTAAAATGAAAGTTAAAACTCCAAGCTGCTCCTGCTCCACTGGCGTCTCCGACAGCTGTGAACAGTTACAGCCCTGCCACATGGAGAAAGCATCCACCCCAGGAGAGGGAGAGGGGAAGAGAGAAAAAGTCAGGAGCTAAAGCAGGAAGTGATAAAACAGGATAGCCTTATAAGGACAAAATGAGAAGAAAGGAGAGCCCAGATCTAATGATAGTTAGATTGGAGACAAGGGATTTTTTTACCCAGAGATTAATGGGGAAAACAGAAAGAAAAAGCAAATTACCAGTTACCTTAAATCCTGTAAATATGTACTAATAAAATTTCATCATTACATGCCACAAAATTACGTGGTGAATCCTCCTGGTTTTTTTTCTTTTAAATGAGACAAAGATGCAGTATAGCTTACACTACACAATACCAATAATTGTGGATAGTAGCATCAAGAATTGAAACTATTTGTGGAAATTTAAAGCAACCACCAGACTTTTACATGTATTTGCATAAGTGATATATCATCATATGTAACATAATTTACATGAAAAAATTTTATTTTTACATAATAACTGAATCCTTCCCCCCACCCCCACCCCCGGCTGTTCTTCTCTACATGTTGGTCATGTATAAATTCTTTTAGAATATTCACTATTTTCCAGACCTTTTGGTTGCAAAATAGCCAGGCTTCATATGAAACTACTCCCTCTCTTGATGGAAAGACACACATCTAAGACAATTCTCTTTCGCCTGGGTCAAACTGCAATTAATTGATACATTTAAGACATTGAAAACAATCTGGAAATTGTCCATGTTGCTCTGTAATAATTAGAGGAGACGTGCTTGGTGAAGTAAAATTCAACGTCCCAGACTTTGAAAGCACTCCTAAATAAAGTAAGCAGCAGCATCTTTCTAACAAAGCACAAACTCCAATACCTTCTTGCCCTCCATTCCTGCAGTCTGTGACTCACCGGCCTTTCAACTAAGAAAGGACAAACCACCTAGGACTGAAAGACTCTAGGGAATTAAACAGGATTAGCAGCTATATTGGGAATTAAGTCTCTCACCTTATTACTCTTCTGAATACACTATGAGAGCCCCTTCAAGTAACACCAGGACTTGAAAAAAGAAACTTAGGGAAGAACAACTTTGCTTGATTTTTGTGTTTAAATCTTAGCTGGCAAGATGCTTCATTGGGGGAAGTGTGTATGGGGTCAGAAATAGAAGCAGCATGAAAAGTTTTTTTGTCGGAAAAGAGAGAATTAAAAAACAGGTTGGGTTCTATTCTTTTTGCCATTCTTCTCCATGCATGTGCATGGCTGAGTCCCTTTGCTGTTCACCTGGAACCATCACAACCCTGTTAATCAGCTATACCCCACTACAAAATAAAAAGTTAAACAAAACAAAACAAAAACAGGTCCGGGGCTTCCCTGGTGGTCCAGTGGTTAGGAATCTGCCTTGCAATGCAAGGGACATGGGTTCAGTCCCTGGTCCTGGAGGATCCCACATGCCTGTGCGCCACAACTGCTAAAGACCGAGTGCCTAGAGCCTGTGCTCCACAACAAGACAAGCTGCCACAATGAGAACTGTGTGCACCACTAGAGAGTTGCTCCCTCTTCTGCAAATAGAGAAAGCCCATGTGCAGCAACAAAGGCCCACCATAAAAACCAAAAAATAAATACATCTTAAAAAATAAAAACAGGTCTGGAAGCTGGTGCTACCTTAACTGCCAGCAACACTCTCGGCTCTGGGCTCCCTCCTGAGACACAATGGATGAGTCATCTGGGTCTCCAACTTCACCTGCCCTGCCCTGCTCAAACCGAAGTCCTGAGAATCAAAGTGGCATTTTGCCTTGGTAACTGGACACTACTTTTCTCAGAGACATGTGATTATATTATTGACATGAAAAGATGCTCAATAAGACACTTTTGAGTGGAAATAGCTATTTATAAGACAGCATGGGGAATTCCCTGATGATACAGTGGTTAGGGGCTTTCACTGTAGCGGGCCCGGCTTCAATCCCTGGTAGGGGAACTTCCCTGGTAGATCAGCTGGTAAAAAATCTTCCTGCAATGCAGAAGACCCCAGGTTGATTCCTGGGTCGGAAAGATCCACTGGAGAAGGGATAGGCTACCCACTCCAGTATTCTTGGGCTTTCCTGGTGGCTCAGCTGGTAAAGAATCCCCCTGCAATGCAGAAGACCTGGGTTGGGAAGATCCCATGGAGAAGGGAACAGCTACCCACTCCAGTACTCTGGCCTGGAGAATTCTGGCCTGGGTCGCAAAGAGTTGGACACAACAGAGAGACTTTCACTTTGGGGCTTCCCTGGTGGTTCAGATGGTAAAGAATCTGCCTACAATATGGAAGACCTGGGTTTGATCTCTGGTTGGGAAGATACCCTGGAGGAGGGCATGGCAACCCACTCCAGTATTCTTGCCTGGAGAATCCCCAAGGATGGAGAAGCCTGGTGGGCTACAGTCCATGGGGTTACAAAGAATCAGACACAACTGAGCAACTAAGCACGGGGGAACTAAGATCCTACAAGCCATGTGGTGAGGCCAAAAAAATGAAGGAAAAAACAAGACAGCATGATTTCATGTTATAATACACATGTGCTGTACTTAGTCACTCAGTTGTGTCTGACCCTTTGCAACCTCATAGACACCCAGCAGGCTCCTTTGTCCATGGAATTTTCCAGCAAAGAATACTGGAGTGGGTTGCCATTTTCTCCTTCAGGAGATCTTCCCAATCCAGGTATCAAACCCACATCTCCTGCCTTTCCTGTATTGCAGGTGGAATCTTTACTGCTAAGCTACTGGGGAAGTCCTATAATACACATATATGTTTATAAATATAAACACAGAAAAGTAGTCTGGAAGAAAAGACATCACGATGTTAACAGCTTGTCTCTGGTGATCGTGGATTTATGGGCATTTGGATTTATTTTCTTCTCTTTTTTTTAATAATAAATGTGCTTTCATTGTATAATAAAAATAAATACAATGTCACACAAGAAAAGCTTCAATGGAATATCAAATAATTTTGATGTTACTTGTAAATGGTTTGAAAGTTGTCATTTGCACTTGACTTGTGATGACCTGAAAGAAAGGGATTTGTGTGATGGAGTATCAACAACGTCCCAAACAAAGACCTGGGTAGAGGACATCCCTTAGGGGGTCATTTTAACAGAGGAGTAAATGTGCTCTTTTATTAAAGAGTTCTTAAGGATATAAATTCAAAAGTGCTGGGGTGAGAACAAGTAGGG
Source organism: Redunca redunca (assembly GCA_006410935.1). Taxonomy (NCBI): domain Eukaryota; kingdom Metazoa; phylum Chordata; class Mammalia; order Artiodactyla; family Bovidae; genus Redunca; species Redunca redunca. The sequence continues at coordinate 146,959 of SJYQ01091757.1, read as the reverse complement.
GAAGGGCAGAGCTGTGAGGTCTGATAGCATGGAAGGCCCCAGACCCTGTAGTTGTCCAGGACTTTAGAGCTTGGGGCAGGAAAAGATGGGGCAGAAGCAGTAGCTGTAGGCTTTCTGGGAAAGAAAGAGAAGCAAAAAGGCACAGGACAAAAGCAAGAATTGAAAGCAAACTGGGCAGCACAGTGAAAAGAGTACGGGATGGAATCAGCCTGGGTTATCATTGGACAGTTGGCTACAGGCCAGGCAACCCACTCCAGTATTCTTGTCTGGGAAATCCAATGGACAGAGGAGCCTAGCGCACTACAGTCCATAACATTGCAAAGAGTTGGACATGGCTGAGCATTAGCACGAGAATATATTTTCTTCTCTTTACTTTCTTTTTCAATTCAAGTATAGTTAATTTACAATGTTGTTAGTTTCAGGTATATAGCAAAGTGATTCAGGGATTTTTTTTCTTAGATTATATTCCATTATAGGTTACTACAAGATATTGAATATAATTTCCCATGTGCCGTTCTGTGCTAAGTTGCTTCAGTTGTGTCTGACTCTGTGACCCCATGGACTGTAGCCACCAGGCTCCTCTGTCCATGGGATTCTTCAGGCAAGAAAACTGGAGTGGGTTGCCATGCCCTCCTCCAGGGGATCTTCCCAACCAGGGGATCAAACCCATGTCTCTTATGTCTGCTGCATTGGCAGGTGGGTTCTTTACCACTAGCACCACCTGGGAAGCCCCATAATTCCCTATGCTATACAGCAAATCCCCATCACTTATCTCTTTTATGTTTGGTATCTGTATTTCCTATAATGAGCATATAATGCTTATATAATCCAGCTTCATTCAGCCAAACGACCTTGGGCAAGTTTCCTAATTTCTGGAAACTACCATACAGGGTGATTGTGGAGAATAAATGCAACTATACAAAAGCACGTATGTTGTATTTGACCAATAGTGGTGACTATTATTAAATGGGTGGCCCTCCTCACTCCTCCAGCCACACCTCACAATCATGATCAACAAACAGTATCCAGTCATCTCTCAAATCCTGAACTGGAGTTACAGTCTCTAATTGTTCTTTCTATTCTCTCTACAGTCTCTATTATTTCAGAGTCAGGTGGTGGAGGAGGAGTAATAAGGTGAAATTTTAGTCAATGTCATTTGCATCGAGGTTTTAACATTTTACCAAGTATTTTCCTAGAATAAGGCAGTGGGAAGTCAAGGAGGGAACAAGTATTCAAGGGCCCCACTGGTTGCAAGACAACCACAGCCTCCTTTCTCAAAGTGACATCCAGCATCCTACCCAGCAAGGCTGAGAATCTCTGTGGATGCCACCTCTGGATCATCATTGCTGCCTAAAACAGGATCAGGCACACACAGGACATGCAACAGTGTCCTTTCTGCAGGAATATTTGATTTGGAAGGGGCCTTGGATAAATCCCTTCCTCTCTTTGGGTCTGTTACTCCACCTGCAAAATGAAGAGGTGGGGTCAAATGAGCTTTAATGTTTGAAATCTTGGCAGGGGAATCTTCATCTTAAAAGCAGGATGATGTCTGGTAGGATACAGCAGTAGGCTGGAAATACAGACCACTTGGATGCACAGCTTCCAAGGAGGGGAAGACATTTCTAGGCTAAGAGCTACTCAGAAAAGTGGCAGCCAGTCATTATGGAGACGACTGTCCAAACAGCATAGATTTCAAGATGTGGCATATCCCAGGCTTGAAAGGAAACTGCAAATATAACCAATGGTGGTATTGATCATTTGTGTTTCTGCGTCCTAAATGCAAATAGAAGAGGAAGAGAAAAGAAGGGCTCAATTTCTGGAAATCGGAGCTATCATGTAACCTGATCCCAGAATTTGCTAAAGAAACAGATTACCCACTTGCTCCTGAATGTGTCTCTATCTTGCTTTTCAAGAATATAAGTATTCTTTCACCTGGACAGCCATTGCTATAAATTTATACATACATTCCACCCTGCTCTTCAGGAGACAAATTAGACCTCTTACAGGTCTGGTAGATCTTAAAAGCAACCATCTGTCATTTATGGAAAAACTGGTAAGATCTAAATAAAGTCTAGTTTAACTTATAGGGTTACACCAAAGTTAATTTCTTAGTTTTCATAAATGTACCATAGTTTTAGAACATGCTAGCATTAGAGAAAGGTAGGTTGAGCTTTATGGGAGCTCTCTGTACTAAGTTAATAATTCTAACTATAAATCCAAAATTATTTCAAAATAAAACATTTTTGTTAAAAAAGCAACCAATCTTCAATGTCGTTTTCTTCCAGCAGCTAGTGCTGTCTCCCACATTTCACAGTTAAGGGTCTTGAAAGCAGTCTTGTGTAGCTGCTATTCCTATCTGACTACTTTCCATTCCCTCTAATTCTACTACCAAAACACTTCTGAATTAGCACAAATCAGGATCGCCAATTACTTCTTTACAATTTTCATTTCATTATTTTTAATTTATTACTTTTCTCAATTACAAAAGTATTTTTAAAAACTAATTTTGGGGGGAGTGATAGTCAGTATAGGAATATATATGCCTTGAATATATGCTTCAAGTTTCTCTATTTGACTCCTCTGCTCCTCCTAACCAAGATATCCATTGTCAACAGTTTGCTGTGCACGCTCTCAACTTTTCCCTTATTTTTATACAGTATCTTTTTTTCTACGAAATTATACTATACTTACTATTCTGCACATAAGTGCTTTAATCATTTAATGTGCTTTTGATACCTTTCCATGTTATATAAATTCTTAACCATATGATATAATATCATACATAACATATGATATATTATAATAATAGAGGTAGATACCATGATTTACTATCTCCCCACTGATGAATATTTGATTTTAAACATTTCAGTATTACAAAGAATCCTACAATAAATATCATTTTACATTTATTTTATTTCACTTGTGTTTCTCACTGATCATTCCTACAAGCAGAATTGCAGGATCAATGGGTATTAAACATATCCAAAATTTTAATAGGCATTGCCTAGTAGACTTTATCAATTAAAAAATCTGTCTACTGTTTAGGTTACAATTTATATCTCACAGTTATTTAAATTTATATCTCATTGATTATTAGTAAGGCAAAAGTATTTTTTTTTTCTGTTTATTGTTTCTTCTTTAATCACCTGCTCACACCCTTTTACCTCAACTGCCAATTGCAATGGACACTTCTCCTTTATTTTATTTGATCCCTCTATAGCATCTGATGTTATTGACCACTCCCCCTTTAAAAAATTTCCTTCCTTAGTTTCCGTGACATCCCTTTTTCCTAGACTTCTTCCCATTTTTTTCTAGACATTCTTCAGGTTTTTCTTTTTAAACAGGTTTCACTTCCTTAGTTCCTCCCTTATATGGTGGGGTCCCTCAAGATTCTGCCTTTTTAGGTCATCCTCTTTAGTCGCTTTACATATTTTTCTATAGATGATGTATTTCGCCCATCTAGATGGATGATTCACACCCTATAACTCGAGCCAGATAGCTCTCCTTACCTATCAGTTCTACCTGGAAATCCTACAGATATCTTAAACTCATCCCTGTCTAAAGCTGAAGTCTCCCCGCACTCCTCACACTTTTCCTGAATGTTCCATCTTGGTGAATGGGACAGCTATCTTTTCTACTGTCAGATGTGTCTGTTCTCTTATGCCTCCACACTGGGCACCTGCTGCTTCCTCTACCACTCCTTTGCCCCCTTTTTTTAGCTAATTCCTAATCATCCTTCAGGTTCAGTCAGACACCCCTTCTTTTGGGACGTCTCCCTTGACATGACATAGTCCAGGTTATGAGTCCTTCCTTAATTCTCCCCCAGCACCTTGCATATTTTTTTAATATGGTACTTGCCACACTGAGATTCTAAATTCTACTTTCTGGGACTCCCTGGTGGTCCAGTGGTTGGAAGTCCAACTGCCAATGCGGGGGACACAGGTTTGATCCCTGGTCCAGGAAGATTCCACATGGCATGGAGCAACTAAGCCTGAGAGCCACAATTACTGAAGTCCATATGCCTAGAGCCTGTGCCTTGCAACAAGAGAAGGTGCTACAATGAGAAGCCTAAGTACTGCAACTAGAGAGTAGCCCCCACTTGCTGCAATTAGAGAAAAGCCCGCACGCTGCAACGAAGACCCAGTGCAGCCAAAAATAAAATAAAGATTTAAAAAAAGAGAATGCTATCTGATTTTAAAAATAAATAAAATAAATCCTACTTTCTAAACTCTAAGCAGTTCCTTGAAGGCAGGGACCACATCCTATTCCTCTTATTGCTTTCAGGATCTGACACATAAAAGATGTTCCATAAATGTTTATCTCCACTTGTGGTATCAACTTTTGTTATCCGACTGTCTTGACTGGACAACCTAGTTCAATCAGGCCTGTAGCCCATCACTACCAAACAGCACAAAGTGACCAATGATCTTCATGTTGCCAAATCTGATTGTCAATTCTTAGCCTATCTGTGTGTTTGACTTGATAATTTGCCTTTTGAAAACACTTTCTTCACTGGACATCTGGTACTCCATTCTCTTTTTTTCACTGCATCTCACCAGCTGCTCCTTCTTAAGTCTCCTTTGTTGGTTCTTCCTTCTCTCTCCAACCTTTAAATGGCAACGTGCCCCTGAGCTCAGTACTCAGACCTCTCTTCTAGCTATACTCAATCCCTACGTGATCTCATCATTTCTTATCTTTACAAACCACTGATACTTTGATACACACGCATCTCATCTCCAGGGTGGATCTCTTCCAATTCCAGATTTGTACATCCAAGCTCCTATTTGACATCTCTACTTGGAAGTCTTAATAAAGAATTACATTTACCATGTCCAAAGCTAAGCTTCTAACAAATATTTTCCCTTGAACTTTTCCTGGTGTTTGGGCCAAATGGATTGTTGTAATTCTTCCTCTCTACCTTCACTATAAATCCTGACCACTTCTCATCACCTATAGAGCTACTGTGTGCTGTGCCATGCTCAGGCACTTCAGTTGTGTCTGACTCTGCGATCCATAAACTGTGGCCCGCCAGGCTCTTCTGTCCTTGGGATTCTCCAGGCAAAAATACTGCAGTGAGTTGCCATGCCCTCCTCCAGGGGATCTTCCTGACTCAGGGACTGAACCCACATCTCTTATGTCTCCTGCATTGCAGGTGGATTCTTTACCCACTGAGCCATGTGGGAAGCCCATATAGCTACTACTCCAGGCCAATCTATCATCATCTTTTGCCTAAATCACTGCAACTGTCTTGTAATTGGTCTTCACGCTTTGGCTACTATTCCTCTAGTCTCTTCCTCCTCTTTTTAAAATTTCAGTCAGATCACATTACTCCTTTGCACAAACCCTTCAAAGGCCCCCATTTAATCAGAATTAAGGTCCATGTCCTCACAACAACTGGACATGACATTTCTTATTCCTCAAATACATTTAGGATGTTCTTGCCTTGAGGCATGTTCATGTGCTCTTATCTTCTGCCTGAATTATTTTTCTCCCAAGCTCCTGTCCTCAGACCTCTGCTCAAATGTCTCCTTGACCACTACACTCATCCCTCTTACCTGCTTCATTTTGTTTTATACCTGCTACATCTTTATCGTCTCTCTTCCACCAGAATATAAACTCCATGGGGGCAGAGATGTAGTCTGTATTAGTGTCTAAAGCAGTGCTTGGCATATAGTGGGCACTCTGAATACTTGCTAAAATGAATGAGTGAAAGGAAAAAAGGAATGAAGAACAGAGAAAGGGGAAAAATAACAAGCGAGAGAGTAGGAAAGAAAAGAAAACCAGCAGTTGAGTGAAATGATGGTAAGTTTTCTTACAGTGTACCAGAAGGGCTCCATTCTCGAATTACAGGAAAACTGTCAAAGACCCAGTCAGCATTGCCCCCTTAGAGAAGACAAAGTGACAGAGGCATGCTTTGCACTCATTTAAATAGGTTAGGTGCTGAAAACTGCCAGGAGGATATTTTTGTAATGCCAGACAAATGAAGAATTCTTGCCCAAATATGTGAGGCTTTTCCCCTCATATGAAGAAATCAAGTAAGATTTCAAAAGAAATACACTACCCAGCCAAACTGGAAGTTAGCCAGCGGGAAAGTACAAAATGGGTAGAGCCGAGAGCTGGTTCTGAGGTTTTTGCCTTTGGTGGATCCTGCTGCTAAGAAATTTGCTAACTAGACTGGGTCAAGAAGTTTGCTTTAAACAAAGAACCCAGGGGAATGACAACAACTGCACAGCTGCTACCATTTAAATGCAGAGAGACTTTCTGGTCGTTGGATTTGGAAAAAAAAACCAGCCTAGGAAGCCCTGTCTCCTGATTTGAGCAGAAGCAGTAAGCCATTTTATAACCACAAGCAAAGTACTTGGCCTTCTGTCTTTCACTCAACTCAGGAAAGAAAAAGTGGCTCAAAGGAGCACCTCAGGGAAAAAAAATAAGATTCTCTGCACCTGAGCCAAGTTCTCCTGAGCAAATGGTTCACCAATGAGACCAGCTGGCACAAAGGCCCGGCTCAGCTGACGCGGAGCCCACGGTCCCGCAGAGGCCGCAGGTGGCTGGGCCACATGAGCTGTGACCACAAAGTTCCATGTCGCAGGGCTTCCAAATACTTACACTTCTCTTCTTTTCCATGTTTGCTTCTTCCGCTGCTTTCTGGTACCTTAGAGAAGAGGGGTGGGGGGGAAAGAGAATATCCTCAAATTAAACTTAAATTTTTACACTTTCAAACTTCAAGAAAACCACATCTGCACACCTATCTCTGCCAAGGATTATCATCAGTGACCTGTATCAAAAGCAGAGAATCGGGGCAGCCCTGACTTCCTGCACTGTTGCAGTCAACTGCTCTAAGAGAAAGAGCCAGGACAATGAGGTCAAACACTGGGAAAATGGAGACAGCAGAAAGCCTGGGGTTTTTAAGTCTCAGTTTCGTTACTTACTGTGATCTGGGGCAAGTCAACGTCTCTAAGCCTCAGTTTCCTTACCTAGAAAATGATCTACTATAATGCTGGGAAGAATAAACGATGTATAAAAAGCCATGTATATAAATGCTTTGGAATCAAAGGATACAGTATGACATTAACCCTAGGTTGCACTTTCCCCACTCATTAACGCCTCTAAAATCTTATAATTCTTGTCGGCCAAATGATCAAGAAGTAGTCATACGGCCTGTACATGTGTAAATTTAGCCTAAGCTATTGGTACTGTCGCTTTTGCTCAGGTAAATATATTTGAAGGTATTATGAAAGTGAAAGTGAAGTTGCTCAGTTGTGTCCGACTCTTTGCGACCCCATGGACTGTAGCCTATCAGGCTCCTCCGTCCATGGGATTTTTCAGGCAAGAGTGCTGGAGTGGATTGCCATTTCCTTCTCCAGGGGATCTTCCTGACCCAGGGATCAAACCCAGGTCTCCTGCATTGCAGGCAGACGCTTTACCATCTGAGCCACCAGGGATGCCACTGAAATGTCTTTAATGAGAATACACTTTGATTTGCCATTGAAAGAAAAATTGTTTTCCTTTTTTTTAACATATGTGTAAGAGTGATTTGTGAGAAAAGTTTCTATGCTAAGCAAGCATTAGTCCTTTTAATTAACAGTATTTTTTCTTTAGTGATGCATAAAATCATGGTCCAGCCTGCAGTCGATGGCATCTTAGAGTTGATAAACAGGCTTCTATAATTTTATTCCTTTAATTTTATTATTACTTTCAATCATTTTATCATTTTTACTATTTGCTCAGGAAAATCCTGAGGAACAACTGAAGTCCCAGGGCTTTTCAGAGGTGATCAGGTTTCTTCCATTTGAAGGCAAAAAAGGCTTGGGACATCCAGGCCACAACAAATCTCCAGACCACTCAGAACCGTCTTAATGGGGCTTCCTCAGAGCCTCTGAGTCAAATGCTGAAGGCAGCACTATCACTAGAAGAATCCACACCACGTGAGGCCTGCATGCCTAGAACTTACTGATTTGATTCCTTGGGCCTGCAGGCCTTGAACTCACCAACCTAACCCCAGCCCTAGAAAAGGGCTTGGTCAATGGATCACTTGTTCCTTCCTTAAGGCAGACTTTCAGAATTTACAAGGCATTTGGGCAGGGAAAAGGAGATGAGACAAGAAGATAAAGAACAATATGGGGAAGGGTCCATTCCCTAACCAAAACTAACTTTCAACTCATAAATATCTTCACAAGCTCAGAACTTCCTTAGTGTGTGTGTTAAATAGAACAACCTCATCCAAAATGGAAGCCAGAGGAAACTCCTAGATTTAATATCATTGCTTTCCTACTACAAACCTGGGTTATATAAGTTGTTTGGGCCTCATCCACAAAATTAAGTGATCGTGAGAGGATTTCTAAGGTCTCCTCCAGTTCTTACTACCGCTTAAAGTTTAACAATCAGGTAGCAGTGTCTCATTCACTAGACTGAGTAATACTATGAGCAGAGTTTTCTTAAAGAGTAGGGTGAAAGAACTTCCAAAAACAATTGGGATTTCACTGACCACAGCTTATGGAAAAAAATGGGATTAGAACTTCTATAAGTCAAATAACAAGCTAGAGAGATACTTGAAACATATTACAGACAAAAGGCTAATTTCCCTAAAATACAAAGAACTCTTACAAATCAGTAAGAAATCAACAAAAGAAACTTAATAGAAAAATGGGCATAAACATAAACACAGAGTTCACAGAAAATATCAAGTGACTCAAAAAATAAGAATGTTTAGCCTCAAAATAAAAATCCAAACNGTTTAGCCTCAAAATAAAAATTCAAACAATACTAAGAACATTTCTTATCTAAGTAAGAAAAAACATTTTTTTAAGAAAAAAAAAGCTAATACACTGAGGGTAAATAAATAAAACCTCTAGGGAAGGCATTTTGTCAGTTTACAAAAATTACAAAAGCATAAATGTTACAATTTTCCAATTCTGTTTCCAGAATTTATCTTATAGGTACACTCACATAAGCAAAAATAACTTTTACATTAGATTATTTGTCTCTGCACTAAATGTAATAGCAAACGACTGAAAACAATCTGAATGTCCATTAGCAGCAGACTGATAAATAAATTATAATATATTCATGCAATGGAATACTACACAGCTATATAAAGAACAAAAGCATGGTTGCACAGTGTAAATGGACTTAATGCCACTGAAATGTATACTTAAAATGGTTAAAATGGTAAATTATACGTTATGTATATATTACCAAAATTTTTTTAAAAATTGAGTGTGGTAACAGCATAAAGACAGTGATATAAGATCAATGGAATGGAATAGAGAGCCCAGAAATAAAACCTCCCATATATGGTCAAAGGCTTTTGACAAGGGTGCCAAGACCATCTAACAGGGAAAAGACAGTTTTTTCAATAAGGCAAACCATGAAATGCCAGAAAATACTTGAAAATCATATATCTGATAAGAGATTAACATCTAAAATATATAAAAATTTAAAATAATGCTGCATTTGCAACATATTTAACAAATATTGTACATACTATACTGCATCTACTTTTCTCCATTTTAGAACAGCTTGAGTTTTCATTCAAGAAATAGTGAAAGTGTTAGCCACTCAGTCTTTTTGACCCCATGGACTGTAATCCACCAGGGTCCTCTGTCCATGGGCTTTCCCCATGCAAGAATACTGGAGTGGGTTGCCATTCCCACAAATCTCCAGGGGATTTTCCTGACCCAGGAATTGAACCTGGATCTCCTGCATTGCAGACAGATTCTTTACCATCTGAACCACCGGGGACCCTTGTGGCCCAGTGGTTAGGACTTGGTGCTTTCACTGCCATGGCCTTGGTTCAATCCCTGACTGGGAAACTAAGATTCCACAAGCCTCTGCAAGCCAAGTGGCACCAGCAAAAAAATTTTTAAAAAAAGTATGTTCTAGGCACTAGAGAATAAATAGTGAAAGAAATAACCAAAAAAGGCATAGTTCCTGCTCTCAGACAGCTTATAGTTTAAATATTAAACACATACTATAGGGATAAATCTTTCAAAGAAGAACAGAGTATTATTAAACAACCTAACAAAGGAACTGAATTGAGAAGGCGGGTGTGGGGTAGGGTGGGGTGGGGTGTGCGTGTGTGTGTGTGTGTGTGTGTGTGTGGTAGGGTGGGGTGGGGTGTGTGTGTGTGTGTGTGTGTGTGTGTGTAGAAAAGCCTTGCTGAGGAAATGACCTTTAGGCTGAAATGTGCAGTTTGATCAGGAGTCAGCCAGGCAAAACAAAGCAAGAAAAACATTCCAGGCATAGAAAAAGAGCACACACAAAGTCCCCAAGGCAAGACAGTGTCTCCCATGTATAAGATACACAAAGAACTCCAATGTTACTGAAGCACATTGAGAAAGGCAGAGGTCAGGAGATGATGCCTGGCATCAAGGGCTTTGCAGGCTATTCTAAGAATTTTGAATGTAATCTTAGGTACAATGAATGAATGGTCAATGGTACAATGAATGGTCATTAATCCAAGCTATGTTTGTATTTTATTTTTTGGCTATGCCGAGTAGCACGTGGGATCTTAGTTCCCCAACTAGGGATTGAATCCATGCCCCCTGCTGGAGAGTGCAAGAGTCTTAACAACCTCTGAACAACTGAGAAAGTCCCCAAGCTATGTTTTCAAAAGAGCACTGGATGCTGTGTGGAGAATGGACCGGAGTCGGGGTGCAGGATAGAGGTGGCAATGGTGACAGACGATGCTGGAAGGTCCAGGGAGGTAGCACGAGAGAGAAGGTGAATAGACTTGAGGTATATTTCAGAAGTCGAATCAACAGGATTGGTAATGAGGAACAAGTCAAGAATGATTCCCAAGTTTTCAACAGCTGAGTCAATGGACGGAGGAGCAAAGTTGGGGAGGGGGAGGATGAAGAGTTCTGTGTTAGCCATGCTAACCAAAACATCCCCTTGGTGGTAACAGTGATTAGAGACATGTTCTAGAGCTGGAAAGAGAGATCTGAATGAACAACACAAATTTAGGATTTGTCCATCCACAGATGGTATGAAAGCTGTGTAAGTGTATGATATCATCTATGAAGAATGTGCAATGTAAGAAAAGGCTCAGAACTCAGTCCTGGAGACACTAACAATTAGCAGTCAGAACATGAAGAAGAGGTTCTCATTCTCTATTAGAGAATAGAGAAGGAACAGAGGTAGGAGAATGAGAAGCAACAAAGGTAGGAGGAAAAACAAGAGACTTCCAGAGAAACTAAGGGGAGAAAAAATGTGAGAAAAAGTGGCAAGAGGTCATCTAAGATAAAGGCTAACAAACATCTCCTCAATATGTTTTAGATAACTTTTCTAAGCAACACAGAAGTCTTTGGTAACCTTGGCAATCCTCTTCCATTATAATTTATTAACCCATGGTCCTTTTAATGGACATTTGGATTGTTTACAGTTATCTATCATTACAAATAGTGCTTTGGTGAATGGCCCTGTGTATTTTTTTTCCCCACTTGTACTAACGTATCGGAAAGTGAAAAGTGAAATGTATCTGAGAGTCCCTAAAAATAGAAATGCAGAAACACAGCAGATTAGAGCTGGAAAGGAACTAAAAGTTGGCCTTGAACTTGTGTTTCCATACTCCTTGGGTAATAATCTACAGTATATTACAGCAATATAATACAATATATGAAAGCCAGAGCCCAATCAGCAGACAGGTTGATTCTTGGTCAATTGTCCTCCAAGGTAAGGAGAACAATTTACACCGTGGTTAGTTGGGTAAATAAGCTCAGTGGTTCCCTTCCCTTTATTGTCTTAATAGAAACACAGATTTAAAGAAAGATCAAAACAGTCTTCACCTTTAGTCTTATTTATTCTTTTAGCACTGAGGCATCTGTAAGATACAGGTGTATAGGCCAATGGCAGTCTTGAATTGTGTTTTGAAACTCCTATTCAAATATCACCACCCTTTATTTGTAATGAAGTACTTGCTAAACAGTGGATACTCAGGAAGAAAGGTTCCACACCACTGCTTTCTTCCAAGTAAGGTCCTTGGTACTTTTACATTTTGACACTTTAAATGCTAAGAGATACTGAGGTACAATACTTCTGAATTCAATGTTAGATTAGGATTCAGGCTTTAGAGTTTCTTCAAATATGGTCAGAGCAGCTAGCATTATTCTGACACAAAATGTGAAGGTCTCTGATGGGGAGGGAAAAGGCATTTTAAAAGATTCAAACCTGAGGGAAAAAATATTTGTCCTGACATTTCTATAATTAAAAGCTTATCCCTCTTCCCTTCCTAGATTTTCTTGTCCTCCAGTCTCCTCTTCACATACAGAATTTAATCTTGCAACTGCTTATTAATGCTCAGCTGTGAGGCAGGCAGCTGATGGAGGATGCTAAAATTATCTGGGGAGTAATAACTGTCTCAAACTTTTCTAAGGCCAGAGAACGGAGTTCCTGAGCCATGACTCTTTTGCTTGTATGCCCTCAAATAGAGGAAAGGTCTCACTGAGCCAAAAAAAAAAAAAAAAAGAAAAAAAGGAAAATGGAAATTCCCAAGTTTTAGGCAATGCATTTTCTTCTGGAACAATTTCACCACTAAAATAGTACAGAGAAGCAAAGAAGTAGAGATCTGAGGGTCAAAGTTTTTCTTAATGATGGAAGGACAGTCACAGAAAACTAAATATAAACTTGCTCTTTCTTGGGTCTATGGAATGGGTAAAGTTATAACAAGAGTGGGAGGAGCAGGGACAGGATGGGAGGCATGGTGGGGGGGGATTAAGTGTCCTGGATTAAGCTCTGCCACTATCTTGGGGTGTGAACTTTCATCATAAATGTTGGACCTCAAGTTTCTTATTTGTCAGAGGAATGGGACAAAGGTTAGCTAGATCAATAGTTCTTTTTGCTGGAGAATCCTCTTTTCAAATGATAACTTAGAACCTCACATATTAAAGGGATCAAAGCAGGACCTCTGGGGTGAAAGGTCACATGCATGGTCCTTTAGATCTTCCTGTCTTCCCAGAACTGGCCTCTGAAGTTCCTCTAAAGAACTCAATTAGGATAGTTTGAAAACCACTGGGCTAGATTCCCTTCATATGAGTGATGGGCTCCCCTATGGCTATGGGTGTCTCCAGTGCAGGAGACATGGGTTCAATCCCTGGGCCAAGATGACCCCACAAGCCTCAGAAAGACTAAGTTGGTGTGCTACAACGATTGAGCCTGTTCTCTAGAGCCCACAAGCCACAACTACCGAAGCCCAAGCACCTAGAGCCTGTGCTCTGCAACAAGAGAAGCCTGTGTACCGCAGCTAGAGAGAAAGCCCTCGCTCACTGAACTAGAGAAAAAGCCCATGCAGCAACGAAGACCCAGCATAGCCAAAAAAAGGAAAATAAATAAATTAAAAAATAAAGAGAACCAAGAAACCAAATTCTACTAAGAGAGTCAACTTTTAATCAAGCAAAGGATTCTTCCATGCTGAAGTCATTGGTGAGTGAAACCAAAGCTAGCTGTTCAAACTGACTCATCAAGAGCATCCTCCTTATTCAGATTTAATGCTTTAGATAGTACAGAGGCTTAATAAAAGGAATCAATCTGGAGTTATAAAGAACTCATGAGACATAAGCTATGATGCTACAAAAATGACTCTTACGTACATATTCATGTGAAACGTTATTAACACTTAGAAAGTAAAGCCCAGCTAATCTTATAAAGAGCAGCCAGATGAAGCTTTCTCCAAATAACATTTTTGTATTAGCCTCTGATCACAAACCTCCCAAGGTTTCCTAGGGTCTCTTAACTAGACTTGTATAGGATTTACTAATTCTAAACTCCATTTACTAATTCTAATTAAAGAATTAGAATTCTCTAAGAGAGACTGTTTCAAAATAAGAGAAAATGAGGTCAGTAGTGTTAGAAGTAGAAATTAATGTACGCTTTGTGGAAAGCAGTCCTGCAATCTGCTTTGGGAACCTACTGTGAGTGAATCCTCAAAGCCTTAAGCAGTATCAGCAATACGGCTCTATCAAGTATGAAACCTGGAGAAGAGATCTAGGCTGATTCTCTGGTTTTCACTGTTGTAAACACCCCATGCTCTTTCCCATTTCTGTGCCTTACTTCCTATGACTGTTCTTCCTCTGCCATGTCACCACCATCCTCCCAGCCTACAAAATAAAATTCTATTCATTCTTCAAAACCAGTTCAATAGTAGGATCTATGCATCAGAAGAAAAGTACTAGACAGACACAAAATATTAACTTGGAGGCAGGTTAACTCTCTACACCTCAGTGTTTTCAAACATAAATCAGGGATCAGGTCCTTCCTCATATAGTTTTTTATTAGAAATAATATAAATTTCCATCAAGAATCTACCATGGTAACTGGCACACTGATTCTGATTAATGGGTTCAGGATTTACAGTTTTGCATAACTGCCATTTGCCCTTATAACGTTTGCGGCAAAAAGAGAGTCACCCTACTATTCTGTGAGAAGGTGGCCTCTAAGGTTCCTTTGCATTTTCTCTCTGCAAGATTAAGAAGCCCCTAAAATGAGCAACTTTTTTCAACTTCCTCTCATCAGTGCTACTACAGGACCCAAATTCTCTATCTTGAGAACTGTCTGAAATGGATGACGACAGAATAAAACCCTGGAAAGGGAACAGAGGAAGGGTAAAAGTTTAACTAAAGTGACTGAGTGACTTAGGCAGGGGAGGAAGTGAAGCCAAGAAAGGGACCAACAATCATGGCCTGGGTATTCCAGTTTGGCCAAAGAGCAAGGTCAGTGGGAATAAGAAAGTAGAATAGGTAGGACAGGAGGCTCTAACTAGAAAGTAGGTTTTCCAAACACATATTTCAGAGACAGATTCTGGGTGATGAGAAGGTTGGGACTAGATACAGGGGCATGGGAGACAACGAGCAGATTGAAGACATATGGAAGATTAAGAAATGATGAATCCACAGGAATTTCCTAGTGGTCCAGTGGTCAGGACTCAGTGTGTTCACTACTGTGGCATGGGTTAAATCCCTGGTCAGGGAACTAAGATTCCGCAAGCCACATGGTGCATTATCAATAAATAAGTAAATAAATAAGAGATGAAGAAATGATGAGTCTATACTATCAGATAGGTCATTTATGTGGGTCGGTGATTCTACACTGGGGGCATTAATGGCCCCAGTGGACATTTGGAAGTGTATGGGAATCTTATTGGGGTTTTCCCCTCCCCATTTTTTTTTTTGGCTGTCACCATATCATGGGGAACTACTAGTATTTGGAGGAAGGCAAGATGATGAGCATCCTGTACAAGGAAGATCTGCCTCATCCAAAATGTTGAGAAATACTGAAGAGAAAATGAAGTGGGAAGCTAGGGTCCCCCATGAAGGCAAGGAGCTTGGCATACCACTGCCATGATGGGGAGGATAAGGATACTATGGTTAGATGCAAGCTCAAAGCACAGGTTTAGAACTTCAGAACAAGGCAGAAAAAAAAAAAAAAAAAAACAACCAACAACAATGGATGGGAAACAGTAGCTGAGAGATAGCACCCCTGACTCCTGGTCCCAGAAAATTTCAGGGTAGCATGCACAAAAAAAACAGGCACCACTCAGATAGAATGCATGTCAAGGGAAAACCAAGTTCAGTGAAAGAGAGGTGGGGCTGGGGAGGGTGAAAAGGGCAAGAATGTGGAGAAGTTTCTCTGCAGAACAGAGTTTCCAAATCCCATTAATCATATCTCAACGCTGTCTCAAAACCTCCTCTTCCTTTCCACTCCTCCTGCCCCCACCCTCAATAACTTTCACGTGGGTTCTCAAGAGAGTCTCAGAACGTGTCTCCATGCTATCAGTCTGTCACCTTTCCAATATACCTTTTACATTGTTGCCAGAGCATCCTACCAAATAGAAGCCTAATCATTGTTTCTGCTGCTTATCTAACTAAATCCCAAACTCAGCATGGTACTCAAGGCCTTCCATCATCTGGCCCTAACTGAACTGTGCCAATCCCTTCTGCCTTCTGTATTTCTTCGTGCTGGACTGCTTGCTTTCCTATTTCCTTTATTCACGTTCAGCGTCCATGAGCCTTTACTTGAATCTTTACTTGAACAAATAACCCTTATTTGTTCTGTTTTATGTTCAAGTTCACAAGTCCATCTCTTCCATTACCGTGCTTCTTAAACTTCCCTGAAGTTAAAAATCACTAGACTACACTTGTTAAAAACACAACTTCTTGGGGCCCATCACAGATACATCGAATGAGAATTTTTAAGGGAGGAGTCGAGAAGCCATATCGGATGGCTTAAAATATGTCCCCCCAAATCTCTGACATTTCTCCCACCAAAAGGTAGAGTCAAATTCCCCTCCCTCTGAATATGAGCTAGCCTTAATGATTCAGTCCTAATGAAGAGAATGTGGTAAGAGTGATACTGTATAAATTCTGAGGGTGGGTCATAAAGACTACATAACCGCTACTCTGACTCCCTTCCTTCTTTGTTCCCTCCTTCCTTCCCTCTCTGGATGCTTGCCCTTGAAACTCAGACAAGCAAGCCAAGCAGCCACATGGAAAAGCCACGTGCGGCTATTCTGATCATGGCCCCAGCTGAGAGCCCAGATGACTGCCAGCATCCACCACCTGACTTACGAGTGAGTAAGCCTTTAGATGACTATGGCCCCAGTTCTGAGACACCGAGGATGGTGAAGGCAACAAAGGCAAGCACTGCCCTAATTGGAGACTCACAGAAAAATAAATGCTATTATTATTTTAAGACACTAAATTTTGGAGATTATTTTTCTGTGCAGCAATAGATAATTGGAACACCATATTATTAACAAGTATCTCACATGAGTCTTAAAATGAAGGAAGTTGGAGGACTTCTACTAATATAAATTATACTAAACTATACTGTTACATTCCTTGAGGCCAGGAGTTAAGTCTTAATAGTTTTTCAGATCTGGATCCTTTTTTCTGCAATATCTTTATTGATTTTCTTTTCTTTTTGATAATATAAGTTTGACATAAATTTACAGCAATATAAAATGCATAACATAGAAGGGGAAAGGGCTGTGCACTCTCCTTCCATCTCTACCCTACCTTAAGCGATACCCACGGTGAACTGGTCAGAAGGGCAGTGGTTTCCACTGAGCAGGTGGTTGATGGATTTGTTGTTGAAGAAAAGGTGACAGTGGTAGATTACAGAAATTTCCTACTGGTATTTAGCTGTACTCTAGATATAGCTCCCACAATCACTTTCTTTAAATCTTTCCCATCTTCCTTCTTTTAAATGTATCTCCTATAAAGTAAGAAATTCTACTTAGTGAGGTGAACGTACCATCTTCCCTAAGCTCTACGGCATCTCTAGTTGAGTGAGGTTAACATGCTTACCATCTTACTAACTTATCCCATTCCCTCAGCATTTGCTGAGTGCTTACTGAAAGTGAGGTTGAGTGAAGTACAGAAGAACTGTACAAAAAAGATCTTCATGACCTGGATAATCACAATGGTGTGATCACTCATTTAGAGCCAGGCATCCTGGAACGTGAAGTCAAGTGGGCCTTAGAAATCATCACTACAAACAAAGCTAGTGGAGGTGATGGAATTCCAGTTAAGCTATTTCAAATCCTGAAAGATGATGCTGTGAAAGTGCTGCACTCAACATGCCAGCAAATTTGGAAAACTCAGCAGTGGCCACAGGACTGGAAAAGGTCAGTTTTCATTCCAATCCCAAAGAAAGGCAATGCCAAAGAATGCTCAAACTACCGCACAATTGCACTCATCTCATGTGCTAGTAAAAAGTGAAGTCACTCAGTCGCGTCCGACTCTTTGCGACCCCATGGACTGTAGCCTACCAGGCTCCTCCGTCCATGGGATTTTCCAGGCAAGAGTACTGGGGTGGGTTACCATTTCCTTCTCCAACGTGCTAGTAAAGTAATGCTCAAAATTCTCTAAGCCAGGCTTCAGTAATACGTGAACTGTGAACTTCCTGATGTTCAAGCTGGTTTTAGAAAAGGCAGAGGAACCAGAGATCAAATTGCCAACATCCGCTGGATCATGGAAAAGCAAGAGAGTTCCAGAAAAACATCTATTTCTGCTTTATTGACTATGCCAAAGCCTTTGACTGTCTGGATCACAATAAACTGCGGAAAATTCTGAAAGAGATGGGAATACCAGAC